>OX422223.1:369582951-369995451 GCA_949130495.1 Sambucus nigra | reverse complement strand
TCCAAGGGATATAATTTCTTCACCGTAGCTAGAATTGAGGTGTCGTTTCTTCCAGTATCGTCGTTGCGGCGAGCTCTTAAACTTTCCAGTTGACCAGACCTCCGGAAGGTGAGTGTAAAACTACCAAAATGCCCTTGAACTTCCATATCTTGCCTTCTTTCGCCGTTTTGACTTCTCTTACCTACCAATTGCATAAACAAGTCTAAACCTCAACCAGTACGTGCGGTGGAGTTTTCCAAAGGTGGTGACATCCTATGAAAAATATCCATAAAATCATGTGAAGTCTTGACCAAAAACTTTACTTTCTCCCTAATATGTGCAAACTCTCTCACGTAATCATCCAACGTATCATGTGTGAGTGCATGTGTCATAATAACACGTGTAGTAGCAAAACATGACACATTATCCAACTTAAAACAAAACTCCCTAAGGTGTCCTCTCTTCTTGTAATGGGTGAAAAAATAAACAGGCCTAGGAACACCTCTCTCAAAATGTCTACAGCGCACTCTAATATCCGGTACGGGATGCCTAGGTGGGTTGGGTTGAGAGCTATATGGATCTATCACAAACTCGGAAATCGACTCGGGTGCAACATGTAAAGTGGATGCACCGTCATGACCTATTCCTTGTCTCTCAACATTACCCAAAGAGCGACCGATAATCATCTTTCCAAGATTCTTAGATGTATCCTCTATAGTGACCTTTACCTCCTGGTAACGTTCAAGATCTCTCTCTAATTGTGACACACAGGCTATAATTTCACTCTTTTCTCGATTCACGACGATCAACTGCTGACTCAAAGAAACCTTCACCTTCTCAAGTTGACTCACCGACGCCTCAAGTCCCCTTAAGCTCTCACTCTCTCTTTCTAAATCAATCACCTTAAGACTTAACTACTTATTAAATTTCTTAGTCTTTAAGGTTTCGGCATACAAATATCTAAACGTAATCTGGAGCTCACTCTCACCCTCACTAGCGCACTCACTCTCACACTCGCTAGAAACACTCAAACTATCATCCTCAGGGGTCTTACGTGCACAAGTATCCTCATCATCATGGGAAAAACTAGGTGCGCTCACATGACTAGCTAAAAAGGCTACACACATCCCATGTGAAAACTCACCCACGGACTTCTTCACCTCTTCCTCACTATCGCTGAGAGTGTTTTGCATGGTAATCTTCTTCCCCTTTCTCTTTAGCCTAGTATAACACTCAAATGCCTTATGTCCTATACCTTCACACTCAAAACATCTCTCTTCTTCCTCTTTCTTTTTCTCTTTTTATTTCTCTTTCTCTTTCTCACCGCTATCTTTGGCCTTATCTTTTTTTTTTGTTTTTCCTAAAAAAAAATTATTGAAAGAATTTTATTTTGAAAAGTTGAGAAAACTTTTGAAATTATTTCCAAGCTGGCCATATCAAAATCAGACTTGGCCTCAGAATCGAACTCATAGACTCTCACTTTCTTTTTCTCCTCACTCTTGAACACTTCCTCTCCCTTCCTATACTGGGATCTAAGTGCTATCCCTCTATCTTTAGTCTTTACAGTGTCAGGGAACATGTCAATTTCATATATTTGGTGGTCTCCCACCAATTCTTCTAACTTTAAATTGCTCAAATTACTTAAGGAATTCAAAATAGTCACTTTAGGGATAAAACGTTTAGTCAATGATCTCAAAATATTTTTAACTATTCATGCCTCAGGAATGTGCTTAAAAAGATTAAAACTAGTGTTGACAATGTCAGACAGACGTGCATAAAAATGATCAAAAAACTCAGATTCAAGCATGGTTATTGTTTCAAATTGAGTAGTTAAATTTTGAATTTTAGACTCTTTGATAGGATTTGTATCTTCAGGGGTCAGTTATAAAACATCCCACGCTTCTTTTAACGTGATGCACGTCATAATACGTCAGAACTCCTCAGGAGTGACGACACCAGAAATTGCTCTTGGCCCATGAGAATTAAAAGTACTCCACCTAAACTCATCCTGAGTCCATTCAGTCACGGGTTTAAGATTGCAGACATTTTCTATAGTGACGGTGGGAGGTTTCCGCCCTCTTTCACAGACTAGCCAAACACGCTCATCGATTGGTTTTAAATGAGATTTCATCTGGGCTTTTAAGTATGCATAATTAGACTCATCAAAATTTGGCAACCAATAATATAAGTTTTCATTTGGAAACATTGCGATAGTTTTTCAAAAACATATTTAAAAAAAAATCAATATCACACAATTTTTCGAAAAAGGAATTCACAATAAATTAGTGAAACCTATTCTGATACCGATTTGAGAATGTCATGTCATATCGATTTAAACAATTTTGCAAATTTCCAATTTAAACTTATTTAATTGGAGTTAATTTTGAAACCAATTTAATTCAGCCCTAAAACATACATATAGGTTGGTAAATTCAAGCCATCACAAAAATATTGTTGATACACAGATTTCAGGAAAAAAAATCAAAAAGGAAAAACCTTGTTATTTCACTATGTAAAGTAAATCGCAACTTACATACACAATGAAATTTGTAATGAATATCACGTAGATAATCACATAGACAAATAACCTAGTGTCAACAATGGATCAATCACAATAAAGTCATAAGAAAATGTAACACTGAATCAACCAGGAACACTCACGAGTACTCCCAATGACACACAATCGTAGTCAGCCAACAACTCCCACAAGAACTACCAAGTCAGCTGTAAGGATGGCACTCCACAAAGATAAACTTCAACAAGGTTGAATCTTGGACTCCAAATTGATTCACAAAGTAATTGGGATGTTTCGTGTGAATCAAAAACGTGTTTTGGACTTCAAAAATTAAAGACTTATTGTAGTAGGTCTCTCAAAAACGTTATTTTCAAGTCTTGAACAAATACGCTCCCGAAATAGTTATTTATAAAAAAATTAAGATTTTTGAGGCGGCGCGGCGAACCAGTTCGGCTTATCGGTTCACTTTTTCCAGTCCGTCAAACCGGTTCGGATCAACCTTAGTAAATAGGCAAACATGTTTGGTTTTTTTTTTTTCAAAAATTGTTTCCCTGAAAAAAAAATCCTCTATTTGATAAAACATTTTATGAGAAATATCCCAATACTAAAATGAAACATTTATGAAACTTAAACACAAAACTCACCAAAATTTAATCTCCGAGAGGCTCGTTTGTTGAAGAATTTTAATATTCAAATCCGTCTTGATGCATAATTAGTCTTGAATAAATCTTCGATGGTTGTAGTGGTATACGACACACTACAATTTAAACTATGATTTATAAAATAAGTCCTTATAGGGCATAAAAAACCCTGTACTGTTCACCCTCAGGAAGAGGTGGGTGTTGCCAATTTCTAGCAATAAAACCTTAATCCCAATAACCTTTATTAGAATCGAGAAGGTTGATAACCTAAACCCTTTTAGTCTTCCTCGGCTTCAAATGTAAAATTCCATCTGTGGTTGAGACCATGAGTAGCAGTATCTGATCTCTAGAATTCCAATATTGGTCCCCATATAATTTATAAATTTGGTGAACTATGTTGATAATACGCCGTGTTAGGGCACGTTGGGCGGGAACCACCTCAAAAAAGTTATGAAATTCCAAAAAGAATTGATTAGGTGGAAATTTTATCCCCCCTTCGGCTATTGAGAATGTGTGAATCCAAAGACCACCCTCAATAGCAGAACAATTTCAAAGAACGAAGCTACACTCAATCATCACCTAGGATGGGATTGAATATACTTTCCTAAACTCACCCATCGTCCGCTCGTTAACAATATGCGCTATTTTTTATGGAATAAAGGATCACTCAATAAGAATAGAGAAGAATAAATAAAGATACTTAGAACAGTCATAAGAAAAATAAGCAAGAGCAAGGAAAACTTATAGGAAGATTGTAAATGAAAATGCTCAAAGTAATATTTTTTAATGAAGGAAGGTAAACAAACATCGATGCAGAGTCTCTTTGAGTAAATAAAAGAGAAATCCCAAAAGTCTAATCATAACAAATTCATAAGTCATTAATGCAACTGGAAGTTCATTTTCGGATGAAAGACCAGTGTATCCCTCTCCATAACTTCGTAATTATAGAGTATTCCCTCGCATAAACTGAAGCATTGAATTGTTGTAAACTGACCATTTGGGCCACGGAACTAATGTAAAATTCTCTAGTCCATTGTCACCGAAGAATTTTAAGGGGAATTATGGGATGCAGACCATAATGGCCTAAATTTTGGCAGTCCAACAGTCCCAACCCATATATACAAAGCGTGTTGCTATAGTCAACATTAGAGTCATGTGGGACAAACATGGAAGGTTAATTCTTGTTATCTATAATATAAGAGGAAATCAATATAGATCAGCAAATGAGCCAATCAGCAGCAAGGAGAGTTCGAGTGAGGAACAACTAGTCCTATCATTATAAATAGAACACTTACCTCGGGACAAAGGAGCATGTATTTTTTAATTATGAAACTCGTAAAGAATGAATATACACTGAAAAACATCCCGTCCATATAGGCAATTTTTGAAACACGTAATTCCTTTATGTCGTGATAATTTTTTTACTCCTTAATTGTTTCTCTATTGCTTAGAACAATTAACTGTGACTATTTGCACTCACAGTGTTAATTTACTAAGCTTATCGATTGATAGTGAACTAATGTCTATAATTATTTCACCATAGTTGTAAACTTAGGTTAATAAAACATACATGTGACTCCCAAAAGTCATTATCCAGTTACCACGATTGTGCTTGTTTCGGCATTGAGCATGCCTAAGTGTCTTAAGTGCTAAAGATAATCACCCTTAATTCTCATGGGAAGCGGCCCCACTACCCCACTCATATAGGTTCTTCAATCAAGAGTGTATTTTATCTTACACCCCACTGAATAACAGCTAATCGAAAGCATTAAGAGATTATTTATCATCCTCCCATCGATACAGTGGTACTACATCATAAGAATGTGTTTTAAGTAAAACTTAAGTTAGTACCCCCATAAATCACTCGTATAACTTTATTATACCATTGAACCCAGATCTTGGGATCTCCGATCATATAGTTTGGGTTTCCATTATAGTTGATTTAAATATTTATAGGTTTTAGTCCCATTGCCCTCGATGTTTGATAAACTAGATCTTTAGATACCCATTTAGTTAATGGATCTACAAAAGTTTTTCTTTGACTTGACATAGCCAATTGGTATAACTCCATCTTTTAGTCCTTGCCTCATTGTATTGTGTCTTCTTCTGATATGTCTAGACTTTTCATTATAAGAGTTGTTATGTGCTCTTGCGATCGTTACGTGACTGTAACATTGAATGGACAAACCGGAACTAGTTTAGGCCACAAATGAATTTCTAATAGGAAATTCCTTAGCCATTCTACCTCTTCGCTTACTTTATACAATGCTATGAATTCTGATTCTATAGTGGATCTCGCTATGTAATTTTTTTTGGTAAACTTTTAGGATACATCACCTCCCGCCAAGGCAAAAACATATCCACTCATATATTTGTAATACCCCGTAATTTTTAATAACTTTTAAAATGAGTTATATTTTAAATTAATGGATTAATTGAATTTTATTATTAATTAATTCATTAGCGATTTATCCGAATTGAGGATATTAAAATGTATGATTTTGAAAATTACTTAAAGATATTTAGGTAATATATGAATGTGATGATTATTGATAATTGTTGTTCGATAATTAGAATTTTTAGTCGGACGCGGTATGGGATGTGTCGGGACTAATTTGTTAAATTAAAAAGGAAATTTATTTTCTATCAACCTTATAGTCATTTCGACTACGTCGTTGCGTCCGGAAGGTTTGAAATAGTCAGAAAAGTTTATTTGGATGTTGAAATTGGGTCTCGGGTCATTTGGAAATCAATAGACAACCCAAAAGGGTATTTTGGTCATTTTTACAAGGGGGATGAATAGTGATTTCAGATTTTGTCCTATTATAAGTATTTGGAGATTAAGTGAATGTGGTTTATTCATCTCCTCTACACAAAATAGAGAAATTATCTTCCTAGAGAGAGTAAAAGGTTGCTTGGGAAGAGAAGAATTTACATGGGAAGGAGAAGAACTAAGAACCAAGGGTCACCACCACTAACCACCACCGAAGGTTGGCCGGAGAAGGGATAACTACCTAAGATATACTACACCAAAGGATCAGACCTTCATTAGAGGCAAGTGTTTGATAATGGCAATCTAAGTTTGTATATTGTCCATTTTAGAATAGTTATTAAAAGAGATGATTTTTCATGTTTTGAAGAAATAATGGAGTTATTAAATGGATTTCTGGAAACTAAAAATATATAGGAATCCAACTCATATTGTAGGTAGTTATTAATCCACGAAATAATCATGAATCTATTGAAGAAATTATGAAAACCATTGATGTGTTCTTGAAGATATTATGTTGATAATTTTCTGGAAAAAGTGGATATAAACATGCTTTTAATTCAATCGCTTGATGATTCAAGGATGTTTAGAGCATTAGAAATCATTTATATATGTTGGTATATCATGTAGTAAGGATCATAAGTCATTTAGGATGTTAGTATGAAGGTTTGAATGATCAAAAATGGCTAAACCCGTAGTTGCATAAATGCAGAGAAACTGGGCTGATACCTGAGTGATCGATCGATTGACCCTGCCTTCGATCGATCGACCTCCCCAGGATTGTTAAATGTTGCTTCTTTTTAATGTTGACTCGTATCCCAAACCTTTGGTATATCTTTGGTGATTATTAATTGGATATTATGGCACTTATATAAGATCAGTAAGCCCTAGATAAGATTTGAATTAATTTGATTGGGATTTAATTGATTAGAATAAAGATAATTAAATTGGAAGAAATTTTGATTGCTAGATTCAATTGTTGGACTCTAATTTGTAAGCATTAGGACTAAAGATAGGACTAGTAGAGGTGATTGAACATAACACTTGGGTATCCTTAAATTTAGAAGATGGTTTAATCCTAAGTGAAAGAAGTTGTGTTTATAAGAGATTTGAAACTATCGGTTTTAACCCTAATTAAAAGGAGAGTTTAATTCGTAGTAATTTGGGAGATATAATGATATGGACCAGTAGGATATTAGTGACTTCTTACTGAATACATGTTGAGAAAAAACCTATTTAAACCTTGAGTATTGAGTGAGGCTCGGGGATAATTAAATTAAGAAGTAAAGTTATGATATTTTAATACGTGGGATTTAAAGAGATATAACGCTACGTATGGGAATCATCTAAGGGTAATATGAGTACCTTGTTGATAGTATATTATAGGTATCATAATGCCTATTTGATTGATTGATGATTATGTGTATGACATACCCAGCTTACTTGCTATCGACGGGAGGTTTGCGCGTGAGGGCAGTCATATCCTGATGAATCCATGGGATCTTTGATTTGTCGCTCAAGAACATATGTCTATGAAAGACTTATCGGGGAGCTGATAAGTCCGTTGACTGTGGGAACGTAGGTATGTGCGCGACCCATGGATACGAGAACTATGTTCGCCTCCAATTTGTTTGTTGATGTTTGTGGTTCGAGGAATCCTTACCGAACCTTTTGTCTCCTATTCGGCGACCAGCGATGATGGGACATGATAGCAGAGTAATGCATTGCACCGCAGCTGTGACTCAGGGTGCCGTATTATATATATATATATATATATAATGAATTAAAGTAATGAATGGTTATATTGTGGTTAAACTATCTATTGTGTGATAATTGTAGATAACGGTAAATTGAGAAAGAATGAAAATAAGTTAATGAATATTTATTGAAGAGCTTAATTCATGTTAATGGGAAAAGATTCGTATAAGAAAATAACGTAAATGAATGATTATACGACGTATGGTATGGGACATATGGGGTTATAATATGGGAATATAATCATATTATGGAATTGGTAAAGAGAAACCATTAACTAGGAGGTTAATAGGAAACGTTAAGTGTGCACTCTAGTTGAGAGGTGAGAATAGCAAGTGAGAGTTTGATCTAACATGTACATAATAAATGCTTTATTGCACTTGTTAAAGACTTTCCGTTTTAAAAATCATTTTTAAAATCGGGCTCTGACTCGTTTTCTTGCATATTTTCTTTTCTATTGTACCTTCTATATCAGGTGTCCAGCAGCAGGGACGCCAACCTTAGCGGATTATGACGAGCTATGGAGTATTGATTAGATGCCTATCTTCATTTTATTCACAATATTCTCTTAGTTAGGGCATGTCGCCCAAAGGACTTCAGTTATCACTTTCTATCGGAGTCATATACTATTGTGTTTGTGTCATTTTAATACATTTGTTATTGTTGGGATTACTGTAATGGATTAATATTATTTGGGAATGTTTATTCCATTTGCATTTAAATTCTTGTGTGTTATTTGTTCAGTTATAAGTGTTGTAGAATAAAATGTGTTGCGTTATTCTTAAACTAAATATGGTTTTGTTGAATTAAAATTTGGAAAGTTTTTAACACTTGCTTAATTGGGTATTTGGTGAGTTGTAAATGTTTTCAACAGTGATGTTAAGAATGCGCCAACTGTATATTCTATTTTAATTTTGTATGGGACTGGCCACCCGATATTTAATTAGGCGGGGTGTTACAGGTGGTATCAGAGCATCAGTTTCTAGTGTCCTTTAGGGTGTGTACGGCTTATTGTGTTTTCAGCTTAGCGTTCTTTGATGTAGAGCCCTATGAGTATGATTATTGCTATTCTATTTATACCTACGTTCTTTAGCTATTTTGATATATCAAATACTGCTGGTATTCTCTCGTTTCAGATGCCTCCTCGACGTGCACCTTAGCCCGCCCCAGCTCAGGGTACGATGACTGCGGCCGAAGTTGCTGTAATTGTCGCTCAGGCAGTCAATGCTTCTCTAGCTACTGTTCAGCTGGCTCCAGCACCGGAACCAGTTGTGCCACCCGTGCAAGGGCAAGTGTTTCCTACTGCATGGGAACGAGCGAGGTATGCCTTTCAGAAGGCGCACCCACCTGAGTTTCAGGGGGGATCAGATTTTGTGACTGCTAGCCAATGGAAGAAAGATATCCAACGGCACTTGAGAATGCTCGAATGCACTGAGGTTCAATATCAAATACTATCCACATTCAAGCTAGTAGGGGCAGCTTTGCAATGGTGGGAAGCTACAACCACTATGAAGGAGAGAGACACAATGACTATCCAAGACTTTTGGATACGATTTGATGGGAAGTATTTTCCTTCCGCTATCCAGACAAAGATGAGGCGGAAACTACTTGATTTGAAGCAGGGAGAGAAGACTGTGGTGGAATACGAGGAAGAATTTACGAGATTAACTAATTTGGTACCAGCAGAGGTACCTACTAAAGAGAGGAGAATTCTAATGTTCACTGATGGGTTGAACTATAAGATTCACCAGCATTTATTGGGGAATCTTTCACTACGTACGTATGCAGATGTACTTAGTGCTGCAATGCTTCACTGCCAGGATAACCACTTTCATGCTCAGGGTGTTAAGCGTGGGTTTGGATCAAACCTACAAGGCAAGACTACTGGGGCAGTTCTAGTGGGACTCAGCCAGGGCAAAGTCATCAGCGTCAGGGTGAGAAGGGTTCCCAGACAGGGGATTATGCTAAGCGATTGCGACCTGGAGATTCTCGATTTGAGGATAGAGGTAATGGGCAAGGACAACAGGGCCATCAGGGACAGAGACAGGCTCATCAGGGCCAAGGGAATGGAGGTAATGGCCAGCAGGGTCGGGGTCTGCAGGGGCAAAGCGGTGGAAAGTTTGCGAGAAAATGTTTTGTGTGTGGCAAGTATGGCCATAAACGATAAGATTGTCCTGATAAAGATAAATTCCCTCAGCAACAAAATGCTCGACAGGAGCCACAGGTACCAGTGTTTCCACCAGCTTCTCTTCCAGCTCCAGCTCCGGTGCTAGCTCTACCTCCCATTCCAGTAGCACTCGCAAACAGGGTCAGTACGGACGTGTATATAATGTCCATCAGGCAACGAATCAACAACCACCACCCGCGAATGAGGGTAGTTTTCTATCTAAGGAATTATGAGGCGTACATTGATTTTTGTAGCTATTAATATTGTGTGGGCAAATGGGTTGCTAAAATTAGCCTATAGCATTATCATTTATGTAGACTCACCGAGGGGTTGGGGACACCTATATTTTTCATGTCATCACGTGGGTCTGATTTTTATCATGGGATTACTTACTTTAGGTATGTCCGAGCATGATGTGACTATCGGCGTGCATTAACTTGTGGTATATGAGAGCGTATGTACTACTACTTTACAACATCTTATCTTCTATAAGAGAGTAAATGAGTGGACTCAATTTGAAATCGATAAAACTAATTTTTTTTAAATCGATAAACCTGATTTTTTTTAAATCGATAAACCTGATTTTTATATACTATTGACTAAGGACCTGAGGAGTTTTGATGACCGACTACTTTAGGTAGTAGTGTATCGGGGGGGTTCCTTGTTTGGATTTCGCTTGCGAGACACCCCACGCATGAAACTAATAACCGTTGGGAGTCGAAATAAGTTAGGTCTTTGGGATATGAGTTTATAACCTTTGCAAATTTTTTTATAATGAAAGTGGTATGATAGGGTGTATGGGCGCCCTGGATGGTTGAATGGTAGTAGTTTTCAAAATTGTGAAAGTATAAGGATCATTTTTCCGAACTTGGTTACGTCGATGGTATAGGAAAGATTGGGTAAAGATTAAATTCGATTCACTTGAAACTATATGTTGAGGTTGGGCGTATAACATCAATAGGGAGTTTTGATAATGTACAGTATGGGCGGTACGTCTTAGATTTCTTGCGATGTGATATTTATACTCGGAGTTGACCTTACGAGTATGATTTATATTCCTAAATTTCGGGACAAAATTCTGTTATAAGGGGGGAAGTATGTAATACCCCGTAATTTTTAATGACTTTTAAAATGAGTTATATTTTAAATTAATGGATTAATTGGATTTTATTATTAATTAATTCATTGGCTTTTAATCCGAATTGAGGATATTAAAATGTATGATTCTGAATATTACTTAAACATATTTAGGTAATATATGAATGTGACGATTATTGATAATTGTTGTTCGGTAATTTGGATTTTTAGTCGGACGCGGTATGGGACGTGTCGGGACTAATTTGTTAAATTAAAAAGTAAATTTATTTTCTATCAATCTTATAGTCATTTCGACTGCGTCGTTGCGTCCAGAAGGTTTGAAATAGTCAGAAAAGTCTATTTGGATGTTGAAATTGGGTCTCGGGTCATTTGGAAATGAATAGACAACCCAAAAGGGCATTTTGGTCATTTTTACAAGGGGGATGAATAGTGATTTCGGATTTTGTCCTATTATAAGTATTTGGAGATTAAGTGTACGTGGGTTATTCATCTCCTCTACACAAAATAGAGTAATCATCTTCCTAAAGAGAGTAAAAGGTTGCTTGGGAAGAGAAGAGTTTACTTGGGAAGGAGAAGAACTAAGAAACATGGGTCACCATCACCGGAGGTTGACCGGAGAAGGGAGAACTACCTGAGATATACTACACCAAAGGATCAAACCTTCATTAGAGGCAAGTATTTGATAATGTCAATCTAAGTTTGTATATTGTCCATGTTAGAATAGTTATTAAAGGAGATGATTTTTCATGTTCGGAAGAAATAATGTAGTTATTAAATGGGTTTCTAGAACTAAAAATATATAGGAATCAAACTCATATTGTAGGTAGTTATTAATCCACGAAATAATCATGAATCTGTTGAAGAAATTATGAAAACCATTGATGTGTTCTTGAAGATATTATGTTGATAATTTTCTGGAAAAAGTGGATATAAACGTGCTTTTAATTCAATCTCTTGATGATTCTAGGATGTTTAGAGCCTTAGAAATCATTTATATATGTTGGTATATCATGTAGTAAGGATCATAATTCATTTGGGATGTTAGTAAGAAGGTTTGAATGATAAAAAATGGCAAAACCCGTAGTTGCAGAAATGCAGAAAAACTGGGCTGATACCTGAGTGATCGATCGATCGACCCCCTGCCTTCGATCGATCGACCTCCACAGGATTGTTAAAGTTTCTTATTTTTAATGTTTCTTCTTATCCCAAACCTTTGTTAGATCTTTGGTGATTATTAATTGGATAATATGGGACTTATATAAGACGAGTAAGCCCTAGATAAGATTTGAATAAATTTGACCGGGATTTAATTGATTAGAATAATGATAATTAAATTGGAAGAAATTTCGATTGCTAGATTCAATTGTTGGATTCTAATTGGTATGCATGAGGATTAAAGATAGGACCAGTAGGGGTGATTGAACATAACACATGGGTATCCTTAAGTTTAGAAGAGGGTTTAATCCTAAGTGAAAGAAGTTGTGTTTATAAGAGATTTGAAACTATCGGTTTTAACCCTAATTAAAAGGAGAGTTTAATTCGTAGTAATTTGGGAGATATAATGATATGGACCAGTAGGATATTAGTGACTTCTTACTGAATACATGTTGAGAAAAAACCTATTTAAACCTTGAGTATTGAGTGAGGCTCGGGGATAATTAAATTAAGAAGTAAAGTTATGATATTTTAATATGTGGGATTTAAAGAGATATAACGCTACGTATGGGAATCATCTAAGGGTAATATGAGTACCTTGTTGATAGTATATTATAGGTATCATAATGCCTATTTGATTGATTGATGATTATGTGTATGACATACCCAGCTTACTTGCTATCGACGAGAGGTTTGCGCGTGAGGGCAGTCATATCCTGATGAATCCATAGGATCTTTGATTTGTCGCTCAAGAACATATGTCTATGAAAGACTTATCGGGGAGCTGATAAGTCCGCTGACTGTGGGAACATAGGTATGTGCGCGACCCATGGATACGAGAACTATGTTCGCCTCCAATTTGTTTGTTGATGTTTGTGGTTCGAGGAATCCTTACCGAACCTTTTGTCTCCTATTCGACGACCAACGATGATGGGACATGATAGCAGAGTAATGCATTGCACCGCAGCTGTGACTCGGGGTGCCGTATTATATATATATATATATATATATATATATAATGAATTAAGGGAATGAATGGTTATATTGTGGTTAAACTATCTATTGTGTGATAATTGTAGATAACGGTAAATTGAGAAAGAATGAAAATAAGTTAATGAATATTTATTGAAGATATTAATTCATGTTAATGGGAAAAGATTCGTATAAGAAAATAACGTAAATGAATGACTATACGACGTATGGTATGGGACATACAGGGTTATAATATGGGAATAGAATCATATTATGGAATTGGTAAAGAGAAACCATTAACTAGGAGGTTAATAGGAAACGTTAAGTGTGCACTCTAGTTGAGAGGTGAGAATAGAAAGTGAGAGTTGGATCTAACATGTACATAATAAATGCTTTATTGCACTTGTTAAATACTTGATGTTTTAAAAATCATTTTTACAATTGGGCTCTGACCCGTTTCCTTGCATATTCTCTTTACTATTGTACTTTCTATATCAGGTGTCCAGCAGCAGGGACGCCAACCTTAGTGGATTATGACGAGCTATGGAGTATTGATTAAACGCCTATCTTCATTTGATTCGCAGCATTCTCTTAGTTAGGGCATGTCTCCCAAAGGATTTCAGTTATCACTTTCTATCGGAGTCATATACTATTGTGTTCGTGTCATTTTAATACATTTGTTATTGTTGGGATTACTGTAATGGATTAATATTATTTGGGAATGTTTATTCCATTTGCATTTAAATTCTTGTGTGTTATCTGTTCAGTTATAAGTGTTGTAGAATAAAATGTGTTGCCTTATTCTTAAACTAAAAATGGTTTTGTTGAATTAAAATTTGGAAAGTTTTTAACCCCTGCTTAATTGGGTATTGGGTGAGTTGTAAATGTTTTCAACAGTGATGCTAAGAATGAGACAACTGTATATTCTGTTTTAATTTGGTATGGGACTGGCCACTCGGTATTTAATTAGGCGGAGTGTTATAATATTTATATTTGTCATTATCAGAAATCCAATTAGCATCACAAAAGCGTTCCATAACAGTAGGATATCTAACTTATTGAATACCATAATTTTTGTGTGTTTTAGATATTTTAAAACTATAATCAAAGCATCCCAGTTTTCATTATTAGGATTACCAGTATATCTACTAATTCTACCAATAGATATGAAATATCATGTATAGCATGGTTCATAAGATACACTAGACTACCAATAAATCTAAAATATTCTAATGATGATACACCAGGACCAGAATGTTTCATTAAGTGACAACTAGGGTTGGAAGGTGTCTTAGCAGGAATACTATTAAATTGTTCAAATTTTTTAAGAACTTTCTATGGGTAATGAGATTAGGTTAAAACAGTTCCTTCAGAATTTTTAACAAATTTAATTCCAAGTACAACATTAGTGCCACCAAAATGTTTCATATCAAATTCCTTATTAAGAAAACTTTTATTTTTATTAACTACATCCATATCAATAAGCATATCATACATATATAAGAACATAATCACAGTAAAATTATCTTTAAATTTGCTATAAATACATTTATCCGCTTCATTAATGTTAAAATCGTTAGAGATCATTACTTATTCAAATTTTTTATGCCATTGTTTAGGAGCTTATTTTAGTTCATATAATGATTTTTTAAGTCTGCACACCTTTTTATCTAGTCCTTGGAATATAAACCCCTCCAGTTGATCCATATAATTTTTTTCTTCAAGATCTCCATTAAAAAAGCTGTTTTAAATCCGTTTGATGAATAATCAGATTATGTAATGAAGCAATGGTAATGAAAAGTCTAGTAGATGTAATTATATTAATATGAGAGTAAGTATCAAAGAAATAAATTTCTTCCTTTTTCCTATGTCCTTTAGCTACCAATATTGCCTTAAATTTATCAATGGAACCATCAACTTTTAATTTCATTTTAAATATCCATTAGCATCCAATAGTTCTACATACATTAGACAAGTCATATAACTTCTACGTGTTGTTAGAAATAACATAATCATATTCAATATTTATAACTTCTTTCTTAAAAAAATGAAACTGGTGAGGACATGGCTTTAATAAAAGTGATAGGGTCATTTTCCACAAAGCACATTAAGAATTTAGGATCAAAAGAAGTAGTTATCCTAGGTCGGTTACGCTTTCCTATTTAAGTTTCTTCCAAATTCAAAGTTTCACTTCTAACTCTAGGTCCCACTGGAACAGAACTACTAGTTCCCTCACTTCTTACTTTAAAAGAAAAAAAATTCGTCATAAAATTCAGCGTCTCTTTACTCAAAAATAGTGTTTTTATTAATATAATGATTTTTTGAATCAATTAAAAAAAACTATATGCATTACTATTTTTAACATAAGCTATAAAAACACAATCAACTGTCTTTGGGCAAAGTTTTTTTTTTGGGGGACTGGAATTGAAACCTTAGCATGACACCTGATTTGGTTTAAATATTTCATATTTGTCCCCTTAATTTCGATACTTTTATGATCCCTTACATTGAATTTAAATCGTATTTATCTCATACTTATGCTAATAACCCTTTTTGGTGAGTTTCTCTCATGTTTTTGCAAGTAATTCGTGCAAGCAGATGGAAGAAAAAAGTCGAAATAGTGAAAGAAATGCAAGAAAAGGAAGTCAGAGGCATTTTTATAATTTTACACTAGGAACCCGGAGGAGGGTCCAGCTGAAAAATTAAAGAGCTTGAAGTCACAAGAACCCTGAAAAAATCGGCGCCTCAATCCGAGCTACGGTGAAGAAGTTATGCTCATTTGAAATTGAGAAGAAAATCTAGTGGCAGAATTGTAAATAAGAGAACTTCAAGCACACAAGGCATCACTTGGGCAACACTGAAAAACAAAACCAGTTCGGGTCCTAGGCATACCCGTTCGTCATTAGTACTAAACTATAATGGAGAAAAAAATTGTCACGCTCCAGATCCGTAACAAATTACCTGAAGCGGGATTTTTATTTTGACCATATGTTTTAGCCTAGAGAGTTTTATATTTTGGGGAATCTTATAAACGACTTCTAACCTATATATTTCTTTATTAGGGTTCTTTTAATAGAGTTTTAATTCATGGAAAGTCTAGGAATCATTAGGAACACATTGGAGAAACATTCACAAGTTTTGCATCATTAAATTCAATACAAGAGCATGTTATTTCGGTTCTTCTTCAAGATTTGATTTCTTCTTGCATGTTTATCTTCTTCAATCTTGATAACCTTAAATTCTAAAACGTTTATTATTCTTTCATTATTTTTACACGCTCATTAATGGACTCTTGCACTGTTAATACCATCATCTTTAGTAGTTAGTTCAAGGGTTGGGATCATATGTCCACCACTGATGGGTGTTGAGCTTTAAAAGTTAGGTTTTGTGTAAAAATGAATGTAATTTAAACTTCTTGTATTAAATTTTGAATATTAGGCATTTATCTTTCTTTGTCACACAACGTTAGTGTTTATACAGATATTCTGAAATTAATCCATTTGTGACCATATTCGAGCGAAAGTTTAATCTTTCATTATTGAATTAAATTTCTTCATATTTGATGTTTATAATCAATTGAATATGTTCAGTTAAAGGTTTTTGAACCAAAATCCTTAATACACATTGTCTAGCCTATGGTGGGGATGAGATCCTAATCCCATTTTTTATACTTTTATTTAGTTTTAATTTGTGCGGTTAACTTTTTCGTCCTTTTCTCGTTTACCATCATCATCATCTTTTACACTTTTATTTGAGAAGTAATAAATCAATTAAAGTCCGCGTTACTCCATTTTAGTTTAGTTAAAGTTTAGTTTTTTTGCATTGTGGTCGGAAGTCGATAACAATGATTAGCATATTTACACGGACACTCGGTTTTGAACATATCAAAATGGCACCATTGTCGGAGAATGTTTTGTTATAGATTGTAATTGATTTACTAATTCGTAATAGATTTTTCCTTTGTATTTGTATTCTTTGTTTTAACTTTTTTTGCAGGCTTGCACAATTGAGCGCTACTAAATGTTGAATTATCGACTGCACACCTCTTTATGCGGATTGCCCATCTACAAACCATTTGGTAATCATATTTTTATAAGGATTTACGTAATTATAATGGTTCTTTATTTGGGAATAGTTCTCAAACTCTTTATTTTGAAGAATACGCGCCTCCGCATATTACCGTGCATGACGGTCTTTGACTTCTTGAAAATGAAAGGCTTGAAAATAAAAATCGGGAAGAAAAACATTTTTCTTTGTTTGGGAATAGTTCTCAAACTTTTTATATTTAAGAATCCCTGCCTTCACTTATTACCATGCCCGAAGGCCTTCGAATTCTTGAGAATGAAAGACTTGAAAACAAATATCGGGAAGAAAATCATTTTTCTTTATACGGGATTTTCTCAAACTTTTATTTTCAAGAATCTGCGCCTCCACCTATTACTGTGCGTGAAGGCCTTTTAATTCTTAAGAATGTAAGGCTTGAAAACAAATACCGGGAAGAAAATCATTTTGGGGAGAAAGATTTGGATGCATTATTCAAAGCCAACGATGATTTTCCCTTCGATATTTTTGAAGTTAAAGAATGTTTTCAAACAAATAATGAATCCGAGTTTTTAGATCCAAGGAAGCCTACTTTGGAAGAAACCATGCTTCTTTCACCCAAAGCGCGGAAAAAATTCCTAGTGTTGGTTTGGAAATTGAAGCACTTTGGAAGGAGATTAATTCTTCTTGAAAAACAAATAGGAGGATGAGACTTGTATTTTACCTAAATTTTTTTAAGAACATCTCATTGAAAGTGAGTCTTGATCCCTAGAAATTCAATCTCTAAGTGATAATGAATCACTTGATATTGAATTTATTCCATCACCATTTTTGTTCTCCATGATAGGACCATTACAAGTACTACTAGATTTCTATGAGTAGGTTGAAACTTTTAAAATGTTTAAGCCTTTTATCGACGATGACTCTTTGCTTGAATTGTTTTCCAATATGGGTTCTTCCTTTTTGTATGCCCCGCCTCCCATGTTACTTGAAAAGTCTTTGAGAAAATTTTCTTGGATCGCAATTGTAATTGTCCCCTTTAGCATCCAAACCCCCCATCATCCCTCTCATATTTTTAATTGACGATGATTCATTTCTTTTTCCTTACACATGCCTTCCGTTGTACAAATGGAATTCCTATTTTATGGGAGGTATGCATGAAAATGAGGGTACACCAATTATCCCTCAAAGTCACATTATATTTTAGGCAGACCCTAAGAAATTTTGACTTTTAGTGTATGATTTATTAGAAGTTCATGTTGTAGGTTATAAATACTTAGTTTTTCTTCATTTCTTTCTTTTTATTTCTTTTTTATTATAGTCTAGTATAATTAGTTAAAGTTTTTGTTATTTTTTTTTGTTATGCTTGGTTCTAATATATTTTGTAGATTCAACAGACTTGTACTTGTCGGGGATCGATCCATTTTGGGTAATATCTTTATTTTCCTCTCTTTATATTGTGTTCTTGATTCGCATTGAGGACGATGCAACATTTAAGTTAGGGGGTGTGGATATTCTTCCCATTTACTTTTGAGTTCCATTGGTTTGATCACATGTTATTTACCAAGTATGCTTTTGTTGAAAATTTGAAAAAAAAATTAAAAAAAATATAAAATATAATTTTTTCAAAATAAATAAAAATTGTACTTTAAAATTTTCAAAAATATCACTAAAATCTTGTTTGAAGTATCAAATTATAAAATTCAATTGCACTAAGCCGAAATTGACCAAAGATGGAAATTGAACGAAATATGATGACTTAACGAATACATGTGGATATTAATTAACCCCGTGAGCCTTTCATTTTTGTGAGTAATTAAATCAATTTGAGTTAAAATTAACTCAAAGTTCAATTTAGCTTTAAAAAAGTCATTGAAGATCTCTATTCCTTTATTTTGATCGGTTACTGAAAATGAGTGAAATGTTATCTTGAAAAATGCACAAAAAAGTATATCTAAATTAAATATAATCTCGAGACGCATATGGTAGCTTGATTAGTAATTCGGATAAATAAAGTTAGGCCATCGTTTGTTACCCAAAAATATTAGCCATAGAAAGTCGTGAAAAAAATCCCTTTTTGCAAACCCAATTGATCCAATTAAATTTCCCAATTTCGGTTTGATTAACCCGAAAAGTCCATTTAGCTCGGAGTTGTGAAAATCCGAAAATTCATCAATTAAGTCAAAATAGTGAAAGAAAAATGGGCAAGAAAAAAATAGAAAAATGCTCAAGAAAAAAAGAAAAATGTGAACATCATAAAAAAATGTAGAAAAAGAAAAGAAAAATAGAAAATGCCAGAAAAAGTGCCAAACAACATAGTACGGAAAATTTTCCAACTCTGAAATTTCTCAATTATTCCCATATTACCCAATACACCTTATAACTAGAGAAAGTCCTAATCGAGTTCGAATAACGAAATTAATTACCGCGTGGAGAGCTAAGCCACGAAAAGATAATAAAAGAGATTAATTCGTGAGAATAAGAGGCAATGTTTCTCGTTTTCTAATAACCGTATTCCGATGATGAGATCTTTTCACCATAAAAATTCATCTTTCAAATTTTTGTGAGTGAATTTGTCTCCTATTATATCTACTCTTATAAATCACGTACAGTGAGAGAAATTAGACACATTTCGAGTGATTCATTTGTGAGAGTATCTCGTGAGAACTGGATCGAAACAAATTTTTGAAAAGTAATGTAAGGATCAATTGGTGGAAGTTAGCGGTTTAATTCTCAACTTCATCACACACACTATGAATTGAGACTTTTAAATATGAATTTAAGGTGACTATTTTTTAGGAATTTAATTTGTATAATATTTAATTATTTTAATCTTTTTCATTGAGTCGAAAAATGAATTTTGTGGGCATATTCACTGCTAACCCTCACACGGCAACACTCGGCCTACTAGGGTAACCTAGGGGTTTAACGACTTATTGCATACGTTAAATGCAATCGCTTACCCGTGAAAGAGGTATCCTATCACATTAGTTGTTTAGAAGTCCGCTTAAACTCGTTCTCTTATTCTATTACATTGCTCGGGATGAGCAACGTTCTTAGTTAAGGGGATTTGATTAGGTATAAATATTTCATATTTATGCCCTCAATTTTGATACTTTTATGGTCCCATACATTGCATTTAAATCGTATTTATCTCATATTTACGATAATATCCCTTTTCGATGAGTATTTTGTATTTTTTGTATTTCTCTCATGTTTTAGAGGTAATTCGTGCAAGCGGATGGAAGAGAAAAGTCGAAATAATGAAAGAAATGCAAGAAAAGGAAGTCAAGGTCATTTTCGTAATTTAACAGCCAAAACCCGTAGGAGGAGACAAACGAAATTTTTAAGATCTTAAAGTCATAAGAACACTGGAAAAAATGGCGCCTCAATTCGAGCTACAGCGAAGAAGTTATGCGCGTTTGAAGTTGAGAAGAAAATCTAGTGGCAGAACTGTAAATAAGAGAACTTCGAGCACACAAGGCATCACTTGGGAAACTTTGAAAAACAATACCGGTTGGGTTCCTAGGAAAACTGGTTCATCATTAGTAACGGACTAGAATGGTGACATAATTTTTCTCGCTCCAGATCATTGACAAATTACCTGAAGCGGGATTTTTATTTTAGCCCTATGTTTAAGCCTAGAGAGTTTTATGTTTTGGGGACTCTTCTAAATGACTTATAACCTATATATTTCCTCATTAGGGTTATTTTAATAGAGTTTCAATTCATAGAAAATCTAAGAATCATTAGGAACACATTGGAGAAACATTTATAAGTTTTGCATCATTAAATTCAATACAAGAGCAAGTTATTTTCGGTTCTTCTTCAAGATTGATTTCTTCTTGCATGTTTATGTTCTTCAATCTTGGTAATTATTGCATATAAAAATTATACTCCCATATGGACCAATGATGAGTGTACACCCGTCATCCATCATGACTAACTAACCTACTCGACCGGCTTCAGAGACACTTAGTTGGCTATATTGTCAACCAGCCCAGAATGCCAACCAATTGGAATACCAATCGTTACTCGAACGATTATACAAACCAACATGATACGAATAATATCTTAGTCACCGTATATGGATGTAAACGCCTGGGAATATAAATACGTTCCATCTTTAGGGCTTTGTAACCCTATAAATACATATTCTCCCCCAACTAGTGGGACAAGACAATTAGCTATAACTCAAATCACTTATTTCCGAGCTATTGTAAACCCTTGAATAAAACAATAGTGGACGTAGGCTTTCTTACATAGCTGAAAAACTTTAAAAACCCTTGTCTTTGTGAGTGTGATTTGGGTTATTTCTCTTTTATTTATTTATGATTATTAATTTGGAATGAGTCTATTTTTAGACATCAATAGATTGGCACTATTTGTGGGAACGACTGGTCAGTCATCGTTCTCTATATCACTTTGTTTAATATCTCATCACTTGCCTTAAAGGATGAATAATAATCCATAAATCAGTCTTGCTTCTAAGTCTAACATCCTAGAATCATTTGCCCCTCCTGACGATGCAAATCTCCAAAAAATTATATTCAATTTGGTAAAAGGATAGGAAGCGATGCAGGAGTCAACTCGATAATTGGCCCATACAATGCAAGATAAATCCTCTAATTCTAAGAGAGGTATACCACCCCCACCTTCCAGAATTGGAAGGAGACATAATTTTAGTGCGCCCTATGATCGTTCCTATCGTCCAGGAGCAACCTCCTCATTTTGTTCAATAGACTACTATGACGATAGATCCTTTTCTCATTAAAGGATAAGTTCTTTGGAAAGGCTCAGTAGGGAGTCTACTTTTGAGAATTTCATAGGGATCACGGGAATACTATTGACAAATGCATTGCTTTGAAAAATGAAATAAAAAATCTAATTCAGAGAGGAAAGTTGTTCAAATTTGTCAACCAAGAGTGTGGTTAGATCAACAGGAGGATATCTAACTCACTTCGTTGGGTAACATATGACAACAAAAGAGCATGCGACCAAGAGGCTAAATATGATCCTGACCTACCTGATGATGCTAGAATTAGCACCAACAGGTAAGGTGTTTTCAAGCTCAATCTAAGAATAACAATGGCAGCATAGTTATGTAAAAGGTAGGAGAATGAGATGAGGAGAAGAGGAGAGAGCACTAGAATATAAGTGGTTCAGCCGAAATTGGCCTACGTCCACTGTGTGTGAATAACCTCACTGTAATAAGGCACTGATGGCCATGGATACAATACACATAAGCTCACTTTCTCTCTCTTCTATGTGTATAAGACATAATTTCAGCTAGGGTCTCCAATTTCGGATCCTTTGCAAGGTAGAGGATGACCTCTATATATAGTACCTAGGGGGTGTAATGTACCCCCCATGCATGTAATGTGCATGTGTGTGTTTGCCTCACCAATATGGGAAAGCCATCTGTCACTGTCACAAGTAGAGAATGATGACGAAATATTCTCCCCGCGTATGGGGAATAATCTTGTTATAACTGATATGTGTCCACGTGCCCTTATCCAAATGTCAACAGATGCTCGGCTATTATGCTTGGTGTATGACCTCGGCATGGGATGGGCCAAGGTTGGTAAGTCTAGATGCTCATTTAGTCCGAGGTGACCATAAAGGTCTCGACTTAATCCTAGCGGAGATAATGGACAAGGTCGACCTGAGCCGAGGTTGAGCTGGTGTGTTTGGAGCATCGAATAATGTCTTGATGAGGTTGCTGGTGGCTTCTTGCGAGCTCGGACTATATCTGGCCGAGGTTTCCATTCCAAGGTATACGAGAATGCTGCTAATCCTTGTGATGCATGCGATGTCCCTTCGAGAGGCTGGTGGTAGTGTCGGCCTGGGCCGACCTTGCTATGGCCGAGGGATGATGCCTTGTCCAATGTTGGCCACGATCTCGGCCGAGGTTGGTATCTCCGAGCTGAGGTCACACTTGGGGCATATCAATCACCCCCAGCCCTGAGTTACATGTGAAAGCAGGTGACTATGGGGTCTACAACTCCGAGGTCGTATTGCTCTGTATCAATATTCTTTTTCTGACATTTGTCAATTACTGAAGTGGCATGCGTGTCTGACAAGGGTAATTATGCTGGTTGTCTTTTGGTCTCCCAAGGCAATGATGGGCCTTGGGGAGTGTGCATTCATATTTAAGGGTAAAAGTCCCATTCTCTTCTTTCTTCTTCATTTCTCTCCTTCTCCGAACTTAGCCATTTCTATAACTCTCTCTCTCTCTAGAAGAACTCGTGATTGGAAGTACATTTGGGGGCTTATTTATTGGGATTCCTTCCTCGCTTTTGATCGCCTTTCTTCAGGTACCCCTCGTTATCTCTTCCTCTCCATTTTCTGTCTGTCTTGCTCTTTGCATTTTCCGGCTGGTTCATGCATTTTTCGGTGATCTCATGCATTTCCTGGTTAGCTTATGAGTTTTTCGGTTGATTATTCATACATTATTCTTGCTCAAAAACCTAGCTTTGATCTTTAGCCAAATCACTAGCGTTGTTTGTTACTTAGGAGAGTTGGGTAAGTGTATAGTCTGCCTCGTATGCTCAGACCCCTTTACCAACTTCTTGAGGAGTTCCCCTCCCTTAGGGAGAAGACTTTAGAAAAAATCAGACAACTAGAAAGAGCCCAGGAGGAGGCTCGTAGGTCACAAGAATTCCCTATTAGACCCATCTTTCCACCACCCCTGACGGTGATATATCCTGACCCCTCGGAGTCTTTCAATCAGGCAGAGGTTCCTGTCGATCCTATACCAATGTCTGAGTCTGAGTCTTCCACCTCAGACCCCATGTCCATGGATTCCTTCCAGGAGGCCATGGACTTCTCAATTCGGGAAGATCTGGCCCCTGATCAGGCCGAGGTCTCCAGCCGGGTCTCCTCTCATAACAACTCAAGCACCTCAGCCTCTTCCTCAGAGGTTGAGATCGTCGAGTCGAGTGTGGCCATTCCACCACCACTTGACGCCATTCCTCTGTCGGCCTTCACTGGTGCCGAGTTCGCTCAGAGGTTCCCGGGTAACCCATCAACATCTGCTCCGGCCGACGTTGAGCTAAATGATGATGACGTTAAAAGTGATGTCGACGTCTCTAAGGCGGCCGAGATCGAGAGTATTGTAACTCAGGTACACCTCCTTTGCTTCAGATATCTGTATTCCATTGGTCCCTCCATAAAGCTAAGAAGACCTCTGAGGGAAGAGAGGGCTTTTCACGGCCGAGACGGTGAAATCTTCTTGTATGAGCAGATGTTCAAGTTGGGGTTTCGTCTGCCCATCCATCCCATTATCAAATCTATCCTTTACTATATCAATTTGGCCCCCTCTCAACTATCCCCTAATGCCTGGAGGGTCATAATAGGGGCGATAGTCTTATGTTGAGTTTATTTATGTCTGATTTTCTAACTCAGATCTATTAATTTTGCAGAGCGTCCAAAGAATATCTCAGACGAACTCTGGGAAATGGCTGCTCCTAGCTTGACAAGACTTGCAAAGAAAGCAGGCCTTAATGCTCCTCCCCCAGCTCCCTCTGCCTCAAAGCCCCAAGCCACAAAGAAGAGGGCTTCAACTGAACATGCCCCTGAGGATCAGAGGCAGAAGAAAAAGAGTGCCAATAGTGCCATCCCCATCTCTTCAGCAGACGCCTTGTCGGCTCGTCTAGAGCAGTTGAAGATTACTCACAGCATAGTCGACCATAGTCTGCAGGCCCTAGATGCCTTCGGCTCTATAATGACCGAGGCCGACAAGCTCTTCTTCCAGTGACTTGATACTCCCTTGCTGGTTGAGTTCAGCATCCACAGATCCATTCAGGTATGACCTAATATTTCTTTATAATTTCTAAGTGTAACCTCTGATTTGTCTTTGACTCAATTCTGATCGCAAAATCTGTAGGGCCTGGCAGCGATGCACCACCTCTCCAATTGGACTCTGAGGAAGTTGACCCTCATCCAGAAGGGTCAAGAGGCCGAGAAGGTCCAAAGTTCTTTGAACGAAGAAATTGACCGGCTGAAGTCTGAGTTGGGTGAGTCCAACAAAAAGGTAAAGGGGCTGGAGAAGGAGGTCTCTCGGGTTAAAAAGGACCATGCTACGACTCTGAAGGCCAAGGACAATGTTCTGCAGCAGAAGGTCAGCTCAGCCGTGAAGGCAGCCCTTGATGATGGCTCAGAGGGGATAATATCCGAGTACAAAAGCTCTGATGAGTTTATGGGCTTTGGCTTTGAATACCTCGAGAGAGGTATCAAGGCTACTACCAAGTGGGCGGCTGTCAAGGAGAAGGAGGCTGGCACTTTGAAAGCCTCTGACTTTATAGGCCTTGGCTTTGCTAATCCTCAACTTGCCCAGGCCCTTCAGGAGGTTGAGGAGGAGGCTGTCGTGCCTGCCAAGACTGCCATGTTGGACGGCACAGAGATTGGAGGGGCAGACCACGATGATGATGTTTCCGAGGTGACCAACATCGTCCAGCTTAATCAAACCGAAGGCACCAGCATTCCTCCCTCAAACCCTTAAAGAGAATCTCTGAATATTTTTGTAGCCCCTGAAATTGTAATCCCTGCACATTTATAATTTCTAAATGAGAATGGCTCTTACTTTTCCATTCATTGTAACCTCTGAATATTTATAATCTCTGAATGTGTTATTCTCTGAAGAGGACCATCTTTTGTTGTATGTATGTCGTGATGTTTTTTCTCTAAAGCTTATGCAATGGTGTTTGCTTAAACCAAATTAGTAGTCTGAGCTCAGACCTCGTCACCATTGAATGATGTTATGAAGGTCTGAGGTCGCCACCTAAGGTGTTATCCCCGCAATTAATCTCACCAAATTAATGATGTTAAGGGTCTGAGGTCACCCCATTATGGTGTCTGAGCTCAGACCTCGTCACCACTGAATGGTGTTATGAAGGTCTGAGGTCATCACCTAAGGTGTTATCCCCATTAATGAATCTCACCAAATTAATGATGTTAAGGGCCTGAGGTCAGCCAATTATGGTGTCTGAGCTCAGACCTCATCACCATTGAATGGTGTTATGAAGGTCTGAGGTCATCACCTAAGGCATTATCCCTATTAATGAATCTCACCAAATTAATGATGTTAAGGGTCTAAGGTCATCCAATTATGGTGTCTGAGCTCAGACCTCGTCACCACTGAATGGTGTTATGAAGGTCTGAGGTCATCACCTAAGGTGTTATCCCCATTAATGAATCTCACCAAATTAATGATGTTAAGGGTCTGAGGTCATCCAATTATGGTGTCTGAGCTCAGACCTTGTCACCATTGAATGGTGTTATGAAGGTCTGAGGTCGTCACCTAAGGCATTATCCCCATTAATGAATCTCACCAAATTAATGATGTTAAGGGTCTGAGGTCATCCAATTATGGTGTCTAACCTCAGACCTCGTCACCACTGAATGGTGTTATGAAGGTTTGAGGTCATCACCTAAGGTGTTATCCCCATTAATGAATCTCACCAAATTAATGATGTTAAGGGTCTGAGGTCATCCCATTATGGTGTCTGAGCTCAGACCTCGTCACCACTGAATGGTGTTATGAAGGTCTGAGGTCATTACCTAAGATGTTATCCCCATTAATGAATCTCACCAAATTAATGATGTTAAGGGTCTGAGGTCATCCAATTATGGTGTCTGACCTCAGACCTCGTCACCACTGAATGGTGTTATGAATGTCTGAGGTCATCACCTAAGGTGTTATCCCCATTAATTAATCTCACCAAATTAATGATGTTAAGGGTCTGAGGTCATCCCATTATGGTGTCTGAGCTCAGACCTCGTCACCACTGAATGGTGTTATGAAGGTCTGAGGTCATTACCTAATATGTTAGCCTCATTAATGAATCTCACCAAATTAATGATGTTAAGGGTCTGAGGTCATCCCATTATGGTGTCTGATCTCAGACCTTGTCACCACTTAATGGTGTTATGAAGGTCTGAGGTCATTACCTAAGATGTTAGCCCCATTAATGAATCTCACCAAATTAATGATGTTAAGGGTCTGAGGTCATCCCATTATGGCATCTGAGCTCAAACCTCGTCATCACTGAATGGTGTTATGAAGGTCCGAGGTCATTACCTAAGATTTTTGCCTCATTAATTTCTGATATAAGTGCAAAATGAAGCAAGGACCACCATGGTAACTGATCTTTTATTAATAACCTCTTCATGAAAATATGGTACATTTACACAACTTCATGCAACATCATATGTAATACTTCTTTAGGTGATCAACATTCCATGGATTAGTGAAAGGTTCTCCTTCTAGATTTTCTAGCCTGTAAGTGCCAAGCACAACCTCTTCTATCACTTTGTAGGGACCGTGCCAGTTTGGGTGGAGTTTGTTTGCTTTCTATAAAGTCTTCTTTAGCACTAGGTCTCCCACTGCAATGGGTCTTGACTTCACTCTCTGGTTGTAGAATTTCGCTCCCCTCTGTTGGTAAGCTGCTTGTTTGACCTCTACGTCCTCTCTTCTTTCTTCGATAAGATCTAGGTCTAGCTTACTCTCTTCCCCATTATTATCAGGGTCATAGGTTTGAATCCTATGAGTTGGGAGCCCTACTTCCGTTGGTATGACGGCCTCTGAGCCATGTGCCAACATGAACGGGGTTTCTCCTGTCGGTGTCCTTGCCGTGGTTCTGTAGGCCCATAACACAGCGTAGACCTCTTCAGTCCATCTTCCCTTCGCATCTTCTAACCTCTTCTTGATTCCATCGAGAATTGTTCTGTTTGTGACCTCGGTCTGACCATTTTCCTGAGGTCGGCCAGGAGATGAGAAGAATTGCTTTATTCCTACTCTTAGGCAATACTTTTCTAAAGAGGAGTTCTTGAACTGGGTCCCATTGTCTGAGATGAGAGTGTTTAAGAGGCCATATCTGCATATGATATTCCTCCAAATAAATTGTAAGGTCTTCTGCTCTGTGATCGTTATCATCAGCTCTGCCTCCACCCACTTTGAAAAATAATCGATGGCAACTATCAAGAATCTATAATTATTGGCAGCTCTTAGCAGGGGCCCTACTAAGTCAATTCCCCATACTGCAAATGGCCATGGAGAAGTGATTGATGTCATAGGCTGATGAGGTTGATGAGGGATGGAGGCGAACCTCTGGCATTTATCACATTTCCTCACGTAGGCTGCGGTGTCCTTGGACAGGGTTGGCCACCAGTACCCCTGGGTGATTATTTATTGGCCAAGGGTCTTGCCCCTATGTGGCTAGAGCAAGAACCCTCATGGACCTCCTGTAAGACCCGGGGAACTTCTGTGGGGTTCACACATCTGAGGAGAGGTAGCAGGAATACTTTCTTGTACAGGACGTCTCCTACTACCGAGAACATGGCAGCCTTATATCTCAATTTTTGCCTTTCTAGCCTGGATTCAGGTAGCTCTCCCTTTCTGATATATCTGAAGAGGGGTCCATACATAAGTCTCCTAAGTTCAAATTGTGATAAGGGTTATATACCTCTTCTTTCTCAATGGTTGCCTTCCCCAAGACCTCGATAAGAATGGTCCTTCTAACATCTGTCTTTGTTGTCGAGGCCAACCTCGAGTCGCTTTGGAGTAGGAGTCACTTTACGCGAAGAGTCTTTGCTAATGAGAGACCTACTATCATGGCCTCATACTCGGACTCATTGTTATAAGCTCGGAAGTTGAATCTCAAAGTATATTCAATGTTGGCACCATCTGGAGCTGAGAGTATCAACCCCGCACCGCTTCCATTATCGCAGGAAGAGCCATCAACGAAGAGGCTCCAAATATCTGTACCCGATGAGATGACCCCTTCTGTCATGACTCCTTTTTTGAAGAGGTACTGATCTTCCTCGTTCTCCGTAACTTGGTTCAAGGCCCGGTTGGATGCGATCTCTTCCTAATCTTGGAAGATGTTTGGTGTCGTCTCTTCTGAATTTCGGAAGTCTGCGAGGGCTTGCCACTTGATGGCCGTCCTAGGTTGGTAGGTAAGATCATACTCCCCCAACTCAATGGCCCATGTCATCAATCGCCCAGACTTTTCAGGTTTATGTAGGACCTGTCTTTGTAGGGAGTCAGTGAGGACAAGCATGGAGTGGTCCTGGAAGTAAGGCTTCATCTTTCTCGAGGCATGTATCAAGGTGTAAGCTAGCTTTTCCATGCGAGGGTAATTTTGTTCGGCCCCTTGAAGGGCCTTACTGTTGAAATATACAGGCCTTTTAGATTCCAGTGTCTTCTCGTATTATGGCTGCACTGATGGCTGATTCGGAGACTGCCAGATACACGTATAGTTTCTCCTCTGCTACAGGCCGAGACAGCAATATGGGAGACCCTAAATAAGACTTGAGCTGGTTGAAGGCATTTTCGCACTCTTCGTCCCATTGGTAGGCCTTTCTCAGCCCCATAAAGAATGGAAGGCACTTATCTGTTGCCCTAGAAATAAACCTGTTAAGGGTAACCACTCTCCTCGTAAGTCTTTGAACATCTTTGATACTCCTCGGTGTCTTCATGTCAAGTAAAGCCTTGATTTTTTTAGGGTTCGCTTTGATCCCTCTCTGGTTGACGATAAATCCTAGGAACTTCCCAGCTCCTACTCCGAAGACACACTTCGCAGGGTTGAGTTTCATTCTGTATGAGTCCATAATGTCGAAGGTCTTCTCGAGATCCGTTACATGAGTGAAAGCCTTCAAGCTCTTTGTTAGCATATCATTTACACACACCTCCATTGTCTTACCTATTTGCTATTGAACGTCTTATTAACAAGACGTTGGTATGTTTCTCGTACATTTTTCAAGCCGAAGGGCATCACTTTGTAGCAGTACATCCCTTTGTCAGTAATGAAGGCCGTCTTCTCCGAGTGTTCTGCATCCATGAAGATCTGGTTGTAGCCTGAATACGCGTCCATGAAGCTCATGAGCTCATGTCCCTCCGTAGCATCCACCATCTAATCTATCCGAGGTAAGGGATAGCTGTCTTTTGGACAAGATCTGTTCAGGTCAGTGAAATCAACACACATTCTCCACTTCCCATTGGCATTGGGCACGATGAGTGCATTTGATAACCATTCCGGATATGTGACTTCTCTTATAAACTCAGCCTCTTCTAATTTTTTGACCTCTTCTCGGATGATGTTGTACTTCTCCCTGAAATAGACTCTTCGTCTCTTTTTGATTGGCCTGGCATCTTGGGTCACGTTAAGCTTGTGACTCATAACTTCAGGGTCGATGCCGGGCATATCGGCGTGACTCCATGCGAAGACACTCTGTCTCCTCCTGAGGAAGTTTATCAGCTCTTCCTTGATTTTTTCCTTTAGGGCTTTACCGACCTGGACGGTTTTTTTCGACTCGTCCTCATTGAGGACGATGGATTCTACCTCTTCCGCGGCCTCTCCCTTCTTCAACTTTGTCTCATCTCTTGGTTCAAGCGTATCAATGCTATAAGTGGTGGTTGCCCTCTTATGGGCCTCTCTCTCTTCGATCGAGTTGAAGTAACATTCTCGCGCTGTGGTCTGGTCACCTTGTACTTCCCCTACCCCATAAGGAGTCAGGAACTTTAGCATCTTATGGATCGTCGACGGCACAATTTCAAACTCTTTAAGGGCTACCCTTCCTATGATGAGGTTATAGGCCGAAAACACGTTCTCGTCCATGATGAAAAAATTTATCTTCTTGGTCAGCCTCTTAGGCCACTCATCACCCATCCGTACGTCCATCTCATACATACCCAAGGGGTGGAACTTTTCTCCACTGAAGCCTATTAATGGGTGGTGATAGGGTACCAGTCTTGCTCTGCTAAGACCTAGGCTCTTGAAGCAAGGCCAAAATATCACGTCCGCCGAGATCCCCCGTCTACGAGGATCCTCTGCACCTCGCACCCATGCACCCTTGTTGTTATGACCAGAGGGTCATCATGGGGGGCTAAGATACCCTTGAAGTCAAGTCTGGAGAATCCAACTACGAGGGTGTCCATGTCTACTTTCTTCCTCTTCTGCACTGTATCGGAAGACGTTAGATTTACAACTTCAAGCTTGGCCACTGACCTGGCCTCAGCTACGTGAGCCTTCCTATCAGCTACTTCAGATCCACCTCCTGCAAACCCTCCGCATATGGTTTCAACATCAAACGAGATCATACCAACCCTCTTCACCGGGGTGTTATCATCTTTCGGTGGAAGATCCGGATCGTCTTCGTCATCACCTTCTGAATCATCGTCTCTTCTGGCCGGGACATTGTCACGGCATCTATCATTTCTCCTTTTCTTAGGTTCATCTCTTCCACCCTTAGGAGCTTTACCGTCCACATACTTCCTCAACTTTCCAGATTTTAGCATCTTTTCAATCTCATCCTTCAGGGCGAAGCATCTGTCCGTGACATGGCAATGATCCTGGTGGAACTCGCACCATAGGTTTTTGTTCCTCTTATGTGGTGGGGCTTTCAGTTTCTATGGCCATCTCAGAGTCCTATCATTCTTAATCTCGTTGAGGATGTGCTCGCAGCTTACTGTCAGAGGAGTATAGTGAGCGAACTTGTCATCACTCGACCTCTTCTTCCCATCTTTCTTGTTTTGGGACTTTCCACTGCCACCGCGGTTCTCATCCTCATATTGGCGGCCATTGCCTCTTCCACATTCATTACTTTCCCCGCGGTTGCCAGGAGCTCCGCCATAGACCTAGGGGGTCTTTCGCAAGTTTCCACAACAGCTTCCCTTTCTGTAGACCCCCTATGAGGGCGGTCATGGCTATGTTCTCTTCTAATCTTCGACCTCCAACTTCTCTTTGTTGAATCTCGCTATGTAGTCTCTTAGGCTCTCATCCTTGCCCTGTTTGACATACAACAGGTGAGTAGTCTTCTTTTGAGGTATCACCCCAAAGCAGAAGTTGTGGATGAATCATTCAGCCAAGCCTTTGAAGTTCTCAATTGAGTTCTTCGGAAGGGAGGTGAACCAACTGTGCGCTGCCCCTGTTAAGGTCCCAGAGAAGTCCCTACACTTCATCTCATCGGGTATCGAGTAGATGTCTACTACCGACTGGTACATCTCGATGTGATGTACATGGTTAGTGCTGCCATCATACTTGGGAGACACTGTAGGAGGCTTGAACTTAGCTGGGGTTGGGAAGCCCACTATCCTAGCCACAAATGGAGAGCCCTCTGAGTAACCCCTTTGTAATGGGTCCCTGCTTTTAATGAGGTCTCCTATCTTCTCCTCAAGGCATTGGATAGAGTCATTCCATGGTCTTCTGCCATCGACCTGGCCGAGGTTGTCCCCAGCCACCTCCATGGGATGGACCGAGGGTTCCCCTGCCGCGGTACGTTGGCTGTTGACCTCTTCCTGTTCCCTGCCTCTTTTTTTATAGTGTCGGCCTTGATCTGGCCGACCCTTCATGTTCCCTCTCTGAGAGCCTGCTGCGCTCATTGATCTCGATAATCTCTATCTTAGGTCATTCACTGGGCCCAATCTCTCAAAGGCTGACCCTCTGCTCAACCTATCAAAGGCTGACCCTCTTTGTTGAGCCTCTTCACCTCTTCGGCTGATACAACCTTGACTTTGCCGAAGAGGTCGTACAGTGTTATTTGACACCTCATACGGCTCCCAGCAGTCTTCCGGGGCTTCTTCCACCTCTAGATCGTCATACCTGTCCTCTGGGCAAGGGTTTCCTTGCCTCCCCAGGCGCAAGATCCTAGGGTCATCAACGTCCCTTCTTCGTTGGGGTGTAGGCTGGTCCTTCATTGGTACCTGGGGTGGTCCCCTGGCGTCAGGATGAGGCCGAGCAGCCGCCAGAGTGATCATATCTGGTGAGACTCCAGGTGGCCTCATCATAGTTTGGCTGAGCTGTGCAAATTGTTCCGACATATCTTGTTGTGTTGCACCTAAAGACCTCAAGGCTGCAACTACCTCCGCCATTTCGGACTGGGGGGCACCTGACTGGAACTAGGCCCTCCACCTCCAGGCGGCGGAAGAGGCGGTGGTAATTCTGGTGCCATATGTAAACACTATAGAGCTTAAGTAGCAGATGAGCTTAGTACCTCTAAGGACCTCTTTCAATGGTGAAGCAGCTCCACGCAAGGGGTGGTGCCTGGTTCACCACCAGAGTCTCCGGCGAGGTTAAGCTGGAGAAGAGGAAGAGATATCTTCTCTCTCTTCCCACAAACGGCACCAAAATGATGATGCTAGAATTAACTCCACCAGGTAAGGTGTTTTCAAGCTCAATCTGAGAACAACAATGGCAGCATAGTTACGTAAAAGGTAGGAGAATGATATGAGGAGAAGAGGAGAGAGCACCAGAAGATAAGTGGTTCAGCCTAAATTGGCCTACGTCCACTGTGTGTGAATAACCTCACTGTAATAAGGCACTGATGGCCATGGATACAATACACATAAGCTCACTTTCTCTCTCTTCTATGCGTATAAGACAGAATTTCAGCTAGGGTCTCCAATTTTGGATCCTTTGCAAGGTAGAGGATGACCTCTATATATAGTACCTAGGGGTTGTAATGTACCCCCCATGCATGTAATGTTCATGTGTGTGTTTGCCTCACCAATATGGGAAAGCCATCTGTCACTGTCACAAGTAGAGAATGATGACGAAATATTCTCCTCGTGTGTGGGGAATAATCTTTTTATAACTGATATGTGTCCACGTGCCCTTATACAAATGTCAACAGATGCTTGGCTATTGTGCTTGGTGTATGACCTCGGCCTGGGATGGGCCGAGGTTGGTAAGTCTAGATGCTCATTCAGTCCGAGGTGACCATGGAGGCCTCGGCTTAATCCTAGCCGAGACAATGGACAAGGTCGGCCTGAGCCGAGGTTGAGCTGGTGTGTTTGGAGCATCGACTAATGTCTTGATGAGTTTACTGGTGGCTTCTTACGATCTCGCCTTATATCTGACCGAGGTTGCCATTCCAAGGTATACGAGAATGCTGCTGATCATTGTGATGTCCCTTCGAGAGGCTGGTGGTAGTGTCGGCCTGGGCCGACCTTGCTATAGCCGAGGGCTGATGCAATGGCCGAGGGCTGATGCCTTGTCCAATGTCGGCCACGATCTCGGCCGAGGTTGGTGTCTCCGAGCCGAGGTCACACTTGGGGCATATCACTACCCTATAGACTTGAGTAACTAGAGATGGACGTCATCATGATCTCTTTTGGATGTCATTTATTGCAAGAGGTGACGCTGGAGGAGGAGATGCAATAGCTGAAAGGAAGGCCTATATGAATGAAGCCCAGGATTGCCTAACCGTCAGACAGATTGACAAGATCGACTTCGATGATGGCCGAACAAGAAAGGTCAACAAAGATAGACTAGTAATTGGCTAGTCCAAAAGTGATTTCGTAAAGGTAGGGTTGCAAGGATATTGGTTGATAATGGAAGCTCGATAAATGTAATGTTCTACGAGTGCTTTATTAGGCTTGGGATGAAAGATAGCACAATGGAACCATATGATAGATCACTCATAGGATTTACTGGCGAAAGAGTATACCCCTTGGGTACCGTCAAGTTGGAGGCCCTAGTATGCACTTAGTCGGAAAGCAGGTAAAAACTGATTCATTTCTTTCATGTTTGACAAGAATATCCCATCTCCCTACAACATCATTCTTGGCAGAGTGGGAATAAAATAGTTTGAGGCCGTCCCATCCACAGTTCATCAATGTATGAAGTTCTCGACTAACTATGGAGTTGGTGTGGTCAATGGAAACCAAAAAGATGCTAGGGAATGTTACTATACCTCATCCGACCAGTAAGAGGTCAAGAAGATCACCACCACTTATCATATTGACACATTGGACCCCTGGAAAGAAATGGAGCTGGTTAAGGGATAAGTCATAGAGGAGACATAATCCATTGTCTCAGATGATAAGAAGCCAGAAAGAACTACCCAAATTGGTTCAAGTTTGACCCCTTCTCTCAAACAGGAATTAATTAATTTTCTTAGGGAGAGAAAAAATGTGTTCGCCTGGAGCGATGAAGATATGTCGAGAATTGACCCTAATTTCCTTTACCATGAGCTCAATATAGTCAAAGACTCGAAGCTAGTTGAACAAAAGTGAAGAGTCTTCAGTCTCGAGCAAAATGTAGCAATACACAATAAGGTAGAGAAATTACATAAAGCAAAGTTCATCAAAGATGTCAAGTACCCGACCTGGATGTCTAATATGGTGATGGTGAAGAAGGAAAATAATAAGTGGCACATGTGCATCGACTTTACCGACCTCAATAAAGCATGCCCAAAATATTATTATCCTTTTACAAGGATTGATCAATTGGTAGATGCGACTGCATGCATGAGTTTCTTAGCTTCATGGATGCTTATTATGGTTACAACTAGATAAAAATGAACACATCCTTCATTACTAGTTGAGGAATATATTGCTATAACGTCATGACCTTTGGGCTAAAAAATGATGGAGCAATGTATCAAAGGTTAGTAAACAAAGTTTTTGAAGAAGAAAGAGAAAAGCATATGGAGGTTTATATTGATGATATGCTCACCAAGAGCAAGGTGGCCGCCAACCACATCATCGACTTAACCCAGATGTTCAATGATCTAGAGAAACATCAAATGAAACTCAACCTGACGAAGTGTAGTTTTGGATTGCAGGAAGGGATGTTTTTGGGATACATTATCAATGAAAGAGAGATAGAAGCTAATGCCGATAAAATCAAAGGTCTGCTGGAGATGCAGTCCCCGACTAGTAAAAAGGAGGTGCAAAAGCTCACAGGAAGGGTAGCGACCTTAAATCTCTTCATTTCCAGGGGAATCGATAAGTGCCTTCCATTCTTCAAAGTGCCTTTAAGTGGAATAATGAATGCGAAAGATATTTTATTGAACTTAGGAGATATATGGGGTTTCCACCATTGCTCTCCTGACCAATAAAAGGAGAGAAACTGTATTTATATCTGAATATTTCAGAATCAATTACTAGCTCGGCACTCATCCGACTAGAAGGAGTCTAAAAGCTTGTGTATTATAAAAGTAAAGCATTCTGATGAGCTGAAATCTAATACCCACACTTAAAAAATTTGGCACTAGCACTTATGGATGTATCCAGGAGAATGAGGCCATACTTTCAAGCCCGCACTATTGTACTGTACACTGACTTTCCTTTAAGACAAGACCTACACAAACTTGAGAAGTCGGGAAGATTGTTGTCATGGGCGGTGGATCTTAGAGAATATGATGTTTTATATGAACCTCAGACTTAGATGAAGAGGCAAGTAGTAGCAAATTTTATTACAAAATTCACTTATGTAGATGCATCAAATCAGCCAAGTTTTCCTATCGAGCAAACGTCTCTCGAAGAGAGATCAGCTCAAAATAAAACTGAAATAGTCACCGACCATCCAGAAGCCTCATCTGCCTAGGAAAAATCTCAACGTCTAGTAGAGCAAAGTCGAAAAAAATTCAATCATGGAGTATTAGTAAATGAAGAGTTTAATAATGAAATTCCAATCTAGAAATTGTTCGTTGGCGAATCTTTTTGTATCGCTGGATGCAGAATCGGGGTCATCCTAATCACCCTAATAATCTGGATGTGATATATGCCCTGAGATTTCAATTTTAGGCATCGAATAATGATGTATAATCAAGGTTCTAAAAAACGCGGGGCGTGTTCGAGGCATGGAGGCCAAGCCTTAATGAGAGAGTAGCTACAACGGAAATATTGCGACTTCTCAAATAAAAACCAATTTTAATTAATCCCAAATTTTAGTTAAACCCTAAGACATGCATCTAGATGATTTATCAAATAAAATATAGCATGCATGATAAAAACAAACAATTTCAGGAAAAATCCCCCAAAGGGGCAAAACCTTTTATTTTCATTATAATATTGTAACATACAATTTCGGATTACAATGAAAATACAGTGACTAAGAATTACCCTCAGGTATCGGATTCTGTAGTCGGCGGCTGGAAATATCCCTTTCCAGGAGGGCAGCAATGAATCCACACGCAGCGAACCCACATGAACCTCAGTCCAATCAACAAAGGAAGAACCGTAGCACTCCTTAATGACACGCATCCATGAAACTTTGTAGAGACTCCCTCAGCAAAGACACGCAGCTCTCGGTTGCAAAGATCTCTCCACAAAGGCTTGAACAAACACAAGGTTGTGTTCTTGGGTTACCAAAAAGATTCACAAAGGATTGACAATTGTGTGAATCGGAACATGAGTCTTGGGACTCAAAAAATATGAAGACGAGAGGTATTTGGACTCTAAAAAACGTCTTCCAAAGTCTTGCAAAACAGCTCCCCCGAAGTTGGTATTTATAGGAAAAACAGATGAAGAGTTTCGCTTTTTTAAAACTCTAAAAATCTTATCAGCGTACAGGTACACCGAACCGGTTTGGTGTACCTTATGCGGTTTGGGGTACATGGGTTTGGGGTACCTTTCTGGTTTGGGGTTTAAAAAAAAACAGCATTCTTTAAGGAATTTTCTCCAACTTCAAAAGGTCATAACTCCTTCACCGTAGCTCGGATTGAGGTGCCGTTTCTTCCAGTATCTTCGTTGCGGCGAGCTCTTCAACTTTCCAGTTGACCAGACCTCAGAACTATGGATGTGAAATTACGAAAATGCCCTTGAACTTCCCTATCAAGCCTTGTTTCACTGTTTTGACTTCCCTTGCGTTCCACTTGCATTCTGTGCCTAAAATCTTGGAACGTGAAGTCGTTGAGGCAGATGTAGGAAACATTAATGGAGATGTTGAATGCTTGATTCCCGAAATTCGGATAGAGGCCGTCATGTGAGATCGTGAGGTGACGTGCCAAATGTAGCGGCGTACGACATACATAAATGTAACATGTTGGACATGAGAAAAATGTCCTTACACTTAAGCCTTAGAAGCCTAGACGGGCCTAGACGTAAAAAGGCGTGAAAAGGCGTTTAGGCCTTTTTAATATATTTTAATATTTTTTAACCATAACAAGGCTATTAAAATACTAAAATTGTACATATCATAAAAATATGTCTGAATATTTGCAATTAAAAATACTATTTGATTATTTTGGATGAGATAATGGTCTAGTTTGTAAAAAAATCTTTAAAAGGCGATATCGTTTCACTAAAGCATTATTGTTTTTAGAAAAAAAGTACGCCTTGAGGGTTTTACCAAGCATAAGGCGTCAAAATCTTAAGGCGGGGCGTTTCTTCCAAGCCTCAAGCCTAGGCGTGCCTAGGCGGGTTTTTTAGAACAGTGTGTATAATACAAAGCTTTGATTACAGGGATGGAATTAGCATCATTATTAGGCATTAAACATGTGGTGGCTCACAATGATTCACATCTCAGTGCTCATCAATTGCTTCAAATCTACGAGGTTAAAGGAGAGATAATGATAAGGTACTAGAAAAAGACCATTGAAGTAATATCTTTATTCCCAGTGGTGAAAATAATAAGAATCCGAAGATTGGATATTGCTCGAGCATATGCACTTGCTCGGCTAGCTTCAGCCACTCCCATAGAACTTAGAAGAACAATCCCAATAAATATACTCACTAGCAGGAGCACTGACATTGAGGCAGTCAACATGATGTCTATCGATTTGGGTCCTTCGTGGATGGATCCTATAACAAATTATATTAAGACAAGAATCTTGCCTGCCGATCAGACTGAAGCCAGGAAGTTAAGATACAAAGCATCTTGCTATGTAATGAAAAAAGGCATGTTGTATAGGAGGGGTATACAATATCTTTACAATGATGTGTCCATCCAATAGAGGTGGAGGACTTAATCAAAGAAGTATATCCAAGTTCATTTGGCACCCATTCAGATGGGAGTTCTTTCACATAACGACTAGCTATGCAAGGCTACTATTGGCCTATGATGAAAGATGATTGTATTTAGTTCACAAAAAAGTGTGATAAATGCCAGAGGTTTGCTGCAATCCATAAAAATCCAGGTGCTTCCCTCACCCCTATCACTTTACGTTGGCCATTTTCGATTTCGGGGATAGATTTGGTCAAACCCTTGCCGAGCACAAAAGGGAGATTCAAATACTTAGTTATCGCAGTGGATTACTTTACAAAATGGGTTGAGGTTGAACCTTTAGTGGATATGCCTTATCAAAAGGTGTTCCAATTCATATTAGAGAAAATCATATGCCTTTATGGGATGCCATATTTTTTCATCACAGACCATGGTACACAATTTGATAATGATGAGTTTGAAGAATATTATTTGAGATCAGGAATTCAAAGACTTCACTAAGCTCCTAGCCGCCCTCAATGTAATGGTCAAATAGAAATCACCAATAAAAATCTGCTAGATTGTATAAAGAAAGGACTAGATGATGCTAAAGGAAACTGGATCAATGAGATTTATAGTGTCCTTTGGGCTTACAGGACCACGCCAAGGACAAAAATAGGAGAGACATCTTACATGCTTGCTTTTGGCACAGAAGTAGTGATACTAGTGGAGATAGGTGTAACAGCACGAGTTTTAATTAATTGACTTTAATTAATTTGGAGTAAAATAAAATTTTGGAGTTTATGGCCTTTAAGGATTTAACTTGGTATTATTCATAAATCTTTCAATCGGGAATTAATTCCGGACTTTTATAAAAGGTTATAAGGTTTTATCCAAACATTTAACTGGTAGGTGCATATTTGATCAGCTAATGTATTTTTATCAGATAATTAAGTCGGATTTTTAAAAGATTTAATTTTGGTAATTGTGGGGCTCGTTTGAACGACGTGTCATTGTCATTCGAACGACAGGCGTGCTCATTCGAACGACAGCGGTGGTGGATAAATGGGAGATTCCCAATCTGGTTTTAACTCTTAAACCCTTTAGATACTAAACTGATACGGGGCTGGGACTTCAAAAATCACTTTTCTCTTAAACTTTCTCCAGAAAGCTTTTCCAAAACATAATTCTCTCATCTTCAACCACTGGCCCTTACTTTTCACAAGTTTTGAAGAGTGTATCGGTGTTTCCGCAAGAAGAGTCCAACCTTCTATTAAAATTTTGATTCAAGTTAATCACAAGCATGAATACTCGATTATTTTCCTTTAGTATTATGCGTTTTAAGTGTTGCCTAAACCTAAACTGAATGTTTTCTTAAAATCAATTAGCAATCTAATTAGAGAAAGTGGACACATAAAACTTTGGGTTGTTTTTATGAAACCTTTTTAATATAAATAACATTTAACTGGTTGGGGTTGTTTCCTTAATCTACCTATATTTTTTAGGATGCCTTCTAGGTATGGGACTAGTGGGTAGACCTTTGATGAGTTATGCCTTTTAGGTATGGGACTAGTCAGGGTAGATAATTACGACTTTGTGATGTCGGGGGGTGGACAGATTTTTTGGGAGTTTATCGTCGTTATGTTAGCCTAGGCATAAGACTAAGTTGAGGTTTATGTTAGAAATTCATCCTATACATAGGGTAGGACGTATTGATAACTTTGGGACGCTTAGGTATGGGACTAAAGGGTATTTTTGAGGATCTCACGTCGATTATAAGGGTGGGGTAATTTATATATTGTAAAATTGAGAAATTGAGAATTAATGCCTAAGATAAAAACGAGTATTAAAATTGGTGGCGACATAATATGTCAATGATCGAAAGTTTAAACGAGTCATCTTGGACGATTTATGTCGTGTCGTGAGTTGGAACCTTTTCATATTGCGGGGGATCGACAGTTTAAATAGATTCGGCTAGCTATTGACACGAGAAAGTGTGACACTTTGGTGGATTACCACCCGGGACGGGAGGACCGTCATAATAAAAAAACTGAGAACAATAATAAAATGGGCTAATTAAATCAAATTAGCATCGTGGGACTTGGGAATTTAAAATCAGATTGGTGTGCCTTTTTTAATGGGGAATTCTACTGGTAGTTAGTGATTTATAGTTATCACGTTTAATTATCTCATTTAATTTAAAATACTCCATTGTGATATTTATTGCATATAATGTTACTGTGTGGATTCAAGGATCCTAATTGAGGGGAGTAGTGTGTATTCATACTCGGGGCTCTGACCTCGTGCATTGACTAACTTTTTAGGAAATAGTATTTGGAGAAGCTGCATAGCATTATTTGGAGAATTTGCTTGGAGGTCCAGTTGGAATTGCCCTACCTTATGCGTATTGATTTAGTTTAGTTTTCTATTCCTTAGCACCTGTATTGAGACTCGGTTTATGGTTGTGATCTGGCCATTTGGTTCCAAAGTTGTATAGGTTTTGTTTAGTTACTTCACTGTATTCAGTTGGAGATTATTCAATATCATATTATTAGAGATTGGAATTATTTTGAGTTTAGCATGAAGATGGATATTTTATCGCTTAGTTGGATGGTTTATCTTTTGGGATTAATTATCATTATCTTGTGGATTAATTTTATTTCTCATATATGTCTCACGCTAAGAATGGTATTTTATTTACTCATGCCCTGTTTAGTATTGATGGCGGCCAACACTAGAATTAGGCGGGGTGTGACAGATGGTATCAGAGCATGGTCTTAGGTCTCGTAGGTTATGAGTTTGTTTAGCTTCCTTGTTGCCGATCTGTATTCCCTTTGTTGATTCGTACTCCTTAGGGTAGAGGGTTTAGTATACGTTAGATGTGTTTCTTGGAGATGTGAAGTTTTGAGTTGAGGACATTGTAGGCAATAAGATCAGAATTAGTAATCTTGATGTGAGGATCCTTCGAATATATTATGGTGACGATAATTATTTTGGAGATTTTAATGCAGATGTTAGGTATCGTATGTATCAAAAAAATTGGCGTTGATATTTAATTTGAGGACGTTAACATTTTGATGAATTTAGGATATATGATCGAGTGGGGGAATTTGTGAGAGTGTGTGGTACGATGTTATTTTCATAGTTATGCATATATAGGAAATATATATTATTTTGTTGTTCGTGGGGTAGGTGCGCGTAGGATTAGGTGTATAGGCGCCCAATTATGGCATTCTATGGGTAGGCATATGTGAGCCATATTTTCTTTTGCGAGATTTACGCGTTGATGTGTATGCTTCGTCTAATTTCGAGGATAAAATTCTTTGCTAGTGGGGAAGTATGTAACACCCCGAGTTTTAATTAATTGACTATAATTAATTTAGAGTAAAATAAAATTTTGGAGTTTATGGCCTTTAAGGATTTAACTTGATATTACTTGTAAATCTTTCAATCAGGAATCAATTCCGGACTTTTATAAAAGGTTATAAGCTTTTATTCAAACATTTAATTGGCAGGTGCATATTTGATCAGCTAATGTATTTTTATCAGATAATTAAGTCAGATTTTTAAAAGATTTAATTTTGGAAATTGTGGGGCTCGTTCGAACGATGTCGCATTGTCATTCGAACGACGTGCGTACTCGTTCGAATGACAGGGGCGGTGGAGAGATGGGAGACTCCCAACCTAGTTTTAACTCTTAAACCTTTTATATACTAAACTGATATGGTGCTGGGACTTCAAAAATAACTTTTCTCTCAAACTTTCTCTAGAAAGCTTTTCCAAAACATAAGTTTCTCATCTTCAACCCCTAGCACCTACTTTTCACAAGTTTTGAAGAGTCTATTGGTGTCTCCTCAAGAAGAGTTCAGCTTTCTATTCAGATTTTGATTCCAGTTAATCACACGCATGAATACTCTATTCTTTTTCTTTAATATTATGTGTTTTAAGTGTTGCTTAAACCTAAATTGAATGTTTTCTTAAAATTAATTAGCAATCTAATTAGAGAAAGTGGACGCATAAAACTTGGGGCTTTTTTTTTGAAACCTTTTTAATATAAATAACATTCATAACCCGTGGGTACGTAAGTTTCATGAGTGATTTTGGATTTTATTGGTGTAAGTTGCATGTAGAAAAACCCTAATTTTGGAAATAAATGAATTTGGGGGGTGTATAACTCACATCATTTGTGTAGGGATTATGAAATAGGAATTTTGTTGTATTAATGATGAAATCTCGGTATATTTTTTTTTGAAATTATTAATTGGGTATTTTGAGGTTGTGATAATTAAATTAATATTTAATTGAATTATACTAGCATGCGTAGTTTGGATCGATGATTGTTGATGCAAAAAATTGGACTGAATCCCATTTTTATGATCACAGATAAATAGATGAAAGCAATCCAATCAAGCACATAAGAGACAAAGATTTTTAAAGTGGTTCGGCTATGAATAAAGCCTACGTCCACTGTTATTTTATTCCCAGGGGTTTACAATAGCACCATAGGGTGTAGAGAGATAAAGGATGTGTATCTTGTGTATGGGGTTTCTAGGTTCTCTTGGATCTCTTCCCTTTTGGCTAAGGGGATACATGTATTTATAGTGATGGGAGATAAAGAGATTAATTGTATGTAGACATTTATGTCTACATTCAACGAATATAATTGTTGAATTGATTGGTATGCTATGTGTTGGCATCTATTAATACAATATAAATGTACATTAAGGCTCATTAAATGCGCTGCCATCTTCATTAATGCACATTAAATGCATAGTTATCCTTTGATCTTCCTGTTTGGATGCCGGCCAACTCTCCTCGGGTGCCGACTAACTCTCCTTGGGTGCCGACCAACTCTCCTCTGGTGCCGACTAATACTCCTCGGGTGCCAACTAATTTTCCTCGGGTACTGACCAACTCTCCCCGGGTGCCGACTAATACTCCTCGGGTGCCGACCAACTCTCCTCGGATGTCTAATATTGCCACGTAGTATAACATGTGTCCTTTTCTGATTGGTCCTCGTAGATGGAGAATTTTTGCGTTAACAGAAGCCCCCAATGCTCCATGCTTGATGGTTTACTTGAAAGGATGGAGTATTTATTCTGCAGTGTTGCTCGGTGCTCGTGAAATTCTTGATCTACCTTATTGATTTGTTCAACATAAAGTGCATTATCCCTTGGACAACATATGATGCAGGCTGATCGATGGTTGCTAATCTTTCTTTTGAGGAACTCCGTGTGCTATGTATCACCCCTGGGAATTTGGATGCATCCATGCCATAGTATGCAACTTGTACCTTGTCATAATCTTCAAGTATGTTGATTGGTTTGCTAGCCGACCAACTGCCTCCTGCGCCGAGAAACTGAGTGCTAACTTCACGTGCTTGATTCTTCTGATTTATGATTCTCTGAATACTTTGTCGAGTAACATACTAGCTTTTGAACCCAACGCTTCAATCTGATTAGTACCAAGCTAGTGGTGGACTTCGAAACATTTTAATACAACTTCTTCTTCAATGTTGGTCGGGACAGTAGTAGTAAAGATCTTAGTGCTGTAGATGCTAAATTTGACTTCTGAACTTCAATAGTATGTGCATAATAACTCCTGAATATGCCTCCTGAACTTCTGAATGCCTCCTGAACTTCAATATGCCTCCTGAACTTCAATAGTATGTGCATAATAACTCCTGAGTATGCCTCCTGAACTTCAATAGCCTCCTGAACTTCAATAGCATGTGCATAATAACTCCTGAATATGCCTCCTGAACTTCAATATGCCTCCTGAACTTCAATAGCATGTGCATAATAACTCCTGAGCAAGAAAAATAACTTCTGAATGATAATTAGTTGGGGATGAATATGATGCTCGACTGCATGATGTTATGAGAATGTGCCACCGAATGAACAACTGGATTTTTAATAGAGCCCCCAAGTGTGGAATGTGAACTTTGAATGCTTTTTTCTTGATCGCTTTCACATACTCATAAAATGTTTCCGACCAACTGTAGTTGACAGCTCCTTATTTCCGACCAACATGAGTTGACATTTTTGGTAATAGATTTACTTCCTAACCAACATAAGTTGGCATTTTTAGGAATATATAGTTTGACTTCCCGTAGGAATACAAGTTTTACTTCCCAGAGGAATACAAGTAGCTTTACTTCCCGGAGGAATACAAGTAGCTTTACTTTTCGGAGGAATACAAGTTTTACTTCCTGGAGGAATACAAGTAGCTTTACTTCCCGGAGGAATACAAGTTTTACTTCCCGGAGGAATACATTTTTGATAATAAATGATAGAGACTTCCTCGGAGCTGACCAACAGATTGTTGGGAATAAAATAAGATATAATAAATGTTGGAGACCTCCTCGGCGCTGACCAACAGATTGTTGGGAATAAAATATAATAAATGCTGGAGACCTCCTCGGCGCTGACCAACAGATTGTTGGGAATAAAATATAATAAATGTTGGAGACCTCCTTGCTGAAATAAGAATAGAATATGCATCCAAATAGATATAAAGAATAATTAAAAATAATAAAATGCCTCGTTGATCTGTCGAGGTAGAATTATATAATGCCGAACAAGAATAAGATCTTCCAGAACATAACAATATGGCCGAGAACGTTGTCAGGCCTGAATATAAATAAGAATTATCCGACCAACTATCCGTTGGGGGTGAAATACAACGATTGTTGTATTTCTCCTTAAAGCTGAATAAGTATCTAGTCGAGGCACAATTGCATAATGCCGAATAAGAATAATATTTTCCCAGAACATAAGAATATGACCGAGAACTTTGCTGGGCCTGCATATAAATAAGAATAACCCGGACCAACTATCCGTTGGGGGTGACATATAATAAATGTTATAGTTCTCCTCAGAGCTGAATATGATAATAAGTATCTCGCCGAGTTCCATGTTGAGATGAATATAGAATATGAATTCCAAGGGATATATAGAATAATTTGTGCTTGAGCCGATATCTGGGCCTGACCAACTATCCGTTGGGGGTGAAATATAATAACTGTTGTAGCTTTTTCTCGGAGCTGAATATGATAATAAGTATTTCGCCGAGCTCCATGAAGAGATGAATATAGAATATGAATCCGAACGGATATATAGAATAATTCGTTCTTGAGCACAAATCAAAGAAATAATAAAATATATAGTTCCTTGCTGAGGTGAAATTTCATAATGATGAGCAATGATAATAGTTTCCAGATTGTTTTCGAGCATTCGTCGGCGTTGAGTCTTGTACCTGTAAAAATTAATATCTTGCTCTACCATTTGTGTAGGCTGAATTGATTAGTCGTGAGAATAATTTACTCATCCAATAAATATATGATATGTATATGCTTGAGAAATAAAAATATTAATTTCAAAAAATGAAATAATAAATGTTGGCTGATATATCGAGGCACAATTGCCTGATGTCGAGCAATACTACTTTTCCAGAGGTTTACGAGAGCTTTCATCGGGATTGAATCTCGTCCCTATGAAATTTTAATAAGCTTCCCGAGCACCTGTCGAGACTAGAGAAAATAATTATTATCATGAGAATAATTATTCAGCTAAATAATATGTGATGTGTATCAGCATAAAATAATAAAAATTTCAAAATATGAAATAATATGTTTTGTGCCAAATGTGTGTGACAAATTTTTATTAGATATGTGCCATAAATAAGACGTAGAGTTTTTTTGTAAGTTATTTAATCTCCAACAACTAATCAGGTATAAGTTGCTGTTTGAAAATTATTTATCACTTGGTTTTAAAAATATTTTTGGGGTGATCACAAGTTAAAAAAAAAACTTAAGCCCCCTGTTTGTCCCCGAGCTGAACTCGTGTTTAAAGAAATATATGAGGTGCTTCGCATTTTTTAATACCCCAAGATTCTACTGCTGTCGACAAACGGCATGGATGTTGCCGACCAACATTTAAGAATATCTCAAGTTATAGAATATATGGTGCCGACCAAGAAGCAAATGGTCCCCGACCAGCTGAGCAATTTCGTCGATCAACAAAAATGGTGCATTGACAGCACTGAACAACATTAGATGTCACTGACCAAAAAGTGGATGGTTGGATAGTTGCCGACCAGTAAATTGAACCCTCTGAACAAGACTGAGATGTCGCCGATCAAGAAGTAGATGATCGTCGACCTGCAATTGGTTCCACCAAGCTACAATATGGGGCTCCGACCAATAATAAGATACCTCGTAGTTGGATAAAATTATTTCAACGTTGCTGATGGATCTTCACATTATATCTCCGACAAACAAAGGTGGTCTGGTTATGCTTCCCTTTAATAAAAGATGGCCCAAGATGATGCCGACCAACAATATAGATGGCTGACCAGAATATGTCGAATCCTTAGATAAAAAAAATAACATTCGATGTAAAATTTAAGCATTAAGAATGTTAATTAAATGAATAATTATCTAATCCACTATATCGTGTGATTCCGATAAAGAAACCATGTGATGTGATGAACGAGGGGCCAACATATCAAATTTGTGCCAAAGAGTCTTGATATGGTCATGATTGTTTTACTGATCCTCTTTTACAAGAGGTGGGTAATGATTTTTCAGGTGACATAAAATTATTTTTTATATTGATCCCTTCCTATTCCCTATTTGGAGAGATAAAAATATGGTGAATGATTGAAGTTATTACCAAATTTATATCAAAAATCAATCAATTTGACTTTATTGACATAGATGGAAGATGAACCAAATTAAGTATATAGTTCATAAAAATGAATGCAAAGAGACTCAAACTTGAAGAGAGAGAATGTAGATATGGGTCATGATTTCCATGAGGAAACTTTTCATTGTCTTTAACCTTTTCCCATTCTCTGATTAAAAATATAATGGGAATTTGAATAGTCATCAAAGATCTTTCAAAAATTATTTCAAAATTAACAATGAAAATGATCAAATTTAATCATCGTCATATACATTGGTATATATAATCATTTAAAATATTTATTCCATGATATAAAATTGAAACTTGAGAATCAAGCCAAAAGTTTTGATTTATGAAATCCACCATTTCACAGATTTCTCAACAAGAATTAATTTAACAGTTATGATTTTGAAATCATGATATGCAATTTTTGCAGATTTCCTAAATAAAAATTGGACAACTAATTTATGTATATAAACATAAAAATCATGATTGAATCAATAGATGTATGTATAATTGATTATACGTAGAGAAAATAAAAACTTAGCTTTTGATGGAGAACAATGCTTGTAACACGTTCCCACAGACGGCACCAATCTATTGATGCAAAAAACTGGACCGAATCCCAATTTTATGATCACAGATAAATAGATGAAAGCAATACAATCAAGCACATAAGAGACAAAGATTTTTAAAGCGGTTCGGCTATGAATAAAGCCTACGTCCACTGTTATTTTATTCCCAGGGGTTTAAAATAGCACCATAGGGTGTAGAGGGAGAAAGGGTGTGTATCTTGTGTATGGGGTTTCTAGGTTCTCTTGGATCTCTTCCCTTTTGGCTAAGTGGATACATGTATTTATAGTGATGGGAGATAAAGAGATTCATTGTATGTAGACATTCATGTCTACATTCAATGAATATAATTGTTGAATTACTTGGTATGCTATGTGTTGTCATCTATTAATACAGTATAAATGTACATTAAGGCTCATTAAATGCGCTGCCATCTTCATTAATGCACATTAAATGCATAGTTATCCTTTGAACTTCCTGGTCGGTATGCCGACCAACTCTCCTCGGGTGCCGACTAACTCTCCTCGGGTGCCAACCAACTCTCCTCGAGTGCCGACTAATACTCCTCGGGTGCCAACTAATTTTCCTCGGGTACTGACCAACTCTCCTCGAGTGCCGACTAATACTCCTCGGGTTCCGACCAACTCTCCTCGGATGTCGAATATTGCCACGTAGTATGACATGTGTCCTTTTCTGATTGGTCCTCGTAGATGGAGAATTTTTGCGTTAACAATGATTATATTGCTTGTCTGTTGAATTGTTGGTATTATTATATTGCCATGATGATGATGGGTTGTTTGGGTATCTTACTCTCCCTATATTTTTTAGGATGCCTTCTAGGTATGGGACTAGTGGGTAGGCCTTTGATGATATACACCTTCTAGGTATGGGACTAGTGAGGGTAGATAATTATGACTTTGTGATGTCGGGGGGTGGGCTGATTTTTTGGTACTTTATCATCGTTACGCTAGCCTAGGAATAAGACTAGGATGAGGTTTATGTTAGAAATTCATCCTATACATAGGGTAGGACGTATTGATAACTTGGGGACGCTTAGGTATGGGACTAAGGGGTAGTTTTGAGGATCTCACGTCGATTATAAGGGTGGGGTAATTTATATATTGTGAAATTGAGAAATTGAGAATTAATGCCTAAGATAAAAGCGAGTATTAAAATTGGTGGCGACATAATATGTCACTGACCGATAGTTTAAACGAGTCAGCTTGGACGATTTATGTCGTGTCGTGAGTTGGAACCTTTTCATATTGTGGGGGATCGACAGTTTAAACGGATTCAGCTAGCTATTGACAAGAGAAAGTGTGACACTTTGGTGGATTACCACCCGAGACGGGAGGACCGTCATAATAAAAAACTGAGAACAATAATAAAATGGGCTAATTTAATAAAATTAGCATCGCGGGACTTGGGAATTTAAAATCAGATTGGTGTGCCTTTTTAAATGGGGAATTCTATTGGTAGTTAGTGATTTATAGTTATCACGTTTAATTATCTCATTTAATTTAAAATAATCTATTGTGATATTTATTGCGTATATTGCTACTGTCTGGATTCAAAGATCCTAATTGAGGGGAGTAGTGTGTATTCATGCTCGGGGCTTTGACCCCATGCGTTGACTAACTTTTCTAGAAATAGTATTTGGAGAAGCTGCATAGCATTATTTGGAGAATTTGCTTGGAGGTCCAGTTGGAATTGCTTTACCTTATGCGTATTGATTTAGTTTAGTTTTCTATTCCTTAACCCCTGTATTAAGACTCAGTTTATGGTTGTGATCTGGCCATTTGGTTCCAAAGTTGTATAGGTTTTGTTTAGTTACTTCACTGTATTCAGTTGGAGATTATTCAAGATCATATTATTAGAGATTGTAATTACTTTGATTTTAGGATGGATATGGTTCTTTTATCTCTTAGTTGGATGGTTTACCTTTTGGGATTAATTATCTTTATCTTGTGGATTAATTTTATATGTCTCATATCTGTCACATGCTAAGAATGGTATTTTATTTACTCACGCCCGGTTTAGTTTTGGTGGCGGTCGACACCAGAATTAGGTGTGGTGTGATAGATGGTGTTAGAGCATGGTCTTAGGTCTCGTAGTTTATGAGTCCGTTTAGCTTCCGCATTGTCGATCTTGATTCCCTTTGTTGATTCATACTCCTTAAGGTAGAGGGTCTAGCATACGTGTTACACCTCAGCTTTTCAAACTTTTCCAACTTCATAAAAGTTTACACCACTGCTTTTCAAACTTTTCCAACTCCAGAAAAGTTTATTCCTTAGCTTTTTAAACCTTTTCAACTTCATACAAGTGCTTCATGTATAACTTCGTCTTTGACAAGTTAAGAACAAGAAGATTGTAAAACTTCGTGTACAACTTAAAAAGTTATAAATAAATTTTACTTGGTTGGTTTAAAAATAGGAATACATGTACACATTATTAAACAAAGGAATTCAGACATACATTCCTAATACACTTATTCTCAATTGATAACAAAACTCATTACAGTGTTATCCTAAAACAACACTAGTAGAATCTATGGCTTTATAATCGCATTCTTCACATTTAAGCAAGTTCAATAGTATTTAAATCAACTAACTAGTCTCTATACATACTATCTAGTTGAGGATAAGATTAGTAACAACCACAAGCTGAAAAAAATAACAACTCAATTTATAAAATCGGCTAACTAGTCGTAGCAGATTATCGAATCCCCCGTAAAAGAAAAACAAAGATGACAAAGAAAAACCTTCATCTTCATTTAATCAATGTTCAACAGATTACAATGAAATAAGAAATAGAAAAATCATTCGAATGGCCATTTTCCTTGAGCCTTATCCATGCTGGCAGGAGGGTCATCCAAAGTGTATGGAGAATTTACGTAGTTAAAATCCCTCACCATCCGTTAATTACTACTACTCAGCTAGTTAATCAAATGTGCAAGATGAACTATCTTAAGTTCATAATGTGGGCCATAGTCCCCTAAATATTTAGTTATCAAACATTAGGGAAGAACATTAGGAGGAATCCAATTCTTATCCAGTGTGAATGGAGGCTTATAACAATTAAGAAAACTTGGGTCTTTCCAGTGCCATAAGTCACTATTTTGGTCATACTTCAACAAAATTAAAAGGTGAGTCCATCCCCATTTGTAGCCTTCACGATTGCTCTGAGCAAAGTGATCATCTATATGGGATAATGCCTCATTGTAACCTTCCATCCAGACTTCCTTGGGTTATTTATGAAACTGGAAAGTTAATCTCTATACCTGATAATAAAGCTTCTTGACGACATCAATCTTGATCTTTAATTGATTAGCTTGGTCAATAATGGAATAATCTTTGGCTTTCAGTTAAAGTGAAAGATCAGCAATAACAACAGTTTTGGCCTTTAACTGAGCAGCTTGGTCAGCCAAAGTCTTTACATTTCTTTTCTCCTCAATTTTAGGCCGAACCATAATTGTTCTTCTTAAAGACTATCCCGACTTAGGTTTATCCTTATGAAAGGACTCCAACTCTTCTATTAGTCTTGCATTATTCTCTTCTAAAAAGGAAGCACCTTCATTGGGATTGGTAGCAATTGATTTCTTCAGGCTGTCAAGTTCATTCTTCAAGGCATTATTTTCTTTCTCCAACAGGGCAGCTATCTCCCGAGCTGATTTAACCTCTTTTCGTAGAACAATATCTCTATTATTCAATGCAGAGGTAATCTTTTGAAGTTTATCGTCAAAGCCCCATCCTTCACTTAAAGCTTTATATTTGACCTCATAGTCGACATGGAGAAGGGCCTTGGATTGTTTGTGGTCTTCTTGTAATTATCCAATCATCTCATAATAGGCACCGATTTGGCCACCGCTCGATCAAGAAGACTTCACAAGTAGGAGTAGGCTTCCTTTGCTTGATCAGAAACATCAACATCGACCAAGTCTAATAATCCTTCCTTGATCGAATCCATATGACCAGCCTGAAACAGACTGTTACAACATTTGAGTAGGTCTGATTCAATTGAAGCAATCCTCTTCATCCTCACATTAAACTAACAATGGAAAGTATGAGGTCATAAGAACACATCCATGAATAATTATATTAAGGGAAACCCAACAAAGAATAATAAGCACATCTAGTAGAATGAAGTAAGAAAACACTAAGTTTTTCATTAATAAAAGTGTGTTACAATTAGATATACATATCGTAGACCCGGGAAGACTACAAGAACAAAGAAAGATAGACTAAAAAAGCTAGACCTTCTCCTTATTCTGAGGATTAGTTTAAGCAGGAGGTAGTTCGACCAATATATTTGGTCCTATGGAAGATTCAACAAGGGCCAAAAAAGAAGTCCCTAAATCCTCTTCATAATTAACTTCCTCATCCAAATTTGAAGGGGATCCTGGGTCATATCTTTGGAATCACTCAGAGTCTTCAGCTGTGCCGATCTCCTTCAAAGGCTCCGAACAACCCTCCTTTAAATACTTTTTTTACATAAGTAATCTGGGAAGAAGTTGCTAAAATCACCCTCTCCCATCTCTTGTCTAAAGAAGTTTCCTTGGCTTTCTTCCTCTTAGCCTTCTTAGCAACCAAACTAGCCTTCAGACTAACAATTATCTCCTCTACAGTTTGAAGAGAGCTTTGATTTAAGGTCAACTTGTTCATTGCAGCCTTTGCCCCGTGCTCATCTATAGAGCTAGCCAACGTAGTCGCAGATAGTGATTCCTCAGCCTTCTTATGAGCATTTTCGACATTTGTGATCTTATTCTGCCATGACTATTTCTATCTCTCTCTAATTCCTCTTCAGATGCTTTAAGAGATCTCCACAAACCTTTTAAGGCTTCCTTCATATCATAAGAAGAGGATGCTCTTATTTGGTCATCCTTCTCCATCGTCTGGTTAAATTCAACCAAGAACTACAAGAAAAATGAACTGTCGACATATAAAAGTAATATAAGGTATATCCTACCAATATAAAACCTGAAGGCATTCCAAAGATAAGTTATGAGTAGACCTTTTAGTCAGTCAGGCTCTTGTCAATGAAACTGCTGCCAAATTGTGGGCAAGTAGGGTCCCAGACTTTATTAATTTCCTGTATAAACCAGAGTTGAGAGAAATATATGATTTCTCAATTCCACCCATCTTGGCAGATGACTTTTTGGCCAACTTAACAATATTGGCAATTTCAGTTGACTTCTTAGCTTGAGTTGATTGGCTAGAGGGCAGACCTTTCTTCAACCTTTTATATTCACGAGTAGTAGTGTCAACTTCTTTAATAACCTGGGGCACTTTCTCAGCAACCTTAGACACCTTCTCAGCACCTTAGACTTCTTGGTATTAGGATCTTTGCAATCTTGGGAATGGGAAATGAGGGATCATCCATCAATATAGTAATCTTCCTCTTACCCATAACTGTTAGTGGGGACGAAGGGATGGCAGAAGTATCTAAGGTTTTAAACGAAGAAGAGGCTCCAAGATCTTTTTCTCAACTCCAACTGACTCTTCAGTCGAAGAAGTGGAAATTAGCTCTTTCTCTAAGTCTACCACAATCGAAGGCAGAGCAGTGGTGGGCCGAGCAACAAATGAGGTTAAAGAACTCTTATACTCCAACAACAGAGAAGCTGATCGAGGATGTTCTACTCCTACTCTCTATTTAAGTCCCCAGAAGAACTTGAGTTAGGTAAGATTAATCTCCTCTTCTTTGGGATACCTCCTCTTACTATCCTCTGCATTAAAAACATCAGCAATGGTAATCAGAAGACATCAAAAATTAAAATCTAAAAAGGGATAGAAAGTAATGAAATAATAACCTATCCCATGCCCCGATTGGGGACACTTAGGACCATCATAGGCAACTTTAGTAGGAAGGGAGCATATTGCCAGTTCTTGATCACTAAATCATGATCATAGTAGTCCTTATTCGAATCTGGCAAGTTTACTACTAAATCCCTATTTGCTTGCGTAGTTTTCAAATATTAATTTACATCCTCAACAGTAACCCACTTATAACAATACTTTAACTTTGGAATCCCTATATGGGTACCATAGAGTTCATTCAACCTATTTACACCATTCACAACCCTCCAAGAATTGAGGGCTACTCTTACAGAGGCTACATCAAAATATTAACAAAAATGAAGGGAAAGAAAGGTTTTGATGGAAATTTAATACCACACTTAGCTATGAATAATATTGGGATCCAATGACCCTCAACCAGAGAGTAAACGCCAATAGAACCACTAGGTATCTTTAATTCTACCCGAGATGGGATTTTGTGTTTCTCCCTAAACTCCTCTATAGAATCCGCATCAACTACATGAATCATGATAAAAAAAGAGGAAGAAACGATAAAACAGAAAGAAAGAAAGAAAGAAATGAAGGAAGCTTATAAAGATTCAAGGATTCAGGAAGAACTAAAGAAAATGGCAGCAAACGGTCGTCCAAGAATCATTTGAAGATAAAGAAATGACGATGGTTCAGGAAGTTTGAGCTAAAGTGAGAATAGGGAAAGCTTCGTACCTTTTATAGCTTACCTCAAAAATGGCGAAAGTAATGATTACATGGCCCAACAATTGACATGCTTATGGTGGCACAGCTTCAGACGAGAAAAATACCAATGCGCCCTTTGGCAGTTCACTAATTTTTTAATTATTTACAGAAATACCACTCTCAAATAGTACCAGCATAAATTTTTACAAGTATGGGAGGTCGACTGCCTACCAAACACCCTAATAGCCTACCGAGCAACATCCTGAAGAAAATAATCCATACTTTCACGCAAGCATCAAGTATGAAGCATTAGGGGCTTCTGTTGTATGTAAAAATTACACTCCCAAATGGACCAATGATGAGTGTACACCCGTCATCTAGCATGACTGACCAACCTACTTGATCGGATTTAGAGACAGTTAGTCGGCTATATTATTGACTAGCCTAGAATGCTAACCAACTGGAATACCAATCGTTACTCGAACGATAATACCAACCAACATGGAACGACTAATATCTTAGTCATTGTATACGGATGTAAATGCCTGTAAATATAAAGACGTTCCATCTTTAGGGTTTTGGACCCCTATAAATACATATTCTCTCCCAACTAGTGGGACAAGTCAATTAGCTACAACTCAAATTACTCATTTTCGAGCTATTGTAAACCCTTGAATAAAATAACAATGGATGTAGGCTTTCTTCTATAGCCGAACCACTTTGAAAGCCGTTATATTTGTGTGTGTAATTTGTGTTGTTTCTCTTTTATTTCTCTGTTATTATAAATCTGGAATCAGTCCATTTTTAGACATCAACAGTAACCTTAAATTCCGCACTTTTATTATTCTTTCATTATTTTTACATGCTTATTAATGGATTCTTGCTTTGTTAACACCGTCATGTTTAATAGCTAGTTCAAGGGTTGGGATCATATGTCCACTATTGATGGGTGTCGAGCTTTGAAAGTTAGGTTATGTGTAAAAATGCATTTAATTGAAATCGCGTGTATTAAAGTTAGGTGTTTAACATTCTTTGTCACGCAACGTTAGTGTTTATAGTGATATTTCGAAATTAATCCATTTGTGACCATATTCGAACAAAAGTTTAATATATCGTTATTGAATTAAATTTCTTCATATTTGATGTTTATAATCAATTGAATATGTTCAGTTAAACGTTTTCGAACCAAAATTCTTAATACGTATTGTCTAGCCCATGGTGGGGATGAGATTCGAATCCCGTTTTCTTATCTTTTGTTTAGTTTTAATTTGTGTAGTTAAATTTTTCGTCCTTTTCTCCTTTACCATCGTCCTCTTTTACACTTTTATTTGGGAAGTAATAAATCAATTAAAGTCTATCTTACATTCCCTATGGATTTTTTATACCCAAACTAACCGCTATACTCCATTTGAGTGTAGTTAAAGTTTAGGTTTTTTGCATTGCGATCGGAAGCCGATAACAAAGATTAGTGTATTTACACGGACGCTCAGTTTCCTCCACATCAAGCCACCACACTTTAAGGCGTTTATAAGATTGTCTTCTATTTTTCCACATTTCATATGGAGTTTTTGAATTTTTCTTAAAAGGTATTTTGTTAAGAATATAACAGGCAGTAAAAAGTGCCTCACCCCACATATTATTAGGTAGTGCCAAAGTGCTTAGCCTAGAATTAACCATATCCTTAGGGTTCTGTTTTTTCTTTCAACCACCCCATTAGATTGGGATGAGTAAGAAGGAGTAACTTGATGAATTATTCCATATTCTTTACAATATATATCAATATCACTGGTGTATTCCCCTCCCCTATAAGATGTTAAGGTTTGAATGCATTTTTCCAATTGATTTTCAACTCCTAATTTACATAAGAAAATTATGTAAAACTCTCATCTTTACTTGTAAGGAGATAAATATAACAATAGCGAGAGTAATCATCAATAAAAGTAACAAAACATTTATTTCCACCACGTGTCAAATATCCTTTTAAATGAAAAAGATCAAAATGTATTAAACTTAAAAAATTAACTTTTTAATTGATGCCTCGTTTACATGACCAAGTTTAAAATGCCACATATCACAAAAGTCAATCAAATAAGCAAAAGAAGTAGATGTTTTATTATTATCAACCACGATTATATTGAGTGTGAAAACACCCTCACGAACATAACCTTTTCCCACAAAAGCACCTCCCTTAGTCACAACTAACTTATAACTCTCTAGAACAATTTTAAAATCCTTCTTAAATAAGACAAAACCAAACACCATATTCTTCTTAATCTCAGGGACATACAAAACATATTTCAAGGTAAGAAAATTTCTTAAAGTAAACTTCAAAATTATGATATCCTTACCCTTAACCTTATACGAAGAGGAGTTTCCCATGTATAGACGTTCACCCTCATCCACAATAGTGAAGATAGTGAAGGAGCCTCTCATGTCACAAATATGTTTGGTTTACCTAGAATTAATCCACCAGTTTGTCATGTTACTCACAATGTTTGCCTCGACTACTATAGCTAAAAAGTTACCCTCTTAGGTTATATTTTCTTAAGGCTTCACATTCTGACTCTTCCTAAGCTTACAATCTTTAAAGTAATGACTTGATTTTACACACACAAAGCATTGACCTGCACGTTTATGGTTATAATAGTTAGGCTTAAATTGGTTATGCTCTTAGTTATCGTGTGATTTCCCCTTGACAAGATTAGACTTAGAACTGAATTCGGAATTTTTCTCCTTAAGTTTTGCATTCCTGTTGTCTTTCTTAAATCTCAAACAAACTATCAGATCATTTAATTTTATATCCTTTTTCTTATGTTTAAGACTATTTTTGCAATCTTTCCAAGAAGGTGGCCGTTTTTCAATGATAGAAGACACTTGAAACCTCTCATATATACTATAATCCTTTGTGAAAGTTTCATGAATAATAATTTATAGTTCTTCAAGTTGCGACACAAAAAATTTCTTATCTTCTATTTTAAAATCTAGAAATTTCCCAACCACGAGTTTTTTTTACTTACATCTTCAGTTGCATATTTTTTTTATCCAATGAGTTCCATAATCCTTTAAAAGTAGCACATGGCCTATAAACATCATACAATTCCAGGCACAAACTATTTAGAATATAATTCCTACAAACATAATCCCTTTGTTTCCAACCAACTAGTTCTTCAAGTTTAGAAGGTTTATCAGATTCAATCTAGTCAACTTCCATAAGAGTTGTTTAGTCAAAATGCAGTTTCATTTTCCATAGCTTAAAATTCTTTCCATTAAACGGTTTAAGTTTTTCAGAGTATTTTTCATTAGGATTTTCCATCGAAGGTTGTAGAATAACAAAAATTTCATCGTTAGATTGTTTTAAATTGAGTATGCACAATATATGGAAAAAAAATTGAAAATAGATAAAATTGGAAGAACTTATTGATCGAGGTTTTTGTTTAACACGAAGTCCTAAAGGTAAAAACATAGTAGAAAAAAGTTAGAATTTTTTTGTAATGAGGGATAGAGAGAGACATTTTTTCAGATTATTTTTGCAAAATAGAGGACTCGAATTTATAAGAATAATATCAAAAACATTTTAACCGGGTAATCTACTTTCATTTTTCACTAACGGGTACTGGCGTCAGACTAAAACACTAAGTTAACATATTAAAACGGGTTTAAAATGAGTTATAAAATAAAATAATAAATAGGCAAAAAAAAATTGGCCCACATATGAAAATCCCAAAGGGCCAATGCCCAATTAAAGACTATTAATGTTTAGTGCACCTTCTAGGGATTGAACCTAAGATCACAAGCACTAAACTTCACAAATTTACCACTTCGCCACTTACCCCAAATCCTTTATTTCATTCAAAATAAATATATATACTATATACCCAACATTCACAAATTTTGTTTTGGAGATAAAATTTTAAAATTAAAATGGTTTTAAACAAACCTAACTAGGTCTAAACAATCAAAGTTTATTTCCACTTAAGAATAATATATCAAAACAAAAATGAGTAGAAATAAAGTTGATACCTTAAGAAAATAATGTGTCAATTCAAAAAGTATGAGACGAGGTTTTCTTATAACATGGATATAAAATATAACGAGAAGAAATAATGTTGAATTAAAAAAAGTTTTGATTGACACTCAAAAACAACATAATCTCTCTCTCTCTCTCTCTCTCTCTCTCTCTCTCTCTCTCTCTCTAGAGTAAGAGTGTGTGAGAAGTGGACAAAGATTTTAATTTGGTTAAGATAACACACATTTATGGATGATAGTGGAATGTTCTTAAAATCCGGTTGTTGTATGTAAAAATCACTCTCCTAAGTGGATAAAGGAACAATAGATGCATGTCGTCCTACGTGGGCATTCAGCTACCTTAATCCGCCTTAGAGACACTTAGTTAACTAGAATGCCGACCAACTCTAGAATGTGAACCATCAGGAATATCAAAGGTTACTCGGATGGAATGACAACCAGTACTGAATTCCAAGAGTCTCATGTATTATACATAGATGTAAATGCCTGGAGATATAAAGGCATTCCATCTCTAGGGTTTCACACCACTATTAATACATAATTTCGCTTAGCTCAGGGGACGATTGATTCAATCTCAAGCACACCATACTGATCTATTTTAACCACCTAAATAAATACCAAAAGTGGATGTAGTCTTTCTTCATAGTTGAACCACTTTAAGAACCTTACCACTTGTGTGTTTATTTAGATTGCTTAACATAATTTATATGTGATTATAAATCTGGATCCAATCCATTTTTAGACATCAACAAATTGACATCGTCTATGGGAATGACAGTTCATTATCATTCTCTACTCTTGTTTATTTATTTTGCTTCATTTTCTAAAGAATGACCACTCTTCCCGAAAATATCCTAGCAGCTGCAGGTAACAACCCAAATCCATCTGCTCCACCTAGCGAGACAAATCTTCAAGGAACATTACTTAACTTAACTAGAGGATAGGAAGCCATACAATAATCAGTTATGCGATTGGCTCGTACGATGAAAGACACATCTTCCAATTCTAGGAGAGATATGCCACTTCCACCATCTAGGAATGAGATGAGTCATCATTCCAAGTCTTTTCATGGAAGGTCATACCACCCTGGAGCAACATCTTCATTTCAATCAATGTATTACTATAATGTAGATCTTTTTCTAATGAGAGGCCAAGCGTGTTGGAGAAGCTAAGTAGAGAATCTTCTTTTGATCATTTAGGTCCCCGAGCAACCAGAGTTCATCGCAGGGAGAAGGAACGTCATTGCGAGCATAGATATGGATCCACAAGATCTAGGACTAATGTGAGAGGCTTTGTGAATTTCGAGAAAACTTCCAGGAATAGATCTCAACATATGTGCACAGTAAAGCCAAAAAATCTACTTTAGCCAATTTTAAACTATAGGAACATTCCTAGAAAGGATTCATGTAGTGATTAGAAGATCGGCTAGGAGAAATGTCCAAAACAAAGAATCATTTACAAAGGAGTTTCATAAAAGGATCACCCTTCATTCAGGTCATTGTGGACTACCCCACGCCTTCCAAATTCAAGCCACCAAGTGTTACTCCCATGTATGATGGGAAAACTGATCCAGTCCTCCATATTGATCAATATCAAGTTGTTATTGATATCTATTCTATCCCTGATGGGATGAGGTGCAGATCTTTCTTTAGTTCCATCACAGGACCAACCCATATATGGTATAATAATCTCCCACAGGTAAAATCCCTAGTTTCCATCAGTTGACTGAATTATTTATTGATAACTTTTTCTTTGGAGCTAAGCACTCATCTCTTGACCGTGCATCAAAATCTAGGAGAAAGTACTCAGGAATATATTACACGCTTCAATAATGAGAAACTTGAGGTGGTAGATTATGAGGAGAAGGCAGTCATCGCAGCATTGATGAGTGGATTTCTCACCAAAGATCTTTACTATGCTTTAGCAAAAAAAAATCCACCCAAAACTATGACATAACTAATGGCTAAGGTTGGAAAGATTATGAATGCCGAGGAGGCCACGGATGCTAAGGAAGTGTGGTGACAATTATTGTGTAACACAAATAAATAAGAAGAAAGTATTCACCAAGTAAGAATAAGGAATATAAAATGACAATCACACAATAAAGGATGTACGTGGTTCAACAAAGATGTGCCTACGTCCACGATGGTGCAGTCGATATTATTTCTATATACTCCGGAGAGTAATTATAGAGAATACAACTTGTCCCTTTGCCCCAGACCTAAGGTTTAATATATACATGTACATGTAGGTAAGTGGAGGTGATGGGTTCCTCCACGTTTTCCATATCCCCAATAACTTCCCTTAATGAGAACGTGGGGGGAGACCAGATCAATATAAGAGATAAGGGGCCTAGACTTTGGGCCACCAGGACTGGGCTAATCGTCCAGGCACATGGTTCTGATTTTGGGTACCCACAATTGCCCCTAAATTTGTTGGGCCATGTTTATGGGATCAACAGATTTAAATGATTAGCCATAATGGCTGTTTTGTAATTCCTCGAAAGCTGTGAAGTTAATTTTGGCGGCACCCGCTTCGCTTACTGCGCACTATGATTAGCAAAATTTGAAGGTTTGTTGGAATAGTCACTTTTCTCCCCTCACTTCAGTCTTTCCAGTATTCTTCTATCTTCTGAGAGCTCTAGCGCCTCGTACCTTCTTCTCTCAATCTCTATTCCCATTGCTTCTTAGTTATTTGAGCTCGTGCTTCTTCATCACTTGAATCGATCTTCTACTTTGTAAGTTTCTTGTGCCCTTTCTTTGTACTTTCTCTTTGATTTGTAGCTTTTCTTGGGTCTTCTAATGGCGAAGATTGGAAATAGGTCAATCTCTTAATTTAGGAAGTTTTACAATATCCCTGAGTGGGTAAGTATTGAGTGCTGTGCCTCCCCTCCTAGGAACGTTAGGGATGTAGATGATGCCCACTGGATCCACGTCTTGTTGCTTTCTTAGGGAGGACTCACTTTTCCTCCAAATGATTTATTTTTGCATTTTTTTGGCCATTTTAATATTATTCCCGCACAATGCTCACCCAATATGTGGAAAATAGTGAATGGCGTACATAGGATAAATCAATTGTATGGTACTAGGTTAGGGCTTGCCGAGGTCTGTTTTTGTTACTCCTTTTCTCGAACTAGCTTATGTGTCCTTTACCTCAAATCTAGGAGCCCTGACAGGGTATTGGTAGTAAATCTAACTGATTCCCATAAGGACTACTGGCAAGAAGGCTTCCTTGTTAGAAATTGGCAGTTCCCTCCCCAATTTGAAGGGTCGAGGTCTGAGAGGTTCTCTGTTCCTTTTTACGGGGAGGAATATATAGGTAGACATTGTACTGTTGTTTCAATTTTTACTGATTTATGACCTTTCTAACTCCTCTTTCCTTTTTCTTCCACAGCGAAGTCAAAGAATTTGGAGCCTGCTCTCAGCGAGGTTCGTATCTCGAAATTGGTTAAGGCTTGGAATATTAGGGAGACTTTGGGTGGCGGTGAGCATCCCAGGCCTGCTGCCTTTCTGCTCGAGTACAAGAATGTTGGCTCTAGCTTCATAGCAAGGCCTGTGGATAGTATACCAGAGTTTGACTCCTCCGAAGAGAATGCTGCAGAGCCTATCCAGTTGGATGAGGAGGAGAGCAGCTCTGGAAGTGACCTTGTAGGAGCCGTGAATAATTTGGGTGGAGGGAGCTTTGATAGTAGCAGTTTCTCTGACCGTGAGGAGGATTCTGAAGCTCAAAGATCGTCGAGAACTTTTAGCAGTTCAAGTGAAGATATGGTTCCTCCAAGGAAGAACTTGATTAGGGATGATGATGATGAGGACCACGTGCTTCTTGCACAGAGGTCAAAGAAGCAAAAATCTACTTCTGGGGCTGTGGCTACTGGTTCCCAGCCCTCTGCTCAGGAGCAGGAGAGGAGAAGGAAGAGGAGCAGGTGAGAGAGAGAGAGAGAGAGGAAAAAGGAAGAAGAGAGGAAGAGAGGAAGAAATTAAAGGATAAAAGGAGGGTCAAGGAGAGGAAGAAGAGAGAGAGTGAGAAGGAGGAGGAGAAAAGGAGGGCTGAGGCGAGGACGAAGGTCGGGCAGGCCTTAGTCCCGGTATCTACTCTGCCCTAGGGGGCCTCTGTGGAAATTTCTCCTCAGCTGGCCCCGGCCCTGCTCGAGAGAGCTGTCCTCCCGGCTGATCGCCAATGGGCAGTAGGGTCAGAGCACTTGGCCCTTCAAGCTAGTCAGAGGCTTGCTCTGGTAAAGTTTTTTTTCTTTTTCTCTTCTATTTTTCTGACTTCCCTTATTTCCCTCTTCTAATGTCTTCTCGTTTTTACAGTTTGTTACTGACTTCGTCGTGCTGTATTGCTCACGCGATGAGTTGGTGAAGAAGAACAGTGAGCTGGAGCAAGAGAACTCTGCCCTGAAGCTGAAGGGTAAAGAGATCGAGGCTAATTTTAAGGCTCTTGACGCTGCTCGAATTTCATCCGACTTGGCTCTTTCCACTGCGAACAAGGAGAAGGATGTGGTGATCAAGGATCTAAAGGAGCTGAGGCAGGCCTACGACCTGGTTTGCTCGAGCAAACTTGCTGTCATGGAGGAGAATAGGGCGCTCTCTGAAGAGCTGAAGAAGAAGGAGTCCGAGGCTGTCACTGCCAAGGAAGACTCTTACAATTCCTGCTGGGCTGCAGCATACGAAGATGCTGAAGTTCAAATAGGATATATTAGACGTCTGAACTTCAAGAAAGGATGGGACAAGGCTCTTATAGCTGCTGGAGTGGATGTTGCATCTCCCCTTTATGACGAGCACGATCTAGGGCCGAGGCCAGTCATGGATGAGGACCCTGTCCAAGTCATTGAAGTCTCTGATACTGCTCCTTAGGCGACCCCTGCTGGTGTTTCTATTGTTGAGGCGACAGAGATCATCCTTGCCGAGGGAAGTGCTCCTGTTGATGCCGATAAGGGGAAATGGCCATCAGCCTCTGGGCCCCCTGAGGTCGCTACTTAGTTATCTGATATGGTTGCCTTGTATTTTTTCTTTTTTCAGTCTGTAACCTTTCTTTTTTCAGGTTGATGTAATTCTAATCTTCATTAATGAAAAAGGCTTCATTTCTGGTTGTACTGATTTGTCTCTTCCTCTCCCTTACCTTTTTCTTGCTTGTAGTTAGTTGATGTGGATGATTACATTCCCACTACTTCCCAATTGGGCAGGACCCTGGGTCCCAATACGAGTCCCAAAGTTTGCCAGGCCTTCGTCAAGCTTTGCAAGCCCCTCAGGTCTAGAAATCAGAAGTATAAGGAGCAATCTGAACTAGAGGCCAAGCTGAAGGACAGGCTCCAGGAAATGGAGGACATTGGTGCTTCAGTGTAAGAGGAGGTCAATGTGCTGAGAACAAGACTACTAGAGGCCACCGAGATCAACCAAGTTGGGGAGGTTCTTCATCAGGAAAATGAATACCTGAGGAGAGAAGTCTCACGACTCAGGGAGCACGCGCCGAGCACCGTTCGAGCAGTATTACAAGGCTCCTCATCATCGCGAACTAGAGCTAGTCATAATGTTACTCCTCCTATGTTGCGAGGTCCCACTCGCCCTCCCCTTCCGCGAGTTGGTAGGAGCACCAGGGGTAGAAACAGGGAAGCAGAAGAACTTCATGATAAGGAAATGGAAGAGATCCGCGGTGATGTTCAGCGAGCATATGTAATTGCTGCTAGGCTTCAAAGGGACGTTACCCAGTTGCGGCACTTGTTCAAGAAAGGTCCTTGGCAAGCGTGGGCTGACGAATATGATCAAGGCTGGTCGGATGCCCCAACAAGGCTATCTGAGTTCGAGGAGGTATCTTTTATCAGGGGATGGCTAAGTGCCTTGAAGGAGCTGTAAGTCCCGATGAACTCGGTGCTATGGTATCGTCATGAGATATCTTCCTCCACACTGATGACCAACCCATTCAGGAGGGATGATCGATGGATCCCCATCGATGCTATTCCTCGACAATTATTGGAGTCGGATGCGAATGAGGTTGTGGAAGAGGTAGGTCCTGCTCCTAATGACGGACGAAGAGCTCGAGTGGCTGATTATCTTGCTCGGAGGCTTCCACCCCCTTGAGATTTTGCCAGTTGTTATTTTTTTTGTATTTTTGATAATGTAAATGCTTTGGGCGAGCTTGCCGACTAAACATGTATTATCATTGTTGTAAGCATGATTGACTAATAAAAAGTTTGTGTTTTGGGCAATTTTGCCAACTAAACGTGTACATTCTACTTTTCATATTCTTGCTGCTTTATAATCTTTTTTGTTTTATCATGCGAGTGTCCCCCCAGTCCAGTATAATATCAAGGTACCATTGTGCCCCACTTTACCTTTTAGGTTGTGTCGTCAAACTTCCTTAGGCCTAAGTAGGGCAATTGGCGAGGACACACCTGGTGTTGGATGTCTTCATCCGATCAGGATTTTGCTCAACTGAAGTAGGTTTGATGACCAGTATAAAATTTGGTCGTATTGCCTAAGAATCCTCTGTAGGGCTTTATATATTACCGGGGTCAATGCTAAGAGGTCTCTCGTGTTTTATGACGATGACCTGAGGAGGGGTATTCCCCTACTATAGTGACCATCGTGCCTGTTATTTGTAAAAGATGTGCCATAAATGCAGTTGTTACTGATCAGAGTGTAACCAATTAAGTAACTTTCATTAGTAATAAGGGAAATGAACTTTCTATTTTCGTAACAACAGAATACAAAAAGATCTAAAAATATAATTTCTTGAGATTAGATGCGTTCTATGCTCGTGCTATTTCTCTACCCTCCATCGTTTCCAAGTGATAGGCACCTTGCAGGTCATCTCTAGTTATTTTAAAGGGTCCTTCCCAGTTTGGGCCTAGCTTGCCGTCTGACAACTTCACTGTGCTGCCCAGGACTTTCCTTTGAACATAGTCCCCAACTTGGAATGTTCTCAGGTTAACTCTTTTGTTGTAGTGCTTCGCGAGCTGTTACTAATAGCTCGCTAACTTCACTAGGGCAAGTTCTCTGCGCTCGTCGGCTAGGTAATGTTCAGCGAGCAATGCCTCATCATTCTGGCCTTGGTCGACAAGGTTGGATCTCATTGTTGGCAAACCCGCTTCTAGTGGGATGACTGCTTCCATGCCATATGTCAGCAAAAATGGGGTTTCTCCTGTTGCTCGGCGAGGAGTGGTTCGTTACTCCCATAGGATATGGGGTAGATCTGTTACCCATGCGCCTTTGGCTCGCTCTAATCGCTTCTTCAATCCATCGATCACAGTTTTGTTGGAATCTTTAGCATGGCCATTGCTCTGAGGGTAGGCCATCGAACTGAAGTGGTGCCTGATCCCGTGTTCGTTACAGAAGTCCTGAAAGGGGCCACTCTCGAACTGTGTTCCATTATCAGTGATGATGGTTCTAGGGATTCCGAATCGAGTGATTATATTCCTACATATGAATCTTATCATATCAGCATCTCGGATGTTCGCCAGTGGTTCTGCCTCGATCCATTTGGTAAAGTAGTCAGTCGCAACCAATAGGTATTTGCGATTGCCAGCAGCGGTGGGTAGTGGTCCCACGATGTCCATTCCCCATTGGGCGAAGGGCCATGGGCTGGACAGGGACTTTAGGTCGCTGGCGGGTTGGTGGGCCATAGGAGCATGGAGTTGGCATTTCAGGCATTTGCGGACATATACTGCGGAGTCCTTTTGCATATATGGCCACCAATAGCCTTCCTTCATTACTAGAAAGGCTAGAGACCTTCCTCCGACATGACTTCCACAGATTCCTTCGTGAAGCTCGCGTAGTGCTTGATCGACATCGCCTGGATGGATGCATCTAAGGTAGGTACCGGAGAAGGATCTCTTATATAAGTCACTTCCCATGGATAAGTGAAAGCGAGAAGCTTTTACTCTTATTTGGTGGGAAATTTTCTTGCATCTGGGAGCATGCCATCCTTTAAATAGTCCCTTAAGGGGTCCATCCAGCTGGAGGCTGACCCCACTTGGAGTATCTGTTCCATGTTTGGTAGCTTGCTGCTGTGGTTAATGCTCAGACAAATGAGGAAATCGATGGGAATGATTCTTTTTACGTCAGAGTCAACTGCCAAACTCAGGGCTGCTAAGGCATCAGCATGATTGTTTTGCCTCCTGGAAACTACTGGATGTTGATCTCTTCAAAGCTCGTCATTAATTTTTTCACTAAGGTGAGGTAGGCTGCCATCCTTTCATCCTTCACATTGTAATCTCCACTTACCTGATTTGAGACTAGTTGGGAATCGCCAAACACCTGTAAACATTTTGATCCTAGAGTTTGCGCCTTTTGGAGACCGGCTATTAGGGCTTCGTACTCTACTTCGTTTTTGGAGGCTGCAAATCCAAACCTGATACCTTGTTCAAGGATTGTGTTTTCTGGAGTGATGAGAACAATGCCTACCCCTGACCCCTTGGAGTTGGAAGTTCCATCAACGAAAATCTTCCAGGTTTCCTCTATTGCTTGGTTCTTCTCTTGCCTTGTTGGTTGAGGTTGGTCGGAGAGTTCTTCGCCCGTGAATTCAGCTATGAAATCAACAAGGATTTGGCCCTTGATAGCTATCCTCGGTTGAAATTAGATGTCAAATTGGTCGAGCTCGACTGAACACTTAGACAATATGCCTGACAAATCCGCTTTCCTTAGGACCGCCTTAAGGGGATACGATGTAAGGACGATGATAGTATGAGCTTCGAAATAATGCTTCAGCTTTCTCGAGGCTATTACTAGTGCAAAGGCGAGCTTCTCCAATGGCAGGTACCTTTGCTCGGTGTCTAATAAGGTCTTGATCGCATAATAAACGGGGTGTTGGATCCATGCAACCTCGCATATTAGCGCAGAGCTGACAGTGTGGTTGGATACGGATAGGTATAGGTACAAAGAATCCATCTGTAGTGGTATGACAAGCAGCGGTGGAGTGCTTAAGTAGGCCTTGAGCTCGTCCAATGCTCGTGAGCAATATGGGCTCCACTCTATCGCTTGCACTTCTCGGAGGATTTGGAGATGAAGCGATTTAAGGCAGCGAGTATTCCAGTGAGCTTCTGAACGTCCCGGATTGTGTGATGGGGTTGCACCCTGTTGATTGCATCGATCTGGTCTAGATTAGCTTCTATGCCTCGCTTACTGACCAAGTGCCCAAGAAATTTTCCTGACTGGACACCAAAGGAACACTTGCTCGCATTAAGTTTCATTCAGTACTTCCTGAGGGTTTCAAAGGTGCTTGACAGGTCCGAGAGGTGATTTTCTTTCTTCTTGCTCTTAACGAGCATCCCATCGATGTAGACCTCCATTGTGTCTCCAATTTGATTCTTGAAAATTTTAGTGACCAGCTGCTGATAGGTTACCCCTGCATTCTTAAGCCCAAAAGGCATGACCTTGTAGCAATATAACCCAACTGTCGTGATGAACGCCATTTTGTCCTGGTCTGGGGCATACAAGGGGATCTGGTGATATCCTGAGTACGCGTCCAGGAAACTTATTCACTCGTGAGATGCAGTGGCGGCTACTAGTTGGTCTATCTTTGGGAGGGGGAAACTATCCTTAGGGCATGCTTTGTTGAGGTCAGTGAAATCGATGCAAACTCTCCATTTCCCATTATTCTTTGGAACTACTACTGGGTTGGATAACCACTTGGGGAATTGCACTTACAGTATGGATCCTGCATCCAGCAGTTTTTTGACTTCCTTTTCGATCACTTTAGACTTATCGGGTGCAATTCGTCATGCCTTGTGCGTGATTGGCTTGAATGTGGGGTCGACATGCAGCTGATGACAGACCATACTAGGATCGATTTTGGGCAGCTCGTATGGTTCCCATGCGAAAACATCTACATTACGCCTCAGCAAGGTTGTCAACTCCTTTTGTTCTTGGTCGGTGAGAGATGCTCCAATAAAAAAGACTCTGCTACTGTTACCATCTTCATCCATAACTTCTACCGGGTCCTTGACGACACGCTCGGAGGGGAGGATCATGGTCTCCTCTACTCCAGGTCTTCCGTACTTTAATTGCTATTTGGAAGGTATCTCACCTTCTTCATTTTTCCGTTGGGTTGACCGGCCTTCTTCTCTGGCTTTGGTCGAATGACAGCTATGAAGCACCTCCTTGCCATCGCTTGGTAGCCGTGGATCTCCATTACTCCTCGCTCGGTTACATATTTGAGTTTCTGATGGTAGGTCGAGGAGACTGCCTTCATTGCATGAAGCCATCTTGGAGACGTTTCCAGCACGCACTGGCAGTACTATCTTCCCTAGGGGGCATAGTCATTTTTCCAGCGAAGCAGACCAAAGGGACACTAGCTTCCTTTAGGTTGGCGACGCTCAACTTCAATTTTCTGAATAGGTCGAGGTACATTACTTCGGATGAGCTTCCTTGATCGACGAGCATCCTGTCGATGTCAAAGTTGGCTATCCTGAGCGTAATGACCAGGGCATCATGATGTGGGGTCCTTACTCCCACCAGATCTTCATCCATGAAAATAATATGCTTGTTATAGTTGACGTCCTCTGCTCGTCGACGCTTTCCTGACTATGACTTTGCTGGATCGATTTGAAAAGCCTGCATTACCGCTGTAATTTTTTTCATTTCCATTCGAGCTGAGTTCCCTTGTACCTGCTTGACGTCAGATGCTGCGTGGATTACTGCGAATTCATGTCCAGCATCATCCTCCAACACATTGTCGGGTCTCGCCTCTTTGTTGGCAGCTACTTTCTCTGCCCTCTTTTCCACAAAGTCATTCAAATGCCCATACTGGGCTAGCTCCTCGAGGTGAGACTTAAGAGCTTTGAAGTGCTCGGTCTTATGTCCCCCCTCTTTGTGAAAAGCGCATCTTAATGCATTGTTCCTCTTTGAGGGATCTCCTCCCATTTTTCTGGGCCACTTGATGAATGGCTCATCTTTGATCTTCGGGAGAATTTTGTAGATTGGTTCTTTGAAGACGGTGTTGACCGCCTAAAATGCTTTTGACGCATCATTGTTCCTTCCGTTCTTGGAGCCATTTTTGCCCCCGTTCTTTCCTCATTTCTTATGATTCTCAGCTTTGTCACTTCCCTTGGTAGTGAGTTTAGCTCGACCGTTTTCTCCTGTACTGAGGCGGGTAACATCCTCTAATTTTGCGGATTTCTCGATTCGAGCCATTAGGTCGTCAATAGTCATAGCTTCCTTCTTCGTCAGGGACTGGTATAGGAGGGAAAAACTAGGGAGCCCAATTTTGAAGGAGGCCACTGCCACTTCCTCTGCGCAGTCCTCGATCTCATTGAATAATTCCCAGTAGCTCTTCGCGTAGTCTCGGAGGGTCTCTTGAGGCATTTTCTTCATTGTTAGAAAAGCATCCATCCTTTTGGGATGGGAGCTACTGGTAATGAATCGGGTCGTAAAAAGTTCGGCGAGGGACTTGAAATTCCCGATCGACCGATGGGGGAGCCTTTCGAACCACTTCTGCACTACATCATGTAGGCTCGAGGGAAAAATGCGGCACATCAGGGCATCTCAGTGATTCCAGAGGGTCATGGCCTGTCGGTATTGCCTGACGTGATCGATGGGATCAGACTTTCCGTCGTAAATCTTGAACCTTGGAATGGTAAATTTCTTGGGGGCTTCTTCCTCTTCCATTTCCCTCATGAAGGGTGACTTCATCTGAGTTTTGAGAGCTCGCCTTGCGAGTTTTATGGTTGATCTTGTTCCATAGTGAGCAGGATGTTGGTCCATCTCCCTGCGGACTAGATTTCGTATGTTTTCGTCGCTGCGAGCAGGGCTCTGGTAGCGGCGAGCTCTTCGCAGCTGTTCTCGGAGGTCGTCGTCTGACTCGCCTCCTTCGACCTTCTAAGATTCTCGCCTAGGGATCCTTCCTCGGCAGCGAGACTTGCTCACATGAGGGCTAGGAGTGCGGTATGGACGTCTCCTGTTATCAGGATGAAGCTCCCTCTCCAGTCTTTCCAGTCTTCTTCTCAAGCGAGCATTCTCAGTCTCGTACCTATGGGAAGATTCCCTCTGCTCGTGGAGCCTTGCCTCGTAAGCATCAATCAATCTGGATATCTGTGTGGACCTCGCTGGTCCCTGACTTTCTTCTGAGGCTGGCCTTTCCCTGTGAGCTCTCTGATCTGAACGCCGAACTTCAGACATAATCCTGCGAGGACCAGGTGGCTCAGAACATCTCCTGCCTGAGGGGCATTGCTGCTGTGACCGTACATCTTAAACTCCTTTCTTAGTGTGGGCTCTTCTCAGGGAAAGATGAACGCTTCCCATAGACGGCGCTAATTGTGGTGACAATTATTGTGCAACACAAATAAATAAGAAGAAATCATTCACCAAGTAAGAATAAGGAATATAAAATGACAATCACACAACAAAGGATGTACGTGGTTCATCAAAGATGTGCCTACGCCCACGGTGGTGCAGTCGATATTATTTCTATATACTCCAGAGAGTAACTATAGAGAATACAACTTGTCCCTTTGCCCCGGACCTAGGGTTTAATATATACATGTATATGTAGGTAAGTTGAGGTGATGGGTTCCTCCACGTTTTCCATCTCCCCAATAACTCCCCTTAATGAGAACGTGGGGGGAGACCGGATCAATATAAGAGATGAGGGGCCTGGCCTTTGGGCCGCCAGGACTGGGCTACTCGTCCAGGCCCATGGTTCTGATTTCGGGTACCCACAGGAAGTTTCATAGACATAGGGTGAAAGTCAGAAGAAAAATTCTTTCAAGAAAGAGCAAAAAATAAAAAGTTAGATTGGATCAAGAAGTATGATGGGTATACTCCACTCACCAAAGGTGTCCACCACATCCTGGAGGAAATCAATGGAAATCGAGATTTGAACTACCTTGGAAAGTTGAGGTCACCTCCCAACAGGAGGGATAAATCCGAGTAATGTGATTTTTATAAAGATCATGGGCACACCACTGATAATTTCATAGCCTTGAAGAATGAGGTCAAAAATCTTATTCGGCGAGGAAAATTGAATAAGTTTATTGATCAAAATGCCAGTCGAAATGCTCAAAGAAGGTTCGAATTCCTTGTTCGAGGAAAGGATGGCACCAAAAGATCACGTAATAATAATTTTAAAGATGATCTTGACTTTCCTAAGAAGCCTGATGAGCCAAAGGTGGAAGTAATAATGATTTCCTTTGGTTGTCACTTCATCATAGGAGGAGATGCTAGAGGTAATGATGAGATTGAAGAAAGGAAGGATTATCTGAACAAGGCTAAAGCCTGCCCATCTATCAGATAGATTAATATGTCTGAATGTATAGATAGTCGATTAAGGAAGGTCAACAAGGATAGACTGGTGATAGGATTATCTAAAAACGATTTGAGTGGGGTGCTTTATCCTCATAATGATCCGTTAGTCATCACTTGCAGGGTTTATCATGACAAAGTTGTAAGAATATTTGTTGACAATGGGAATTCTGTAGACATCATGTTCTATAACTGTTATAGTAGCATATGGCTACGAGACATTACTCTAGAATCGTATCACAAGCCTCTCATAGGATTCTCAGGCGAAATGGTATATCCCTTGGGAACCATTAGGCTAGATGTGGTGGCTGGAACTTGGCTAGAAAGTGGGAAGGAAAGAATTTGTTTCTTTGTGTTAAATAAAAACATCCATTAGCCTACAATATCATCCTCAATAGAGTTGGAAAGAAGTTAGAAGTCATGCCATCTACCGTGCATTAGTGCATAAAATTTCCTATTTATTAAGCGTCGACATAATGAATGGTAGTTAGATGGAAGCTAGGTAATGTTATTATACTTCAACCGACCAATAGGAAGTACAGATAAAAGGCACAACTCAATTCCATATTAACACTCAGGATCCCCGAGAAGAGGAAGAGTTGGTGAAGGGAAAAATTTATGGAACAAATGGAAACTATCATGATTGATGGCGAAAAGCTAAAAAGGACCACTTAGATTTGTTCAAGGTTGACTCTTCCGCTCAAACAGAAAATAGGAATTTATTACATTCCTTAGAGAAAGGAAGAATGTATTCACGTGGAGTCACGAGGATATGCCACAGAGTAATCCAAAATTTATTTTCTATGAACATAATATTTATCCAGATTCTAAGTTGATTAAGTAAAAACATCGAGTTTTTAGTCCCGAGAAGAATATGAAAATCCAGGAGGAAGTGGAGAAGTTGCAGCGAGCACAGTTTATAGAAGATGTCAAGTATCCCAGTTGATTGTCCAATAGGTTATGGTAAAAAAGAAGAACAATAAATGGTGCATGTGTGGGGATTTCACGGACCTCAATAAATCATGCCCAAAAGAACATTTCATTTATCAAGGATCGATCAATTGTTAGATGCAACTGCAGGTCATGAACTTCTCAGTTTCATGGATGTTTATTCTGGCTACAACCATATTAAGATGAAACCTGAAGACAAGGAAATAACACCCTTCATTACCAGCGAGGAACGAACTATTACAATGTTATGACCTTTGGGATAAAAAATACTGGAGCGACTTATCAGAGGTTGGTAAATAAAGTATTTGAAGACTAAATTGGTAAAAATATGGAAGTGTACATAGATAACATGCTCACTAAGAACAAATTTTCTGCGGACCATGTTGTGGATTTGGCCCAAACATTTGATCAGCTGGAGAAACATCAAATAAAGCTCAACCCGACTAAATGTATCTTCGAGGAACAGGAAGGGATGTTCCTAGGATACATCGTAAATCAAAGGGTAATTGGAGCCAATCTTGATAAAATCAAGGCCTTGCTAGAAATGCAATCCCCAACCAATAAAAAGGACATGCAAAAATTAATAAGAAGAGTGGCAGCTCTAATTGCTTTATTTCTCGAGCTATAGATATATATATTCCATTATTTAAAGTGATAAAAATACCTTTAAGTGGAATGATGAATGCGAGAGACCTTTTCTAGAATTGAATAAGTATTTAGGATCTCCACCTCTTTTATCTCGACCCGTTTGGGGGGATAAATTGTATCTGTATTTAGCCATTTCAGAGTCAATTATTAGCTCGACTTTGATTCGACTAGAGGGAGGAATCCATAAGCTTGTGTACTATACTAGGAAATCGTTATGAGGAGAAAAAATAGGATATCCATGCTTGGAGAAGTTCGCATTGACACTCACTGAAGCTTCCAGAAGAACGAGTCCATACTTTTAAGCCCATACCATTGTAGTATACACCGACTTACCTCTGCGACAAACTTTGCACAAGCCTAAAAAATAAGGGAGGTTAATATCTTAGGCCGTTGAGCTTGGAGAGTACGAAATTATTTATGAGCACAGAATTGTACTGAAGGGCAACCAGTGGCAGACTTCATTGTAGAGTTTACATATGCAGAAGTGCAAAATAATCCAAGTTTGCCTGCTGATCATACTACTTCGAAAGAGAGCGTAGCTCAAAAGAAAATTAAAATTATAGTCGATAAACCAGAATCGTCAGTTGTTCAAGAAAGGATTCAACGAGTGGCGGAGCAAAGTAAGAAGATATTTAAATATGGAGTGCTAACAGAGGAAGATTTCTCTAATGACGCTTTAATCTGGAAACTGTTTATAGATGTATCCTCATGCGCTACTAGCAGTGGAGCTGGCCTCATTATCAACACTACAGACAACTTGGATGTGGAATATGATTTGAGATTTCAATTTCAGGCTTCCAACAATGAGGCTGAATACGATGCATTACTAGACTGGAATTAGCTTCATCATTGGGTGCCGAGCAAATGTTGTCACATAGTGATTCTCAACTTATTGCTAATTAGATGCAGTAAATATGTGGATTTAAAAGAGAAATAATGGTGAGATACCATAAAAAATCTATAGAGGTCATTTTTTTGTTCCCTGCAGTCAGGATGGTAAGGAATCCAAGGTTGGAAAATGCCTCAGCTAACCTTAGTAACTCAGGTAGAAATCAGGCAATTACTTAGAGTACAAATCCTTGCCCATAAAAGAATTAATGGAGAAAATATCAATATAATGTCCATAGAATTAGGCCCTTCATAGATGGATCTGATTAGAGATTATATCAAAAGATGATTACTGCCTCCCGACTTGAAAGAAGCTAGGAAGATGAGGTACAAAATAGCTAGTTATGTTCTGGAAAAATGTTTTTTCTATAAGAGGGGTTGTACTGTCTCTTTACTTCGTTATGTTCATCCAAATGTAGTGAATGACCTGATCAAAGATGTACGTGAAGGCTCATGTGGAGGTCATTCAGCTGGCCTATCATTAACATGGAGGATAGCAATACAAGGCTATTATTGGCCAATAATGAAGGCCGGTTGCATTTCTTTTTCCAAAAAATGTGATAAGTGCCAAAAATTTGCCACTATCCATAGAAGACTAGGGTCTACTCTAACACCCATCACTTCTCCATGGTCATTTTCTTTTTGGGAATAGACATGTTCGGACAATTACTGACTACTAAGGTACGGTTCAAATATATGATAGTAGTAGTAGATTACTTCACCAAATGGGTGGAGGCTATGTTTGATAGATATAACTTACCAGGGGGTCTTCTAGTTCATATGGAAACTGTGACACCTCGCCTAATTAAATACCGGGCGATCACTCCTTTATTAAATTAAAATCAAGGTGAACAGTTGGTTCATTCTTAGCATCACTGTCGTAAAAAATAACTTTTTCAAATTTAACACCCTATTTAATTTTGCTAAGTGTCAAAACCATTTTTTAAACATTACTTTCCAATTTTATTTATTTATTTTATTAAACAATCAATCCAATAATTTAACATTTAACAACCCAATCCCATCATTTAAAACTTAAAGTAAAACATACATGCTGAATAAATCCCAAAGTAACAGTACTAGAAATAACTGAAATACAAATGTCCCAATAAAACAGATATATAGTGGAAAGGGCGACACATGCCCAATAAGGAGAATGATAGAAGTGGAATCAAGTAAATGAAATCGTCTAAGCAAAAGGCCTGCAACTCCCACCTAAGCTGCAGCACGTTCCTTCCAAGGGATCCTAAACAAGACGCCCCTGTGGCTGGGCACCTGTAATATATACATATATATACAAGAGTGAAAGAGTAATATAAACGGGTCAGAGCCCGATAGTGTATATGATTTAAAAATTCGTTTAGCAAGTATTTAAATTGATACAGGCCAATGCAACAACATATTAGTGCGACACTCTCTTGAGAAATTCTCGCCTCTCTTCTAATGTGCACTCCTATCGCACTAACCTTCCCAATGGTTTATCTCATCATATATCACACTATCCTTCCCCAAGGATTTAACTTATCTTAGGTGACTCTCAAAATTTAATATTTAACAACATCATGGTTTAAAAAGGAAAATTTCATTTAGTACAAAACGCTCATTTTAACTTTATTGATTCATAAAGTTTTTTCAATATCATATTATACTTTTCAAAACAAGTATTTCCAAATTGAGTCATTATACATGTCTTACTTACCATAACACAGTAGGCAGTTTCCCATATTTCAGAAGTTCATATATATATTAAATACTCGTATAATATATATATTCTAACAGCACCCCACATAAAATTTTATGGTGCGGGCATACTCTGCTATCCAATCCCCGTATCAATCGTACTAAAGGGAATACAAGTTCGGAATCACTCTCTAACTGTATAAATACATACACAAACAATATTGAGGCGAAGCATAGTTTTCAAGTCCAAGAGGTCAGTACATACCCTCACGTCTCTTAGGACCGTGACTACCGATTCGATAGCTTGTATCTAGGATTTCTATCTTCTAAGGTACGAGTCAATATCCCCCATAAGGCACACGAGATAAGATCGTCCCAGCGCGGAAACCTCAGGGATAGAAAGTAGCGCAGGCATGATTTTCACAAGTATATAATATATGCATACACAATCATATAAATATACCACTTTTATTATATCAATTTAGGTTTATCCAATAACCCACATTCACAAAATTTATCCTTATTTTCCCATTATTATTTATCAAGTATAATGGTTCGTTTCTAACTTTAATTCGAAGGGTTTTTCCAACTTACTACGTAACCCTCATGGACTCTATTCTTCCAAATGTACAATTTAGTAGATATCCATTTATGTTCCAACGTAACTCTCTCTTACGTGTCTCTCCCCTTTAATATATACTTACATTATCCCTTATGCAAAATATCCCAAAAATATAGATTTCGCCTTACATTAAAGGATTTTGAATTTTATTTTCAAAGATGAGAATTTCAAACGGTTTCGAAATCAGAATTAAAATGGAGTTTTAATTGAATTTTTATTATCTCTAAGAGTCCTCAAAATATAAAACTGTCTAGCAAAAAAAAATATTTAAAAATATTGAACGGTCCGATCGAGCTGAATTTTTTTCTTTAGCTTCCTCTCGTCTTCAACCAATTCTCTGTAAAATTTCATCCAATTCGAACGGTCCGATCGTCCGAATTAATTTTTTTTTTAGTGTTTGTATATTATTAGAACTCTTTTCTTAATCAAACTCTTAATCCTTTACATGACAAAGGGTTTCTAGAATATCATATAAATCATCACTACATGAAAATTTCCCATCTCAAATTGGGTTTTTATTCCATAAATCTCATCCTAATAACTCCTAAACAAATATGGATGATGCATCAACGAAATAAGCAAGATAAACACTTGCCTGGGATTTTCAGAAATCTCGTTTGGTGTTGAATTTGGTGTGGTTGCGTTCCCCGTCTCGCGATCTACGCGTTGGCGGTGGCGGCGGTGCAAACGGGTGAGTTTTGAGCCTTGGAATGCATTGAGAGCTCTCTCCTCTCCTCTCCAATGGACGTTCTAGTGTTTTGAGTTATCTAACCCTAGGAGATAACCTAAACATCTTATATAACCCCTTTAATTTTCGTGGGTTTAATTACCCAAAAATACAAAATGACTAAAATGCCCTCCCGGGGTAGTAATTAGGCCTAAAAATGCCCCGAGACCCAAATCAAACTCCCGTGTATACTTTTCTGACTATCTCAACCCTTTCGTACGCGTTGGCGCACTCAAAACGACCATACGAACAACTTATAAAATATTTACTTTTATTTATCAATATTTAGTCCCGACGCGACACGGGCGCGTCCCGACTCAAATTTCTAAAATTGTCATTTTATTCACTCGTGACATTTAATATGGCCACTATTATATATTACTTTGCTCATTAGTAATATTCAACAAATTTTCCCATAATTACTAACTCTCATCACGTTAATAATTATAACATAATTAATTTCCGAATTTTTTTTATTAAATAATTAATTCACATTAATATTAATAAATCCCCAAATTAATATAGCGTAAAAATACGGGGTATTACAGAAACATATTATCTATCGTTATGGAATCTGCTATGCTTTCATCACCGACCAAGGTACCCAGTTTGACAATTAGGAGTTTGAAGAGTATTACATCAGGTCTGGCATTCAAAAGCTTCACTCGGCACCTAGACATCCACAACGCCATGGTTAAACATAAATCACTAACAAGACTTTACTAGATGGATTGAAGAAAAGGGTGGATGATGCTAAAGGCAATTGCATAAATGAACTTCATAGTGTTCTTTGGGCCTATAAGACCACTCCAAAAACTATAATACGGAAAACCCCATATATGTTTATTTTTGGCACTAAGGCAGTTGTACCATGTGAAGTAGATTTTTCGACCCACAGAGTGTTGGATTTTGATTCACCCAAAAATTAATTTCATGAGGCGATGTTATTAATTAGATGACTTCTTATCAACAAAGGACTACTAGGTTCTATAATCGAAGGGTCAAGATGACCAACTTGAAATAGGGAGATCTGGTACTTAAAAAGGTAATTCAGAAGAGCAATAAGCTCAAGCCTAATTGGCATTATCCATACCGTATTTCTGCAGTTATCCGACCAGGAACTTATCACTTGGAAACATTGGAAGGTGAAGAGTTCAATAATCCTTGGAACGCAGACCATCTGCGTAAATATTATTAGTAATTTTGTTTTCATGTAATCAAATATTCAATTCAATGAAGTTGAAATTTTCCAATATCTATGCTTCATTTTTCATTTTTTTAGAGTATATGGTGCTACTTACACCAACTACCAAACAATGTTAATTTAAACTTTTGGTTCAAACTTTTCCAACTTTAGAAAAGTACAGTTTTGGTTCAAACTTTTCCAATTTAAAAAAAGTTCACCTTTAGTTCAAATTTTTCCAACTTCAAGAAAGCTGAGAGATGATAATAAAATTCATATATGATTTCATCTTCGAAAAACCAAGAACAAAAAGTCATTAAAACTTCATGTAAGAGTCAAAGTCAAACACAAGAGATTTTACCCGACCAAGTTAAAATACATGAAGAACTATACATTCCTAATACACTTGGTCGCCACTGAAAACCAATGCAACAACTTAGTTCAACAAAACTATTTACAATTTTATCTAAGAGCATTAGTAGAATATACGACATTACAAATAGATTCAATCATGAATAAATCATTTAACATTTAAGCAAGTTATTAAGTCAATAAGATGATTAACTAGTCATTACACAGATTACCTAGTCAGAAATAAGATTAATACTAACCACAAGCTTAAATAAATAAGACAAGGAATGAGAAATAATTTCATTTCATTCCAATAAATATGTATTACAAAATGAAGATCAATAACGTAAGAAATACAAGTCTATTCTACTGGCGTTTTCCTTAAACCTTGCCCATCCTAACAGGAGGTTCATTAAGGGTGCTTGGATGATTTATAGATCTAAAATCTCTCCTCCTGGTAGGTTTAGTGCTGCTCATACAATCAATTAGATGATATGGATGAACATACACCACTTTTCCTTCAAGGCTGAAATCCCCAATGTATTTTCTGATTAAGCTCTGAGGAATGGCATCAGGAGGAATCTACCTAACGTCAATTAAGAAAAGAGGATCTGAATATTCTAACATTTCTAGGTCATGCTAATACCATAATTCATTGCCATTAGGTATCTTCATCAGAGTGAGCAGGTTCATCCAACCCTATTTATATCCCTCATTCCTGGCCTGCTCCTTGTTCTTATCCAAGTCAATGCCTCATCATACCCGTCCATCCAAACAACTTTGGGTTACTTATGAAAGTGGAAAGTCAGTCGGTCTATATTATCTTGAAGCTTTCTGATGGACTTATCCTTCTCTTTGAGCATGGAAGCCTTGTCGACCAAGGTTTTCTTAGTTCTCTCCTCATTAATGGTTGGCTGAAAAATAATGCTCTGCCTAGAAAATTGTCCTAACTTAGTGTGCCTCCAAATCTTCCAACAACCTAACATTCTTAGTCTTTAAAAAGGATAACCCCTCATCTAGACCAGTGGTGGATGACTTTTTCAACCTGTCCAACCTATTCCTCATAGCATTATTCTCAATCTATCTAAAAATACAGCTATTGATCGAGCACTCTCAGCTTCTTGGGTTAACACTAACTCTTTTATATGCAAAGCCGAATTGACATCTTATAATTTGATATCAAATCCACAACCTTCACTCAAGGCATGGTATTCAGTTTCATAATCGAAGTGAAGTAAGTACATAGAGAGCTTGGGGTCGCTCTGTATCTGCTGAATCATCTCATAATAATCGACGTTGTTCACCACAGCTCTGTCCAAAAGGTAATGCAAATGAATATAAGACTCCTTCAATTGGTTGGAGGCATCTGGGCTGAGAAACCCCATCAAATCTTCCTCTATTGTAAGGACATATTTTCATAGGTCCGTTATCAATTTGTTATGTCATATACCGTTACACCATCGAAGAGCATTCAAGAGACATCAACATCAAAAACTGATCCGAATTACTCAAGTTCTTCATCATTCAAGACTCCACAAAGTTTACTTTGGTAAGGTTATGTTTTAAATACCTTAACTTTTAACTTAGAGCTTTTGGGAGATTTTAACAAAATATTTTCTAAGTGTTGGAGCTGACTTTTTCATCAAATATTGAGAATGAGTATTTTTTCTAAGTTTTGAAGCAGACCTCGATTTTGACGCCCAGGTCATTCGTGCGCAATCAGCATCTCGTTCGAACGAAATTGGAAGTCGCGCGATGCCGTTTGAACGACATGCGTACTTCGTTCGAGCGACATAGGCTTCTCATTCGAATGAGCTCGTATTTCGAGGCGGTGCATTTTTGTATAAATACTCATTAAATGGTAATGTTTTCATTAAGAAGCCCATATGTTTTCCAGAACAGAAATATTTCCAAAGCAGTAATCTTTAGGCTTCTTCTTTTTAGGGTTTTAATCCCTTTTTATTTTCAATTCACAAAACTCCCATATGCTCTAGTGAATTGTTTTTGGTTTTCAAGAACACAACTTTTGCCCCTGTTTATTCTTTGTGGGGAGATCTCTACAACCGATAGTTGCGTGCTATTATGGAGGGAGTCCTTGTGAAGATTTCAGACTGCGTGTCTAAGATTGCGGTCCTTGTGGTATAGCTGCGCATGAACCACTGTACATTTCTAGCCGTTGCTTTGAAGGTTTGACGAAGACACCGTGCGTTACTCTTGTGGGCGAAAGCAAGATGGTATGTAAGTCAATGATCTTGTAAACTTTTCAAAGTTCTAGAAATAAAAGGTTTTTCCCTGTGGGGATTTTTCCTTAAGCTTGTGTTGCATGATTTATTTATTTTATGGTTTGACACATGCACACACGCAGTTGAATGATTTGGAGCTGATTTATTTTGGTTTAAAAATGGACACTAATTAAATAAGTGTGCCAACGTAGAAAGTTGCGAATTTAATCAATTATCACACTGTCACGCACTCTTCAAATTGGTATCAGAGCGGGTTACTCTAAATTATTGAGTGATCCTGATTTTTAAAGATTTTTACCTGATACAATTTGACTTCTCACGTTTTCAAATTGGTATCAGAGCAGGTTACGCTAATTTATCGCGTATTCCTATTTTCTGCAAAATCGTACGATGTTATTTTTTTTTTGAAAAAATCAGTTTTGTGAAAAATCGCAATTTTTTTCAATGGTACGCCCGTTTAATGAGGAGCCTACTTTTAAAAAAGTTCACGACCGTGCTGAAAAATTAAAAAGTTTGAATTTGAAACTTTGCAAAAGAATTAAAGTTTTGGAAAAAGAAAATTCTCTCTTTAAAAATAAGATTGAATATTTGCAAGCGTTTCAAACTCAAAGTGATATTTGTCGTGAGCAATTTGGTAATTTGTGTATTGATTTTGATTCTTTAAAAATTGCCAAAAAGGAGAGTGATGATAGGGTCCTATTTTTAGAATAGGAATTGGAGGACCTTAAAAATTCGATGGTTTGTGTTTGTGCCAAAGATGATAGAAATATTTTAGTCAATGAGTTTGTGGCACGTGAAAAGACTCTTAAGAAAAAGTTTGCTTTAATTGAGGGGGAGCGAGATAACCTTCTAGGTTTGATTGATAATTTGCAGAAGGCGTCTCTTAATTTGGAAGAGTCTAATTCTTTGCCTGAGTCAAAAATTTTGAAGTTAAAAAATGATTTGACAAACTCAAGTAGGTTTGATAGTGATGGTAATGGCTCATCGTGTTCTCATACTTCTAATGCTAAAGCCAAAACCATTATTTGTTTTAGAGGGTCAACTAATTCCAAGGATGTTAGAAAAGATCACACTTTAGGTGTCGTTCCACCCGTTTACACATGTTCATATTGTGGTAGGAAAGGTCACCTTAGGAGATTTTGTTTTGATCTTGGAAGAGGTCCTAGGAATTCAAAGTCTAGTGTTTTGTTGGTTTCCAAAACCCCATGTCGACGTGTTACATCCACTTGGGTTAGGAAATCACTTTTCGATACGCTAGATTTCAGAATAGTTAATTCTCATTTGCTTGCACATGATTCTTCTCTTGCCATATCATATAGATGATTATGTTTGCATATTTGTCATACACTAGTTGTGGTTTCATGATATATATTTTCTAGTGTAATGACATGTACTTTTTGTACATATCCTTTGTTTTGAAATATTTTGAAAAATACAAAAAGATTTTATTTTGATAAAATTTTGAGAAAATCTAAAAAGATTTTTATATTTTGTTTACACCGTTTATGGATGGAAACTTAGGATGACCGAGTCACAACATCATTCCATTTTTTTCATGTGACTATTTGATAGAGTTTTGAGACAATAGGTCAATTCATCCTTGTGCTTTATAATGTTTGGAGTCATTAAGATGTAATTAAGTGTTACTACCTACATGTTTGACTCATGATTTCCTTTATTGCACACGTGCATGGATTTGTTTGATTATTGTGCTCATTTTATCACATGTTGGTTGGGTGTTTTCACTTCAATCCTGTCTTTAAAACGAACCAAGCGCGATAAATTTTGATAAGGAAATTGTGCATATAAAAACCATTTTTTAAGTTTGTGTGCTTTGTTTGAAAACGGGGAAGGGCTGCAAAAGGTTCATTTTGCCTTTGCGAATACTAAGCCACCGTTAAATTGGACCTAAAAAATTGAGGAATTTTATTATTCGGGGTCCAAAGAGGTTTAAAAGAGCCCGAATTTTTTTTAAGGCAATAAAAAGAAATTCATGTCAATTATGGGCCATTTAGGTTTTTGCACCAATTCTCCAAAGTTTGAGAATTTAGATTACCTCTAAAAGAAAATACATTTGAGGGTGTTTGGTTGGAGAATTTAAACGGGTTTGCACGTCCTTGAAATGCTTGAAAATGCGCTACATAGTTTTGGATGTTATTAGGGTGAAAATCATTTTGACTTTGATTTGTTGATTTGCATAAGTCGATATCATTTAAATTCAACAAATTTTTACACCTAAGGATACTTTTGATGTTCATTCGTTAGGGGTACACATATGCATCGTGCACATATGATTGATTGAGTTTATTTTCCTATCGAATGTGTTCACACCCATTCATTCCATTTCCATGACTTGGTTGTTTTAGTTTAAGTGCATGGTTTGATTTTTTTTGTATCATATTTTTCAAAGTGGTATCTTATTTTTGTATGAAAAATTGAAAAATTGAAAAATAATTTGTGAGATTTGTGAGATACTCCTTTGCATGCGCGTAGCTTGATTCTTGTTTGCTACGCATTTTTATCATGACACTCCATGTTTTGATTTTTTCTTCTAATCTGTCTATCTGCGGACATCGTAAAAAGGGGGAGAAAGAATTATCATGTTATGGGGGAGTTTTTGCATTATGGGGGAGATTTGATTATTAATGCTTTATTCTTATATCATTTAAATCTCGATGCGTCACGAAGGTTTTTGCTTTATCTCATGTGTGTAGGTACAAAGATTGAATATCATGATGTTGCACACCTTGATGAGAAAAGCTTTGAGGTTTGACGAAGATGATTGAAGAACAGTTTTGAGTTCTTGCAAATTTATTCATGGGAGGGTAGATTTGTATAGATAATTTGGTTTTTTGATAATTCGGATTTTTTTATGTATGTACCGGCATAGACATAGGGGGAGATTTGTAAGGACATATTTTCATAGGTCCGTTATCAATTTGTTATGTAATATACCGTTACACCGTCGAAGAGCATTCAATAGACATCTACATCAAAGACGGATCCGAATTACTCAAGTTCTTCATCATTCAAGACTCCGCAAAGTTTACTTTGGTAAGGTTATATTTTAAATACCTTAACTTTTCACTTAGAGCTTTTGGGAGATTTTTATAAAATATTTTTTAAGTGTTGCAGCGGACTTTTTCGTCAATATTTTGAAGCGTACCTCGATTTTGATGCCCAGGTCGTTCACGCGAGATCAGCATCTCATTCGAATGAGATTGGAAGTCGCGCGATGTCGTTTGAACGACATGCGTACTTCGTTCGAGCGATATATGCTTCTCGTTCGAATGAGCTTGTATTTCGAGGCGGTGCGTTTTTGTATAAATACTCATTAAATGGCAACGTTTTCATTAAGAAGTCCATACGTTTTCCATAACAGAAACACTGCCAAAGCAGTAAACTTTAGGCTTATTCTTTTTAGGGTTTTAATCCCTTTTTGTTTTCAATTCACAAAACTCCCATATGCTTTAGTGAATTGTTTTTGGTGTTCAAGAACACAACTTTTGCCCTTGTTTATTCTTTGTGGGGAGAGCTCTACAACCGACAGCTGCATGCTATTGTGGAGGGAGTCCTTGTGAAGATTTCAGACTGCGTGTCTAGGATTGCGGTCCTTGTGGTATAGCTGCGCGTGAAACACTGCAGATTTCTAGCCATTGCTTTGAAGGTTTGACGAAGACACCGTGCGTTACTCTTGTGGGCGAAAGCAAGATGGTATGTAAGTCAATGATCTTGTAAACTTTTCAAAGTTCTAGAAATAAAAGGTTTTGCCCTACGGGGATTTTTCCTTAAGCTTGTGTTGCATGATTTATTTATTTTATGGTTTGACACACGCACACACGCAGTTGAATGATTTGGGGCTAATTTATTTTGGTTTAAAAATGGACACTAATTAAATAAGTGTGCCAACGTAGAAAGTTGCTAATTTAATCAATTATCACACTGTCACGCACTCTTAATCCATCAATAGGATGTGGATAGCCTCAAGAATATTCCTACATCGCCTGAGTAGGTTGGATTTAGTAGAGACTATTGCTTTCTTCCTGACATCAAACTGGAAATTTACAAGTATTAGTTTATGGGGTCGATCAAGAAAAACAAACGGCATAACCAACATTGAAGACAACAATCGATAAGAAATCAAAATCACATAAAGTCATAAGCAATTGGGCAAAAATATGTCTTTTCATTGACCATTGTTTGATTATAGGGTCGTTTATAATGCAAAATACAAAGAAGAAGAAAAGGAAAATACATAAAGGAAGAAGAAAAAATAATCTAGCTAAAAGGAGTTAAACTTTCTCCTTGTCCTTCTCTCACTCCTTTCTTTTGTCTTGGTCAGTTAAAGGTAGGTTGGCATGGTCAACAGGCACCATAGAGGACTCCTAAAAACCCTCTTCATCATCATCAAAGTCTTCCTTTAGGTTAGTAGGAGTTCTTGGGTCATGCCTCTTAAAAGGTTCAGAGTCTTCCTGAGTACCAACCTCCTTCAAGGCTTTCTATCAACCTTCCTTAAAAGACTACTTTCTAGCGTACTCTATCTATATATATACAATAGTAAAGACTTTCTTCCATCCCTTATTTGTAGCTTCTTCCTTATCCTTTTTTCCCTTGGCTTTAGGGCAGAGTTCTCAACAGTTAAGAAAACTACCCTATCTTCAGAAGCTTTTGCCCAGTGCTTAACTTCAGTAATTATCAGCTTAGCCTTGGTCAATTTATCAATAACAGCCTTTTTTACATCCTCAACAGTCTTCCGTGCCTCCTCTATTGTTTTGGCATCGTCCTTGCCAGCCTTAATTTTATCCTACCAGGCTTATTTTTCTCTCTCCAAAGCTTCACCAGATACTTGTAAGAATTTTTGCAAACCATCAAGATGCTCCTCAACATCAGTCGAGGAAGAGGATATTATTTGGTTATCATTCTCCATCATCTGATTGAAGTCGACCAGGAACTATAAGAAAATGAATGAGTTGTCAGTTTAGAAGAAAGGTATTAAAAATCAGTAAATGAAAAAAAAAAAGGTTAAGAATTTACCAAAGCCAAAGTGTGGGTAGCCCTCTAAGTTAATTGGGCTCTGGTCATGGGGGATGCAGCTGACCTATCTGCAGGTAGATTCCCATCTTTTATAAACTCCCTAGACAACCCAAGGTTGATCGCCACTGAAGCATTTTCAATTTTCCTTGCTCGGTAACAGACTTTTTGGTCAACTCAATAGACTTTTTGGCCTGATCTTAATGTCTAGGAAAACCTTTCTTTAACCTCTTATTTTGAGTCTCTTCAATTTGAACCTCTTCAGTATTAAGAACATGGTGTCTCTTATCAGTGGCTTGAGACGTCTTATCGGGAATAATGGTTTTCTTGGCAGCAGGGGGAGTGGACTTGACTAGCAAGTTTGGAATTTTTCTTTTCACCATCTCTACAGAAGGAGATGTAGAGATGGTGGTAATATCCAAATACTCAAAAGAGGAAGAGGTTCCACCTTGAATAAGCTTAACTCCAATTGATTCTGTAGCTAAAGAAGTGGATATAGGTTCCTCATCTAGGTTGATAGGAATATGAGGCAAGGTAAGTGGTGGTCAGGAAATAAAAGATGTGATTGACCTCTTGTACTCTATCAGTATAGAAGTAGCTCTAGGATATTCTTATTCAACCCTTTGATTTAGACCCCACAAGTATTTGAGATCTTTGATATTGACTTCTCCCTATTTGGGACACTTCTTCTTACTCTCCTCTACACCAAAAATAAAACAAGAATGTTCATTGGCAAAAATTGTGACCAGATAATAAACATAAGAAAGGTAAGAGCAGAGTTATAAGAGGGTAGTTTTGATTAGATGGAGTCGTAACCCCTTTTGAGTACAGTATTGATAAGTTAACTAACAACACTACTGATTAACTACAAGACACGCAATCACAACTTGGTGAAGATAGACTCAGTTTGAACTCACAAATCATCGTGTATAACTTAGAGGATAATAACGAACTCAAAAGTAACTTATTTAGAGGGAGAAATAAGTAAGCATCCTAAATACACCTTGGCAGGCAGCCAGACGCCCCAACCACCCTAAAAGATCTCTGTCAAATATTAAAAGCTTCGTAATAAATGGCAATGTTGGGTGAGTGAACTCTCTGATTTGTAATAAATCTTTCTCTCTAATGTATATTCTTCTCTCTAGTAATAACTTCTAAACTCTAAAAAATAACATCCTTTCCCCAGAGGTGATTGGGGCCCTTAAATAGCCCCCACACCACTCACGAGGTAACTCAGTCATTAATAACTGTGAAAGACATCCCTCATACTTTATGTCACAAATATTAAATGCCTGATGCACTAGTTAGCTCCACGTCATAAACATTAAATGCCAAGACATACCTTTTGCCTAACCACTGTGTTTCAGGGGGTTGTCGTCATAGAGGTGACTTACTAACCATCTGACAGCCCCAAATACCACAGTGGTTTACTCAAGTGAAGATTTGACATTGCCTAGATGGTTAGTGACATCACATAAAGTAGGTGTGATATTAAGTAGAGGGTTGTTTGGTTCACAACTCAACCCCCGATGGAACTCAAGGCTACTCCGATCGAGGTTCCACGGTCAGGGTCTTTTAGTGTTTTATCAGGTGTATTTGAGATGGTCAGGACGAGCCCCAGCGGTGCCTCGCTTCTCAATCCTCCAAACCATGTCCCTCTGAAGTTCCCACGACGAGGTCGTTCGATAGAGCATGAAAGCTCTCCCAGACCCTGTCAAGCCTGATCTCTCGCGAGTACCATTCGACCTCACACTTAAAATTATTATAATCATTACAACTCATGGTCAATCTAAATAAAGATATTTAACAAGACTAAGTAAAGCAATAGGACTAAAGGATGACCTCTCTCGATTAGCTTATTCGCCGGTAGATCCCTCTAGACTGCCATGCTGAACTACCTCGCTTGAGCTGCCTTACTAAGCTGCATCGCTTTCAAATGCATCGATGCCTTACTAAGATGCATTACTTGTCTAACTGAGTTGCATCGCTTTGAGCTGCCTCGCTGAGCTACCTTAGTCCCTTGCGTCTGTTGTATTAGCTGTGCGGGATTATCCCTAATCTATAGATTATCTTTGAGCCCCCTACAATAACCCACGCCACGCCCTTCTTGGGGGCACTTGGTACCAGTGTAAGATACCCCCCATAAGAAGGGGGAATATTTCTAATTCTTGACAACAATGCCATAATCCTAATAGTCTTTATTGGAATCTGGAAGATTAATTACTAAAGCCCTGTTGACTTGTCAAGTCTTCAGATAGTAGGTATTATCTCTAATAGTTTCCCACTTATAGCAGAACATCAACTCAGTGAACCTAATATGATTCCCATAGATATCATTTAACCTACTTACTCCATTCACCACCCTTCATGTGTTTGAAGCTATTATAGCAGGAACGACTTCAAAATATTGATAAAATTGAAGAAAAATTAGGTTTGGGGGAAAGGTAATACCACACTTAGCAATAAAAAGAGTGGGAATCCAATGACCTTCTACAAGAGAATACATGCCCACTGGACCGTGAGCTAATTCTAGACCTACCCAACTAAGGATTTACCTTTTTTCTCTAAATTCCTCTAAGAAATTATTATCTACAATATAAATTATGATTGACATAAAGTAAAAATAGAGAAAATAAGGGCGGAAAAGCTTACATAAATCTACAGATAACGGCTGTAGAGGGGGCTTGAAGGTAATTTTGATATTAGAGGTAATTCCACATTAGCAAGAGTGCTTTGGGGATTAAGGCACCGTAGCAGCTCAGCGTGGCAGCTCAAGCGTAGCAGCTCATATTTTAGCTTGTTGTGTTAGTCATATTGTATCTTTGTTTATATTGACTATAAGCTATAACGATTGTAATGATGTAACGAGAATAATAATGAATTAGTGTGAGGTCAAACGGTACTCGAGAGAGGCCAGGCTTGGAAGGGTCTGGGAGAGCTTTCATGCTCTATCAAATGACCTCGCCATGGGAACTATAGAGGGACTTGGTTTGTAGGATTGAGAAGTGAGGCACCGTTGGGGCTTGTCCTGACCATCTTAGATACACCTGGTAAAACATCGAAGGACCCTGACCGTGGAACCTCGGGCGGAGCAGCTTGGAGTTCCATCGGGCGTTGAGTTGCGAACCAAATAACCCTCTACTTAATGTTACATCTACTATAGGTGATGTCACTAGCTAGCTAAATAATGTCAGACATGCACTTGAGTAAACCACCGTGGTATTTGGGGATGTCAGGTAGTTGGTGAGCCACCTCTGCGATAACAGCCCCTGATACACAGTGGTTAGGCAAAAGGCATGTCTTTTCATTTAATGTTTATGACGTGGAGACAACTAATGCATTAGGTATTTAATGTTTGTGACATAAAGTATGAGGGAGGTCTTTCACAGGCATTGATGACTGAGTTGCCTCGGGGGTGGTGTGGGGGGCTATTTAAGGACCCCAACCACCTTTGAGGAAGAGAGATATTTTTGAGAGTTTAGAAGTTATTACTAGAGAGAATATACATTGGAGAGAGTTATTACAAACTAGAGAGTTTTCTCACCCACCATTGTCATTTATCAGGAAGCTTTTAATACTTGATAAGGATTCTTGAGGGTGGTTGGTGTGTTTGGCTGACTGCCAAGGTGTATCTAGGGTGCTTGTTTCTCTCTCCCTGTAGCTAAGTTACTTCTAAGTTCATTACTACTTTATGAGTTATACAAGAGAGATTTATGAGATCAAACTTAGTCTATCTTCACTGAGTTGTGTTTGTATGTCTTGTTATTAATCAATAAGTATTGCTACCTAACTTGTCATTACTATACTCAAAAGGGGTTACGCCTCCATCTTATCTAAACTACCCTCTTACATTTGGCGACTTTGCTGGGGAGGTATTCTTATAAGTAAGGAGTATGGCGCAAGATAATGTTAGTTGAAGGCTCAACTTTGATGACATTCAACAAAATGAAGAACAAGCTGTGAGAGAACTGGAGGCTCTAAGGGATGGCGCTCCTCGAATAGAGGTACCACCAGTTCAGGCGACAACATGCGTTCCGGGGGTGACGCAAGCTTCCACAAGTGTAGGATTAGGACCAACTCAGGTGGCGCTCCTCATGAGTAAGTTTTATGAGTTTTTGCAAACCCCGGTAGCTTCAATGATGCTGGGAGGATTGGAGGCCAATGCCTTCATAACACTAGGGGCAGCCCCAATGGCCCCACCAGGTGCTGGTGTAGCGGGAATGGTCCCAGTAAGCATACCCTCTGTTGTGAATCCAACAGTGGGAACATTAGGAGTATCAACGGCCCCAACTATGATGATTGCTCCAGTTGCAACGGGCACTCAGCCCATGGTCCCATTGGTTGTTTCCCCAATAGCATCACCCATGGGGGAAATGAGAAAGGAGATGTAGAAAAAGATGCTGAAGTTCATGCAAGCGTCCTCACAATCATCTGGTGAGGTAGCTTCGGTCTACGATGATTTTTGAACACCTTATCCCCATGAATACAACGATGAGCCCTATCCAAAGGACTATATACCTCTTATTTTTGAAAAATACATAGGGAAAGGTGGGAACCTGAAGGAGCATATTAAGTGCTTTGTTGAACACTTGAGAGCGCATTCCAATAATAAAAACCTCAGGTTAAGGAAGTTTTCTAAATCCTTAACCGATAAAGAATATACCTGGTATCCCATTTGTCTCCTAACAACATTTCTACATGGGAATAGATGCATGCGTTATTTGTCCATAAGTTCTTTCTAGCTGAAGACGAGTTTACTTTGACCCAACTAGGGAGGGAGAAGCAGCGACCAGGGGAGGACGTGGTGGCATCCGTTCGGAGGTTCAGGGAAAGTTACCTCGACATGAGAGAGGAGGCCAAAGAATCCAAGTTATTACAGATTTGTGTGGAGGGACTGCTTCCTGAGTACATCTGTTATCTAATTAATGAGACACGCGAGGGGACGTTTTCCTTATTTTTGAAAGCAGCAAGAAATATCTCCTTGGTGGTGCGGCCCAATCCGGTGGTGGTGCCCATGATGTTTAGGCAGCCGATGCAACTCGTGGGGGGAGATCTCAGCCCCCACGGGTAGGGTACATCGAGGGAGGAGATGGGGATAAGGCACCAAAGAGGGACAATAAGAGGAAGTTTGGGAGAGACAGGGAGGACCCACCACCATTACCTTGTACAGTAGAGGAAGTTGCCAGCTGTTAGAGTGCGATGGTCCAAGGGGAAACGGTCTACGAACCAAAGGGCATTCCTGTTGGGGAACCCAATGAGGTAAGAAGGGTGGATCCCAAGTATTGCCAGGTCTATCGGAAGATCCAGCACCTAACGGAGAGTTGTTTCACACTAAGGAGAATCATCGATAAGTATGTAAAGGCAATGACATTACAAATCCCTCTGTAAAACATTAACAACAACCCTCTCCCGGCACATGGGGCCAATCTGGTGGTGGCCTATGATGAGGAGGCCGAGAGAGAAGGAAGAAATCCAACGTCGAAGTAGGAGGGGTTTGAAGAAGCTCTAGAAGATTGTACGAGGGTAATGACTAATGTAGTACTGGCCTATGATGAAGCAAGTGCCAAAGACGTGGAGGATGTATACAGCGTCGTAGGTGAGAAATCAGACCCAGCCCTAGAATACTGTGCGGTTACAAAATACCCAAAGTTCACGTGGTTCTTTGACCAAGTAGGGATACCAAAGGAGAGTAGGTTAGAGATAACCCAGGCAATACTTGATATTGCGAGGAAGAACACAGTCCCTTCGCTAAGATGGAAGGGACCCATGGCCAGGTTGGTGAGAAGGTTTCTGTAAGAAGTAACCTTCAGCGATGCAGATAGGGCTGTAAAGTTCCCTCATAACAGGCCATTGTATATGATCATCGGCGGCAACGGAGTTAGCTTTGCAAGGAATCTTATGGATGGAGGAGCTTCCATCAATATCATGCCAATCAACTCTTTCCACGCAGCCAATATTCCAGAAGAAAGGTTGGTCTCCATGCCTTTGGTGATTTAGGGGTATAATAACCAATCTTCCAAATCCATTGGGTACATTAATGTTGGGATTGTAATGGAAAATCTGAGTTCCCATGTCAAGTTCCACGTAATAGAGAGTACAACTTCCTATCATCTGCTAATAGGAAGGGTTTGGATGCACAACCAAGGGCTAGTTCCTTCAACATATCACTAATGCGCTAAAGAGAATATCAAGGGAACGGAGGTGACCATTAGGGCTACGAAGAGGCCCTTCGCTGTCGAGGAAGCTCACTTGGTTGATTCAGCATTTTACACTGAATTGGAGGAGGATGTCCACGTCCTAACGAGAAGAATGGAGGGAGCATGGGTTCCCTCGATCAGATAAATGATGGGACCCATGAGCGAGCAAGGTAAAAAGGTTACAAGCAACATAAAATTGATGACCAAAGAAGCTCACCAGGTGGTCCCTCAGCCCCAAAACATCTCAAAGCAGCTCAAAGATAGGATGAGTCCTAGAGTGAATCCGATGGAGCATGAGGTCCAACGACAAAGCGTACTGAGCGAGTTCTCAGGAGAAAGAGTGATCGAGGCTTCTAGAAAGAAGAAGAGGAAGGCAGTCACCACTACTAGCAAACAGTGTAAGAAGGTCGTTATCGAGGAAGGAAAAGTGGTATATCGATTATAATGGTGTGAGCGGGCGACGAAGAAACTGATGATGAGGTTGACCCGATATATAAATACTTTATGGTGGATCAACGGGGACAATAAATGGTGATAGACAACTCCAACATATAGGAGTTAGTAGAGGATGTCGTCGAAGAACCAGACTACATGGCAGATCAGCCAAAGACATAGGCACGAGAGTTGGATCAATTGAACCTAGCGAAAGAAGGGGAAGATCCAAGGCATATCTTCATCTCGAAGGATTTCGGTGAAGAGAGATAATAGGCCTTGGTTAAATTGATTCGGGAGTTCATAGACATTTTTGCCTAGAAATACATAGAGATGGAAGGACTGGATGAGGAGTTGAGCTGCCATAAGTTAAAGCCTGAGATAGATTTGAAGATAAAGGAAGAGGTTCAATGCTTACAAATGGCAGGGTTCATCACACCGATACAGCACCTACTCTGGATATCTAGCATTGTCCTGGTGGGAAAAAAGATAAAAACCAAATAAGGATCTGTGTGGATTTTAGAGATTTGAATAGAGCTTGTCCCAAAGATGAGTTCCCTCTGTCCTCCATCGATAGCCTAATAGATGTAACGGCTGGTCATGAGATGTATAGCTTCATGGGTGGGTATATAGGGTATAACCAGATCAAGATGGACCCCTAGGATGCAGAGAAAATAGCATTCAGAACACCATTGGGTAACTTTATATAAAGGGTGATGCCGTTTGGACTCAAGAATGCTGGGGCGACTTACCAGAGAATAATGATGGCCATTTTCCATGACTTCTTCCATAAATTTGTGTAATTCTATGTAGATGATTTGGTCATCAAATCGAGGAAGGAGGAGTCCCATCTGGGTGATTTGAGGAAGGTGTTCACCCATTACAGGAAGTTTAAATTGAGGATGAATCCATTAAAGTGTGTTTTTAGAGTGACAAGTGGGAAATTCCAATGCTTTGTGGTTGATAGACAAGGGGCTCAGATGGACTAGGACAAATAGCGAGCGATCTTGGAAATTCTATGCCCAAGAACGGCGAAGGAGCTGAAGAGTTTCCTTGGCAAAGTCTCCTACCTTAGGAGATTTGTGCCTGGATTAGCCTAAATAACACATCCGCTGATGCAGCTGTTATGAAAGAACACGAAGTTCAAGTGGGAGGAGATTCACCAGGAGTCTCTCGACGGGCTGAAGAAACTTCTCTTTTCACCACAAACCATGGTTTCCTCAAAGGCAGGAATGCCGTTGCAGCTGTACCTCACATCCACCACGAGGTCTGTAGGAGCTTTTCTGGCACAAGAGATTGACAGGCTAGAACGGACAATCTACTACCTCAGTAGGATTATCTATGGGATAGAAGCCATATATAGTAGCTTAGAAAGGCATTGTTTATCCTTAGTATTTGTAGCGCAAAAACTTAGACATTATATGTTGTCTTTTACAATTCATATTGTAACTAGATGTGATACTATTAAGTATTTGCTGGCAAGAATGATATTGACTGGTAGAGCAGCTAAGTGGTTCCTCATCCTCTCCGAGTATGACTTGAAATGTGTGGTTCCTCGCGTGATCAAAAGCCAATCGTACGCCAATTTATTGGCAATTTTCCCCTCAGGAACGTTTGAGCCACCCAAAGAAAGTATTCTAGGAGACGATTTGTAGGCCAATCACCTAGATGCAACGGATGAGGAATGGATAATGAAGTTCGATGCATCCTCGGTGGAAAGGAAAGGAGTAGCGATGGTTATTCTTTCAAAATCAATGGAGGAGATTTGCCTTTCCTACAAGTTAGATTTCCCTTATTCTAACAACGAGGCAGAATATGAAGCATTGGTGTTGGGATTGCTAGAGGCTCTCCGAAGAGGGATTCGTTCACTTTGCATCCAAGGGGATTTAAACTTGGTGGTCCAGCAAGTGAATGGAGAGTACGCATTAAAACACATGAGCCTGGAAAAATACAGGACAATCATTCAAAGGCTCCTCTGCCAGTTCCATCGGACCAAGATCAAGAGACAGCCCAGAATGATGAATCGTCACCCAGATGCATATGCCACCATTGCCCAGAAGATGGTCATGAGGAACGATACAACTACCATCGTGATCCAATGAAGAACAACTCCTTCGATGGTACAGTCAATTCTACCAATGGAAGAGGATGCGGACTGGAGAGGAGAGACCAAAATATAATTGGAATCTGGGGAAGGAGAAATGGGGCTGAGAGAATTAGCCCAATACTTCACGAACCAAGGTAACCTTTACTTTAGGAATGCCGGAGGATGGTTGTCGAGGTGCATCGGTCCATAAGAGGCATAACAGAGATTGAAGAAAACACATGAAGAGCACTGCGAAACAACTGAGATACCCCTCTACAAAAGAATGCAGAGGGAGGGGTATTTTTGGCCAATAATGAAACAGGACACGACGGGGTTACAACGGAAGTGCAATAAATGCCAATTGTTCTTCGAAGTAGCTGAATGTCATTTCGTGGAATCTCAGGCTGACTGGAGATAACCCTATATTGACTTCATTAAAGATGGAGTTATCCCTACAGAGAAAATTGATACGATGGGTCTTCGACGAAAGGCCCCGAGATTCTACATTCAGGAGGGACAACTTTATCGAAGGGTATACTTCAATAGTCCATTACGATGCATCACGAAGGAAGAAGTAACAAAGGTCCTCAAACAGGCGCACGATCCAGCTCATATAGGAGGGGGCAAGTTATATGACCAGTTGATGACATTGGGATACTATTGGATAACGATGGAAAAAGATTCTGCTGAGTTCGTTCGAAGGTGAAAGGCTTATCAACTTCATGAAAATATGATCCATGCCCATCAGTGGACCTACACTCCCTAGCAACACCTTATCCTTTTCACATTTGGGTATTCGACCTGGTGGGGGCGATACATCCTTCTTCGAGGGGGAAGATATGGATACTAGTAGCAACGGAGTGTTTCACAAAATGGGTCGAAGCGATACCACTAAGAAGGGAAACAGTGGGGGTGGTGAGAAATTTCATCAGAGAATACATCATTTGCCATTTTGGGAATGCAAAGGTTATCCTTTCAGACAATGGAACCCCTTTCGTCAATTCAGAAGTAACGATGCTCACAGACAAGTACTCCATTGTCCATCATATTTCAACGGTGGCATATCCAAAGGGAAACGATCAAGCCGAAGCAAATAACAAAACTTTGGTTAATATCTTGGCTAAAATAATAGAGGATTTCCCAGGATCGTGGGATGACAAGATACCAACCGTATTGTGGCCCTATCGAACAACTAAGTGGAAGCCCATAGGGTATACACCGTTTTCTCATGTCTATGGGACCGAGGCAATTCTCCTAGTGGAGTTAGAAGTTCCTTCTGCTCGATATGCTTTGCGAAGTAGCATGCTCCCTCAGAATAGACGCGTGCAGTTGGAAGCGTTCAATGAATACAGAGATAATGCGATGCAACACTTTTAAATGTATACGAAATAGCTCTCCAGGACATATGATAACTTAGTAAGACCAAGAAAGTTCGTAAAGGGAGACCTTGTATTGAAAGCAGCCGTGAAACACATCTGGGGGCTTCCTCTACCCAAGTTTGCAGCAAATTGGTAAGGACCTTTCATTGTAAAAAAATCTCATGAATCAGGTTATTGATTAATTTCAAAGATAGAAGAAGACAAGCCATTCAAGATTAACAACAAATGGCTGAAATTCTATTATGTGTAGATAATTATGTTTGGACCACTGATGTAGATGGTTGTTGTTATAAATACACAAGTTCTTTTTGTTATGAGTATGAAAGTTCTTTTTATTATAACTCAAGAAGAGATGAAAGAATTACAAAACTTCACACTTCACAATCTATGTAAACAGTTGTAACACAAAGAAATGGCATGAGAAAATAAATATCTTTTTCCATTCATAATCTTTGGGGCATTACAAAATTGGGAGCTATTGCCTAAGAATTACATGAGAAGAAAAGAAAAAATATATATACAAGTTCATTGGCCTAAGAGGAACCACAGGTCTGGAGAAGAGAAAAAAATCTCCAGGGAGGCCCGAAGAAGATGCTTGGCAAGATCATTGAGCATTGATAGAGACCTCTAACCTTATTTGCTCCTGTGTATGATCGATTAGGAGTATTTATCATTTCAGCTTCGCTAGACTCAGAGCTTCATCAATGTCCTCCACCTCCTTGCCAATGGCTTCAAAAAGAGGTGCTAGCTCGACCAGCTTAGCTTCCTCAGCCCACTGGTCCTCCTGATGTTTCCGTAAGAGTTCCCTCTGGTTGTCCAGTCATTGGCTCTTCAAGGTCTTCAAATGTGTGATAAGCCAGCCAAAACGGAAGTCGTCACGACCCAACTCCCTTAAATAACTCATAAATTAGTTAAGGAGGGTCCTAGTAATGTTTTAGGTCGAAGTGTTGGCAATTTCAGTAATGACGGTAGCCATGACTTGAAGCTTGTAACTCATAATGAAGATGTTTGAACGCAGGCAATCCACCGTAAACATCTCAGGATGATGATTTATAAGTTGTTCAACGACCAGACGATGGTTGGCAGGCATTTGAGGGGAATGCTGAATCACCATCAGGTAGAAGGCATGAGGATCTAGGTAGGGCAGAGGAAGCTCGTAGCAAGATTCGCTCTCCGTAGCAGCACCGATCGTGGAACCTTGATCATTATGGCTAGATTCTTCTGAAGCGATAGGTTCCCAATGGGGCGAGGCAATGGGGGAAGGAACTGGTGGAGAATCCTCCCGAGCAACCTGAAAACAGTGAGACGAAATAAGGAGTTGATGAAAAAAAACCTTAACAAGTGTTTTCATTGTTAAGTCACCAATATAGGTGGATTTTATGGGGAAAAAAACTTAACAGGTGTTTTCGTTGTTAAGTCACCAATATAGGTGGAGTTTACAAAAAAAAACCTTAACAAGTGTTTTTGTTGTTAAGTCACCGATATAGGTGGAGTTTATAAAAAACCTTAACAAGTGTTTTCGTTTTTAAGTCACCGATATAGGTGGAGTTTACGAAAAAAAAACTTAACTAGTGTTTTCGTTGTTAAGTCACCGATATTGGTGGAGTTTACAAAAAAAACCTTAACAAGTGTTTTCGTTATTAAGTCACCAATATAGGTGGAGTTTATGAAAAAACCTTAAGTTGTTAAGTCACCGATATAGGTGGAGTTTATGAAAAAACCTTAACAAGTGTTTTTGTTGTGAAGTCACCGATATAGGTGGAGTTTACGAAAAAAATCTTAACAACCGTTTTCATTGTTAAGTCACCGATATAGGTGGAGTTTATGAAACAATCTTAACAAACGTTTTCGTTGTTAAGTCACCCTTATAGGTGGAGTTTATGAACAAATCTTAACAAGCCCTTTCGTTCTTAAGTCACCGATATAGGTGTAGTTTATGAAAAAAAAACTTAACAACTGTTTTCATTGTTAAGTCACAAACACAGGTGACATTCGAGAAACTAAGAAACGTAGAGAGAAATTTGCGAAGTACCTCAGCAGTAGTAGAAGCGAGAATGGGAGTCACCAAGATGGCTATAATGGTAGAAACCGTTGGGGGCGAACTCATTGCCTCAGTAGCTTCAACAGGGCCCTTGGCTGAAGAGGCCTCAACGGTAGGCAAACCTCCCTCGCCAATATAAGGTACTAAGGCTAACACGGGCATATCATCAGTAGAAGACATTGGGCCTTCAAGAGATGCCCCAACGCCGGTGGGGATAGAAGAACTAACATGAAGAGTAGCAGCATTAACCTGGGCCTTGGAAAGGAAAAGTCCACTAAGAGCAAAGGGTGGAGAGAGACTTGGAGAAAGCTGCAACAACAAAGCTAAGTGTTAGAAATGACAAATTATTACTCAAAAATAGAGAAATACTTATAAATGTTACCTACCCTCGTTATGGCACTAAAGAGGGGAATTACAGTCAGCGGTCTCGCCAGTACAGGGGGAAGAAGAATGCTGGCTACCAGAGCTGCCATCTCAACCTGGGGCACCCCAACATGTCAAGGTTCAGCATATTACATAGAAAAAAAGAGGTGGAGTAGAGAAATGTTGCCAGACCTAATAGGTAATAGATAATATGTTACCTCGGGGAAGCTTTCTATAACTGGAACAAGGGGCAGAAGAGCCTCGGGCTAAGGTTCTAATTCAGAAGAAGCTGGAGGTGGGATCATTGCCTCGGTAGATTCAATGGTAGTAGCCCCCACAGCAGCATCTCTAGCCCATTAGGAGGATGAACGGCGAGAATAAATAAGACTTATCAGGGGGGAAGGGTAGGATTTTCTAGAAAGATACTGCAATGCCCCCCACGAAATGGCTTACGGGTGGGCTGGGGGGACTAGGCCCTTCTTCTTCAACTCCCTACACCAAAACATTTTCTTATTAAGAAATGAGCAAATGCAACACACCTTAAGAGAAGGGGAATAATAAGTAAAGAATGCACACATACCTCAGATCCAGCGGGAGAACGAGAAGATATAACCACTGGTGAAGGTGGTGAGGAGGCAGCAACAGAGGGAGTAGTAGATGGAGATATATCGGTTGTTGATTTCTTCTGGGACTTAGTGCCCAAAGTTTTATTCCATGTGCACGATGTCAGTCGGATCAACCACGATTGTGGGAAAGGAAGCCAAAGGAGGAACGACGACAGTGCGCCGTTAAAACTCAGCATTTATTCTTTCAACCTCAGCTTGTACCTTCCTCTTTAGCTCTTCAGCTACCTCTGGAGACATAGGAGGGGTAACGAAGGGAATGGGAAATTCCTCCAAAGGAGTTTGTGCTTTAACTTGGGGCTTCAACTTTGAGGACTTGGACTGCCTAGCCTTCTTAGCAGGTGGTAGAGAAGGCCCTTCTCCCATTGCATATTCGGTCGAGGGGGCAGTTTGTTTGGGAGCTGCAACGGCTTTGGGTTTCGTGGTAGCAGTTGGGATCATTGGGTAATGAGGAGGTAGCCCCTAGGGAGATTCTTTAATGGTTTTACTCAAGGAAAACTTAACCCCAAGCACGACGTTCCCCTTAAGACCCAGTTCAGAAGAAGAGAAAGAAAGGAGTGGGGGATATTAAGGGGGGACTGAATGTACTCATGAATCATTTCCAACTGCCCCAAATGGAACTTGGTGGCAAAGGAGGTGGATACGTCTCCCTTCCTAGTGGAACTAGGAAGGGTGACACGACTATCGATGCTGGACGTCACACCAAGCACCGTGGCTGCAGTATAGAAGGTGCAGACTTCAACGAAAGTGGCCCTTCGATGGTTATGTTGAAACACAGGTCGAGGGGCCCCTGATCAAACTCGAACTGTCTACTACATCTGTCACGATTGTAGGGCTCTGAGGTGTACCCTTATTTAGTATAGGAAGGAAGAAACCCATGGGTAAATAGAAGCACCACGACTTGCGAGGGATCTTCTACAACTGGGATGAACTTGACCATTGTGGCTATAGAAGGAAAGAAATCCCAACTATGGGCAAATGTAGACTCACTATATGGCCTCATCACAAAGGAGTCTAAAACATAAAAAATTCCATTATCTCCTATCGACTTTATTTTTTGTGAAAACATAGGAGGCGTGGGGGCTTGATACCTCCCATAAGCAAAGGAATAGACTTGGCAGTGATGGTAGGAAATGGCTGTAAAGAAAGCCCATTAAAATGATGGTGTTGGCAAAATTGGCCAAGTTATAACGGCCCAAGGATCGTGCCATGTCGATATAAGTTCGATCCAACCAGGTGTAGAGGGACCCCAAGGCGATGGTGGCTAGAGGAAGGTTAAAACCTCTAGCCAAACGAATTGAAATGTTCATAAGATCCCTCCTGGGCTGATCGTTGGGTTTCCCAATCAGGAAGAAGCGTGAAAGTAACACAAGTATGTAGGCCAGTAGTTTTAGGGATGTACCTATACCTTGGACCGTGGTAGCACTGACAACCTTCGGGGTCGGAGCTTCAAAAAAATAGTTGATGAGGGGAGTAAATGTGGCTTTGTTCGAGGAAGCAGTGCAACTGTAACAAATTCGATCTAGCTCAGCTCGATCAGCAGCCTCTCCGACATCCAGGGCCTCATCATGATATATGAACTCACCCATTGGCTCAAACCCCAAGAGTTCATAGACGTACTCCAGTGTAATGATGAACTCCCCTCACGCAGCAAAGAAGGGGTGAGTTGTGATGTTCTATCTGGAAACTAGCATTTGTAGCGCCACGTTGTGCTTAGAGAGGGTGAACTCCCCAAACTAGTAGGCTCAATGCAGCCCAACCTTTGTAAGAGCAGCAACGTGGTAACTCTGCATATGTGTATGCTAGGCACTGAAATGGGTTGGCAACCCCCCGGGTGCTTCGAAGTCAATCTGAGAATAAAGGAAGTCACCACGGTCCAAACAAAAATGCAGAGTCCCCTCTGGGGGTAGATAGCCCCACTTTTATGAACCCATTTCCTCATCACCTAACAGTAAAGGGTCGAATTTGGATGAGAAATGGCAAGTCTTCCATGCATCAAAAAATTTACCATCTTCATCAAAGATGGGCGCCCGACGATAGAAGCATAGTTGCTCTTGACATGCAGCACTCACGGCAGCGCCGCTAGGGGCAGCAGTAGCGCCAGCAGCGGAAGAGGGGGAGCCTGGCTGAGGGGTGGTGGTGGCAACCTTAGAAGTACTTAGAGAAGCCATAATACAGTGGCGATGAATGGTATAACTGAGTAAGAAGGGCTAAGAACAAGGAGGGAGGAGCACAACCGCAGGTGGTGGCGCAAAAACAGATGAGAAAGGGAAGAGACTGAGTAAAGAATTGGGCAACAATGCAGAGTTCACACAAAGTTTATCTCTCTAAGGAATACGAGAGCTTGAAGAAGAAGGAAAGAGAAAGGTTTGAAAAAAGAGACGTTTGAAGCCTTTTAAACCTGATTTTTGAGTTTCCCACCATCGCACGTGCACGGCCGCCTATAATCATTTCAAATGAACACATGGAACTTTGAGAAGTGTTTTGATAGCTGAAAAGATAGCGCTACGTCATTTATGAAGTGACCCCTGGGGAATAGAAAGGGTTGCCTTCGTATGAAAGTTTGAGTTTTGGCACCAGAATTTTCGTCAGACATATCCAATTACTCCCAACGGAAAAGATGGCCCAACGATTCAAAAAATCTACGATGTCCCCTCGCCACAAGTACAAATGTTGTTTAAATGGTGTCTCAGCTGCATCGGGGAGAATTTATGCTTTTTTCTAACATAACGAGGCATTACAAGGGATAATTTCCCTTACCAAGAATTAAAACGAGTATTTGATAAGGTTAGTAGGCCTTTCGGGAGAATTTTAAATGATAAAAGCTAGAACGATTTAAGCTAAGTATAAGGAAAAAGTGGCGATGTCCCTTCATCAAAACCCCAACAAGTCGTAGTGTTTTGGCTCAGGTACATCGGGGAGAATTTTACTTTTTCCTGTAGATAATAATGTTGTGGTTCTAACGAAGGAAAGGAGGCTAGAATTTTTTTCACACAGAGAAGGTTCATCGATTTAAGAAGTTTCATGTAGACATTCCTTGTTCCAATAAATCTCCCCACGAAGGGGCAAATGTTGAGGGAGCTTGAAGGTAATTTTGAGATTAGAGGTAATTCCACATTAGCAACAACGCTTTGGGGATTAAGGCACCGAGGTAGCTCAATGTGGCAGCTCAAGCGTAGCAGCTCATATTTTAGCTTGTTGTGTTAGTCATATTGCATCTTTGTTTATATTGACTATAAGCTATAACGATTGTAATGATGTAACGAGAATAATAATGAGTTAGTGTGAGGTCAAATGGTACTCGCGAGAGACCAGGCTTGGCAGGGCTTGGGAGAGCTTTCATGCTCTATCGAATGACCTCACCGTGGGAACTCCAGAGGAACTCCAGTGAGGCACCGTTGGGGCTTATCCTGACCATCTTAGATACACCTGGTAAAACATCGAAGGACCCTGATCGTGGAACCTCGGGCGGAGTAGCTTGGAGTTCCATCGGGCATTAAGTTTCGAACCAAATAGCCCTCTACTTAATGTTACATCTACTATAGGTGATGTCACTAGCTAGCTAAATAATGTCAGACATGCACTTGAGTAAACTACCATGGTATTTGGGGCTGTCAGGCAGTTGGTGAGCCACCTCTGCGATAACAGCCCCCTGATACACAGTGGTTAGGCAAAAGGCATGTCTTGGCATTTAATGTTTATGACGTGGAGACAACTAATGCATTAGGTATTTAATGTTTGTGACATAAAGTATGAGGGAGGTCTTTCACAGGCATTGATGACTGAGTTGCCTCGGGGGTGGTGTGTGGGGGTATTTAAGGACCCCAACCACCTTTGAGGAAGAGAGATATTTTTTAGAGTTCAGAAGTTATTACTACAGAGAATATACATTGGAGCGAGTTATTACAAACCAGAGAGTTTGCTCACCCACCATTGTCATTTATTAGGAAGCTTTTAATACTTGATAGAGATTCTTGAGGGTGGTTAGTGTGTTTGGCTGCCTGCCAAGATGTATCTAGGGTACTTGTTTCTCTCTCCCTCTAGCTAAGTTACTTCTAAGTTCATTACTACTTTCCGAGTTATACATGAGAGATTTGTGAGATCAAACTAAGTCTATCTTCACTGAGTTGTGTTTGTATGTCTTGTGATTAATCAATAAGTGTCTCTATCTAACTTGTCATTACTATACTCAAAAGGGGTTATGCCTCCATGTTATCTAAACTACCCTCTTACAATGGCAAGGATTGAAAAACGATTGCAGATAACTAGCAGTAAAAGATCGTAGAAAGAAAGCTTGAAAACAAGATAAAACACTAAGTGAAGATGATTTGAGGCATGAAAATGGAGTGAAATTTCTAGCCAATTATAGGTTGCCTCGACAACTAGGATGAAATGATTAACTGCACGAATGGTTGAATTGTCATCGGCTGCACGCTTTCTAATGCTCAAAAAGACTAGTCTACCCTTTGGCGGTTTGAGAAAGTTTGAATTATTTACAAAAATGCCATTACCAATAGTACTAGTGAAAAAAAAATTACAAGTCTAGGAGATCAACTACTGGACAATGCTCAGATATTACATCGAGCAACATTTTGAACAAAACATTCCATACTTTCGATCAATTATCAAGCATGGAGCATTGGGGGCTTTTGTTGTATGTAAAAACCACTCTCCTACATGGACTAAGGAACGATAGACACCTATTATCCTACGTGGCCATTCAACTACCTTGATCGACATCAGAGACACTTAGTCGGTTAGAATATCGACCAACTCCAGAATGTGAACCATCAGGAAGATCAAAGGTTAGTCGAATGGAATGGCGACCAACACTGAATTCCAAGAGTCTTATTTATTGTACATAGATGTAAATGCCTAGAGATATAAAGGCATTTTGTCTCTAGGGTTTCACACCAGTATAAATACATAATCTCCCTTAGCTCAGGGGATGATTGATTCAATATCAAGCACACCATATTGAGATATTGTAACCACCTAAATAATACCAGCAACAGACGTAGGCTTTCTTTATAGCTGGACCACTTTAAAAACCTTCCATCTTGTGTGTTTGTTTAGATTGCTTAACATAATTTATCTATGCTTATAAATCTAGATCCAATCCATTTTTGGACATCAACACCGGTTGTAGTGGGTTCAAATGAATTGTTATGATTTGATTTAACAGAACCAAGTTGATATATTGTATATTAAATTTTGGTTCCCGATAATGGTAGTTGATTAGTAATAGTCAACCATTTAAGAATTTTAGAAATTTTTTTGGTTCTATGATTCTCACTTGAATCGTATAACTAATGGGTATGATCCACCATTAAGTAAATGCCTAGATTAGTTCATAGTTTTTACAATCAAAAGAAACACAAATGCATAGGATTGTCTGAGGCCAATTCACGTAGTTTACAAACAGAACGATACAGATCAAATTCTTAATAATTAATTTTAAGTTTACATAAACAAAAGAAACACGCAATTTTATAACATTTTCCTTATTCATTTCGATTAAATAAAACTAATAATTCATAAAAAAAATATTTTTTTTTGGAAAATATTATTATTGGCCCAAAATATATCCAAGAACTGGGGTGAATTTGGTATTTAAAAAATTAATGGCAATTTTGAAACTTTCTTAACATTATTTGAAGATTATTTGCAATATGATAAATGAATTCAAGTATGAGCAATGAGTGAACAACAAGCATAAGTAGTTAAGAGAGAAGGTTGAGAGAAACTTCTCAAACTAAGGTTTTAATGTGGTTTGGCCTTGCCTATGTCTACACTCGAGATGGTACTCAAGAAACTTCACTATCTCCAGTTCACTAAGGCGGAACCAAAATCTCGCAAGGAATTATGACACCTTGCAAACCACAACCAATAAGGGAACTATATCATTCCTTGTTCAAGTTGTACATGCAAAAGCCCAAGGTCTTATCACACCTTGACTCCCCTCAACTACAACACTGTCGTATGTGAAGTTACAATTAAGTTCAACCATTGGTGACAAAAATGAGAGATACAACCAAATAATAGAGTATAGTTTCTTTACTAAGAATAAATGTGAAATCGGTTTACTTTATCTATTCAGAAATGTAAACAAAAATTAATTACGAGTATTTTTCTCATGTGGGTTTTGGGTTCAATCTTTAGCACATAGAGTATTGGGTTTATATCTTTGGCTAAAGTGGATCAGGGGAGAAATTAAAGCTCAAGAGGGTTTTGGGTGGAGCTTTGCTTTGATGGAGTTTTGAGTTTGAAGCTCTCACTTAGAAATGGGTTTGGAAAAAGCTCAAGGAAAGAGACACAAGCTTGAAAATGGATCTTTGATCAATAAATATGTTGTAGGAAGATTTTGTGTTCGAAGAAAGATACCAAATAATCATTTTATAACCTATTTTAAAAACTAGCCATTAGAGGGAAGCATGGTAATTTCTTAAAATTTTGGATTTCAAATTTAAAAACTAGCTATTGGAAATATGGCCACCTAGACAATTCGAGTTGACTCAAAGTACTTTGAGTTGACTTAAATTCCAAGGATCAAAATTAAATTTCTCAAAAACCTTTTCTTATCAAGCAAGTTTTGGGGCATATCTTATTGGGTAGTTTTAGTTTACTTAACCTTACTTTAAGTAAACTTAAAGTGTCTGACTTGATAAAAAGTCTATTTTGACTTTGTCTTAGATTTGGGGAAGGTTTTAATTGGTTGGTTAGCGCAAGCATAAGGTCATATAAGCTCATTTATATTATTACAATCATTTTTTAAGTATTTCAAAGCTTTGGGTAGGTCTTCTAGGGTTTGATAACTTGTTCGAACTGTATGGAACATATGATACTTCTTCTTATTTAGTTATGATGATCAAGATATTTGCTTAATATTTTAGTGTATGGTTCTTTTTCTTATTTCAATGGTTATTAATCTCATGGAATGGATTCAAGGATGATGATCTTGACTTTTATTATGGAGTAAGCTTGCTTCTTTATATGCCAAGAATGATACTTCGTGGACTTGTTTGACCACATTGGTCACATTTATCTTCTTTGGGTGATTCCCTTGAGGTTTTTGGTTGCTTGATTGATATAATCCCAGAGATATGTCTCATCATGTTTTGAGTACATGTTTTCATCTCAAGAAAATTATAGAGAAGATAGTGAAGTGATGTCATATATCAATTGAATTTTTATAATACAAAATCTTTTCTATTTAAAAATAATTTTTATTTCATAATCTCCTATTTCTCTATGATGACGACAATTCAATTAATATAGTTGGAGAAAATATTTGAAGTCTCTCCCTTTCTTTGAGACTTGATTTTGATAAATAAATTTTATCCTCCTTTATTGTAACTTTATTTTTCTCATATCATTTTCCTCCACCTTTGTCATTGGCAAAAAACGAGATCTTAAAAAGTAGATTTTTAAAGCCTCGAGGATTTAGAAGAAAGGTATTTATATATCACGCAAACGATCATGTCTTAAACTTACTATATGGTAAGTTAGAACATTAGATATTGGATAATTGATGACACATATGCATGGTTTTGAAATGGAGAAAGGTTTTAATAGGTTACTAATGTGTATAGTGTTTTAGTTTTGTGTGAATGTCTTTCAAGTCTCCTCAAGTGTTTCATCTTTTAATTTTGTCTTGTGTAATCTACATTTTTATATTTTCCTTAAAATTCTTCCTTATATGATTTTTACTTTAGTTTTGCGATAAGATATTCCATATAATGCAACATGTTTCAACAAATAAGAAATTTTGAGCATGACATTGTAAAATTCACAGCACGTCTCTCATACATATAAAAAATAATGACATGCATTTACTTGGATAAGAAAAAATTATAGGGGTATTAAAGATATGTGTACCACATGATTTTTGAGGGTCTTACATTAAGAAGTCCACGTAATGGTTTGGTTTGTCTTTGGGATTGGGAGAATTCATTATTTTGAAAAATTCTCTTGGTTGGTATTATACATAGGGTCACCATATGACTTAGGATTCACACTTTATTATAGAGTGATGTTTTCCATGGGGATATCAAATATCCCATTTGGTTGGAATAATTACTCATAAGGATTGGGAGGGGTGATTGAATGATGAGACATCTAGGAGTATCATTTGTCATTGGCATTGTCCTAGAGAGCTTGTTGCTGATCAACATGGATTTGAAAATTTGATTAAAAATGATTTCTAATGTCCATAAGTTGGTATTGGTTGGTTTAAAGTTTGAGAATCTCATAATGTATGAAGGATCATATGGCATCGAATTTAACAGAGAGATTTGAGAAGGTTATATCTGACATATTAGAGGATACGACTTGTTTATGGGATTCTTGAGTACGAAGGGGTGCATAAGTATTATATCTTCGTTATCACCAATGGGTACTAATGCGTTGACAACATTTTTAAGGTTTTACTGGTGATCATACCAAACAACAATTGATATTGAACACCTTTAAATTGGAAAGTCTTTTAATGGTGAATACGGAGAAAAGATTAATGTAAATGCACTTCCCTACAAGGTTGGGTGGGATTCACAAGTACTGAAGAAACCGAGTGATAAGCATGTTATAGGGAAGACTCCCTACTTCTATTTTATGAAATCTCACCAGATGTTTGATATAATAATGGAAGAGGTCAATAAGAATCTCTTTCTGAATACACCAATTCATAAATGTATCAAGTTTTGACACAAGGGAGTGTTTTCTCTTGCTTGGGAGTATTAAAATCCCAAGGATGCTGATATACCCGTTTATATCCTCGACCTGGCTGAGGATTACCTCCAAACGGGCGACCCCTCAGGGGCCGACCCTTCATCAGGCTCAAGACGACCCCTCAGAGGAGCCGACCCTTCATCAGGCTACAAACGACCCTACGAGGGGCCGACCCTCTTCAACGGGCCCCATACGACCCCTCAGAGGGGCCGACCCTTCGCCAGACTCCAGCCGACCCTACGAGGGGCCGACCCTTCACCACTCTCCAGACGACCCTACGAGGGGCCGACAGTACGAGGCCAGAATTTGGCCAGCCTCACTACTGGAAGAAACTTTGCCCTCGGCCTCGGCTCATAGGCCGAGGGTGACATCATCACAGTGCGTGGTTTGGGAGACGCATAGAACAGTGCCCGTAAGGCTGACATGGCACAGGGGAGACCGTTATAACAAAATCACACCCTCACGTGAGGGAATATTATGTCATCATTTGGCATCTACAGGTGTCCACAAGGGATTGGCTATATCATGATTCACATGCACCATGCATGCTTGGGGGGTACACTACACCCCCCAAGACCTATATATACTTGTCACCTACAACCCTACAGGGGATCGATCCATTAACTGTAGCCCTAGCTAAAAATCTGCTTGTACACATAGTAGAGAGAGAGAGAGAGAGGGTTATGTGCATTGTATCCAAGGCCATTAGTGCCCATACTTAGTGGATCACACACTCACAGTGGACGTAGGCCGAATTGGCTGAACCACTATACATCATTGTCTTAGTTACTCCTATACTCATCCCCTTCTACATACTTATACACTTATACATCTCTATGGCTGCCATAGCTGCTACTGTTTGAGCTCACTACCACTTATCTGGTGGTGCTAAATCTCAGCATCATCAGTTTGGCGCCTTCTGTGAGAACGAGAAAACATCTCTTCCTTTGTACAGCTTGACTTCACAGGGCACTCTGGTGGTGAACCAACACTCCCCCTGAGAGGAGGTGTTTCACCATTGAAAGAGACCCACTAAGGTCCCAAGCTCACCATTCTTTTCTTCAGTTCAACTTCTCATAGCTCAAGCACATGGCACCTGAGATGCCACCATCACCACTTCCCCCGCCAGATGAGGGGGGAAGACCCAGTTCCAGTCAGCCACCGCCTCAGTCTGAGATGGCTGAGGTTGCGGCAGCCTTAAAGTCTCTGGAAGCAAGCCAGCGGATGATGCAGGAGCAGTTCATAGCTCTAAGTCGGAATATACTAAGGGCACCAGGAGTTTCACCTGAGATGATTACTCCGACAGCAGCTCCAGGACAGCATGAGTCCAGGGGACCACCCCAGGCACCACGCAAAGACCTGCCACCCCCTCAGCGGCGTAGGGATGTTGCTGACCCCCGGCGTCTACGCCTGGGGAGGCCAGGAAACCCTTGCCCTGAGGACAGGTATGACGATCCGGAGGGAGAGGAGGCCCCTATAGAGTGCTGGGAACCCTATGAGGTCTCCAACAATACTGTACGACCTCTCCAGGACAGTAGAGGAAAGTGCGGGAGACCAAACCCTGATGATCGCCCGAGGGGCTCTGCTTTTGATCGCTTGAGCAGGGGGTCGGCCTTTGAGAGTCTAGGCCCAATAAATGACCTGTGGGAACAGTTGTCCAGGCCAAGAAGTGCTGCGAGATCTAGGAGGGAGGCAGCAGATGGCCGACCCAGAGGACGAGATGACGACCAAAGGGAAGTGCACAGCCGACACAGGCCTGCTGCAGCAGAACCTTCCGTCCACCTCGGAGAGGCAGCAGGGGATAACATCGGCCAGGCCGACCCTGTGAGGCCCTGGAATGACTCAATCCAGCGGTTAGAGGATAAGATCGGTGATATACTGAAGAGACGAGACCCTCTTCAGAGGGGGTACACCATAGGCTCACCCTTTGTGGCAAAGATAGTCAACTTCCCCACGCCGTCAAAATTCAAGCCACCCGTAGTCACCCCAAGGTATGACGGGAGCACCAACCCCGTCCACCACGTGGAGATGTATCAGTCAGCAGCAGACATATACTCTATCTCAGATGAGATGAGGTGTCGTGCCTTCTCTGGTACCTTGACAGGGGCTTCGCATGTCTGGTACACGTCTCTTCCAAAAAATTCCATTGAAAACTTCAAGCAGTTGGCAGACATGTTCATCCATAGCTTATGCTTTAGGGTAAGGCCACAGAAGAAGACCACCCACCTGCTTTATGTTAAGAAGGGGAAGAGTGAGAGTCTGAGGGACTACATAGCCAGATTCAATAAGGAGAAGCTGGAGGTGGAAGACTATGAGGAGAGCATAGCTATGATAGCCCTGATTGGAGGGATCCAAAAGGGGAAGCTGTTATGGAAGCTTGCTGAAGACCCTCCGAGGACGATGGCTGAACTGCTGTCGACAGCAGGAAAGGTGATGAACGTCGAAGAGGCGATGGCTGCAAAATATGAAGATGAAAGAGGAGGTGCTAGTGGGAGTAAATACCCTTAGAAGAACAAAGAGGGGAAGAAGAGGTCCGCGGATGACAAGTTCACTGGGTACACCCCTCTGACGGTCAGCTGTGAACAGATTCTCAATGAGATAAAGAGTGACCGGTCCCTAAAGTGGCCTGAGAAGCTGAGGGCAGCCCCCGGCAGGAGGAATAAGAACCTGTGGTGTGAATTTCACCAAGACCATGGCCACGTAACGGACAAATGCTTTGCTCTGAAAGATGAGATTGAGAAGATGCTTAAGGAAGGGAATCTCAGAAAGTACGTCGACAAAGGTGCCTTCAAGAAGGGCCGAGGGGACGACCCCAGAAAGAAGCGAGGCGATGTATGCAGAGAAGGTCCTCAAAAAAGAGGGGACGACCCTTCTGATGATGAGGACGACCCTGACCTCCCACCGAGAGACGACCACGACCTTGTCAAGAGGCTTAATATGATCTCGCTCGAAGTGGGAATGATCTCCGGGAGTCTTGCAGGAGGAGGGTCTGAGGTCGCCAACAGGAAGGCCCATGTGGCTGAGGCCAAGGCAGTGACAAAGACGGTACACGCAACCTCCTTGGAGGTCAAGTCAGAAAAGAGGAAGAAGGTTGATATGGACACACTGATAGTGGGATTTTCAAGAATGGACTTCAAAGGCCTCTTAGCCCCACATGATGACCCTCTCGTCATCACTACCAGGGTGCACGGATGCGAGGTGCCGAGGATCTTGGTAGATGGGGGTAGCTCTGCAGATGTGATGTTTTGGCCCTGCTTCAAAGCCTTGGGTCTCAGCAGTGCTAGACTCGTCCCCTACCATCACCCATTGATTGGGTTCAGTGGGGAAAAGGTTCATCCCCTTGGGGTATATGAGGCCGATGTGAGGATGGGGGACGAGTGGCCGACATGGCTCACCAAGAAGGTCAGTTTCTTTGTGATGGACGAGTAGGTGTTTTCGGCCTACAACATCATACTGGAGCGTGTGGCTCTCAAGGGGTTTGAAGCTGTACCATCTACGATCCATCAGATGATCAAATTTCCTACCCCTTACGGGGTGAGGGAAGTTCAGGGAGACCAGACGACAGCGCGAGAATGTTACTACAACTCCACTGAAGAAAAGGAGACACTCAAGAGGGCTACGACCACTTACAATATTGATACCCTAGACCCCAGGGATGAGACGAAGCTGAAGAAAGGAGAGGCCGTGGAAGAGGTAGAGGATGACACGGAAAAAATCGTCCAAGTCGACAAGTCTCTGAAGCCCAATATCAAGGAAGACCTCGTTAAACTGTTGAGGAGAAGGCGAAGCGTCTTCGGATGGAGTCATGTAGATATTCCAGGGATTGACCCTGAAATCATGTGCCACAAGCTCAATGTGGTAGAGGGAGCGAAGCCGGTGAAGCAGAAGAGGAAAATTTATTTTAGAGAAAAATATGAGGTCATTAGGGACGAGGTCAAAAAATTAGAAGACGCTGAATTTATCAGAGAGGTCATCTACCCTGAATGGCTGTCCAATGCAGTCATTATCCCAAAGGCCAACGGGAAGTGGAGAATGTACGTGGACTTCACAGACCTCAACAAGCACTGTCCCAAAGACAGCTTCCCTCTCCCCCGCATTGACCAAATGGTAGACGCTATCGCAGGCCATGAGCTCATGAGCTTTATGGATGCCTATTCAGGGTATAACCAGATCTTCATGAACCCTGAAGACTCGGAGAGGACAACCTTCATCACCGACAAGGGGACATACTGTTACAGGGTCATGCCCTTTGGCCTAAAAAATGCGGGGGCAACGTACCAGCGCCTCGTAAATAAAATGTTTGAAGACCAAATTGGGAAGTCTATGGAGGTCTACGTAGATGACATGCTGACCAAGAGTTTGAAGGCAGAGGATCATGTAGCAGACCTGGAGAGGACCTTTAATACGATGGACAAATACAAGATGAAGCTTAATCCGGCCAAGTGTGTCTTCGGGGTCGGAGCAGGGAAGTTCTTGGGGTTTATTGTCAATCAAAGAGGCATCGAGTCCAATCCTGAAAAGATAAAGGCCCTTGTTGAAATGAAGACCCCCAAGTCCATTAAAGACGTTCAGAGGCTCACAGGGAGAGTTGCTGCCTTGAACAGGTTCGTGTCTAGGGCCACAAACAAGTGCTTGCCATTCTTCAAGATCCTTAGGAAGGCCTTCGAATGGAGTGAAGAGTATGATGAGGCTTTCAGGGACCTAAAGTCATACTTAGGGTCTCCCTTGATGCTATCACGACCCGTGTAGGGTGAACGACTTTATGTGTACCTCGCCGTCTCAGAGTCGGCCATCGGTGCAGCCATTATGAGAGACGAAGACGGGATACAGAAGCCTGTGTATTTTAACAGCAAGGCACTCCAGGGGGCAGAGCAAAGATACCCGAGGATGGAGAAGTTGGCCTATGCTTGGTCCATGCCTCGAGGAAGATGAAGCCGTACTTCCAGTCCCATACAACGGTCATCCTCACTGACTCTCCTCTTAGGCAGGTCCTACACAAGCCAGAAAAATAAGGTAGATTGATGGCCTGGGCTATAGAGCTGGGCGAGTTTGACATTGTGTATCAGCCTAGGACGGCCATTAAGGGGCAGGCATTGGCAGACTTCGTGGCTGAGTTCACTTGGGAAGATGATGAAGCCGAGGGTAAGACCCTCGGGAAGACAGATACACAGCAAGAAAGACCCACTGGCACACCCGCAGATAGGGCTGAGACAAGCGCCACTAGAAGGAAAGCGGCTGAAAACGAAGAGGGAAGATACATCTTTAGACAGGGATCCCTCTCCGAAGGAAGTTTCTCAGAAGAATGCACCGTGTGGAGTCTTTTCGTCGATGGGTCCTCTTGAGAAAGCGGGAGCGGGGCTGGGTTAATAATATCAGCACCCGACGGCACAGATATTGAGTACGCCCTGAGGTTAAACTTCAAAGCCTCCAACAATGAGGCTGAATATGAGGCCTTAGTAGCAGGCCTCTCCTTGGCCAAGTCTCTTAGTGTCGGCCAAATTTTGGTCCATGGTGATTCAAGGCTAGTAGTGAATCAGATACTAGGAGACTACGAGGCTAAGGACGAGAGGATGGCTAGGTACCTTGAGAAGGTAAGGTCATTACTGAAGGGCTTCAGAGAAGTGAAATTAAAGAGGATACCTAGGCTCGACAATGCCCGTGCTGATGCCCTTGTGAGGTTGGTCTCGGTAACTAGGACAGACATCAGGAGGACGGTCCCAGTAGAAATTTTGCTTCAGCCAACTATTGAAGATGCCGAGGGAACACTTGGCTGCATAAATGTTTCTCAGGAAGCTTCGTGGATGGACCCTCTGATCAGATACATTAAAAAGGGTGACATGCCAGAAGCAAGGAAAGAAAGGAAAAAGCTGAGGCACAGGGCTAAAAAATTCACTGTCATCGGAGACACCTTGTACAAAAAGGGGTATTTGCTCCCCTTACTTAGGTGTGTGCATCCCTCAGAAGTCCCTTCCATTTTGCAAGATGTGCACAAAGGATCGTGCTCAAGCCATATCGGGGGCAGATCCTTAGCGAAGAGGGTGGTCACCCAGGGGTACTGGTGGCCTACCTTGGGGAAAGACGCAGCGGCATATGTAAAAAAGTGCGACAAATGTCAAAGATTTGCCACCAGCCCCCACCAGCCCCATCAGCCTCTAACTTCCATTACATCCCCATGGCTATTTGCAGTGTGGGGGATCGACCTAGTAGGACCCTTGCCTAGGGCCATCAATAACTATCGATTCCTCATCGTAGCCATTGACTATTTTTCAAAATAGGTGGAAGAGGAGCCGATGGTGACGATCACAGAGCAGAAGACCTTCCAGTTCATCTAGAAAAATATTATATGCAGATATGGTCTCCCCAACACCCTCATATCGGATAACGGGACTCAGTTCAAGAATACCTCTCTACAGAAGTACTGTGAAAGGGTGAGTATCAAACAATTTTTCTCCACCCCTGGCCGACCTCAGGCCAATGGGCAAACAGAGGTTACAAACAGGACAATCCTAGATGGAATCAAGAAGAGGCTTGAGGAGGCAAAAGGAAGATGGGTCGAGGAGTTATATGTCGTGCTATGGGCATACAGGACGACAGTGAGGACCTCTACCGGAGAGACCCCATTCATGCTAGCTTATGGATCAGAAGCCTTCATCCCCACCGAGATTGAGTTTCCTACACATAGAGTCCAGGTGTATGACCCCCAGAAAAATGCGGAAAAGTGGAGACTCGACTTGGACCTGATTGAGGAAAGGAGGGAGGACGCTGAGATAAGGCAGGCCACCTACCAGAAGAGTACCGCAGGGTTCTACAATCAGAGGGTGAAACAGAGGCCTATCGCAGTGGGGGACTTGGTCCTCAAGAATACTTGGCAAAAGCCCAACAAGCTCCATCCTAATTGGCATGGCCCATATAGGGTCATCGATGAAGTTGTCCCTGGGACCTATAGACTAGAAAACCTAGAAGGGGAACCTTTTTCTAACCCTTGGAATGCAGATCATTTGAAGAAATACTATCAGTAGTGTTGTAAGGTCTTGAAAGACCATAATTGTAATGAGAGTTACTCCAACAGAACACTGAAAATTAATGAGAAATATCAGTGTTTCCCTCATCCTGTGGTTGTCAGTTCTAGCACGCATGGAAACGTTTACAGAGAACCACCTTCGGCTATAATGAGGACCAGTGGAGGGGACAACCCCACTACTGTTCTCAAAAAAGACGAGGGTAGACTGTTAAAAACCCTTAATTTGGTAAGTTGAACCCTAGGCTATAATGAGGGCCAGTGGAGGGGACGACCCCACCACTGTCCTCAAGAAAGACGAGGGTAGACTTCATTAAAACCATTAATTTGGTAAGTTGAACCCTCAGCTATAATGGGGGCTAGTGGAGGGGACGACCCCACCACTGTCCTCAAGAAAGACAAGGGTATACTTCATTAAAACCATTAATTTGGTAAGTTGAACCCTCGGCTATAATGAGGGCCAGTGGAGGGGACGACCCCACCACTGTCCTCAAGAAAGACGAGGGTAGACTTCATTAAAACAATTTATTTGGTAAGTTGAACCCTCGGCTATAATGAGGGCCAGTGGAGGGGACGACCCCACCACTGTCCTCAAGAAAGACGAGGGTAGACTTCATTAAAACCATTAATTTGGTAAGTTGAACCCTCGACTATAATGAGGGCCAGTGGAGGGGATGACCCCACCACTGTCCTCAAGAAAGACGAGGGTAGACTTCATTAAAACAATTTATTTGGTAAGATTGAACCCTCGGCTATAATGGGGGCCAGTGGAGGGGACGACCCCACCACTGTCCTCAAGAAAGACGAGGGTAGACTTCATTAAAACCATTAGTTTGGTAATTTAATCCCTCGGCTATAATAAGGGCCAGTGGAGGAAACGACCCCACCACTATCCTCAAAAAAGACGAGGGAAAGGTTGGTGACTAACAAAAACAGCAAATCATGCAAGAAGCTAATATGGAAGACAGTAAAGGAGACCAGATGGTATTAATGAAAGTGTTATACAAAATATCCGAGTGTTTTACAAAAGAGAGCACAAAAATGATAAGTACATTATGAGGGTATGGGCTACAGACAGCCACCCTAAGGGACAATATCGGAGGGCAGAGCCTCAACATCCACCAAAGGGGTCTCTTCAACAACCATAACCGGCTGATCCTCAGATGTGCCTACCCCTCAACCTGCACTTGTGATTCAACATAATTCAGAGCCTCGGCAATCATAGGGTCGTCCAGTCTGACTGCTTCAATAGAAGGACGGACCGAGGACACGACGTCGCCAAACCTGAGGACGACCCACTGACAGGCAGTCCTGATTGCTCTCTCCAAGTACTCAAGGCCGAAGCCTTGAAACTCTTCTGAAATCTTATAAGCCTCAACAGCGTCGGCCTCGGCTTTTTTGGTGGCTGCTTCAAGATCAGTCTCGTACTTGGCCTCCATGTTTGTCAAGGCCTTGTCCTTTTCCTTGAGAAGCAAGTCCCTGGACTTAATGTCCTCGTCCCTGGCCTTAATTTCCTCGTCGTGCTGCCTCGTCAGCTCGTCCAAGATCCTTGCATGCTCAGTCCTGGTACTTTATAACTCGGCCCTTGCAGTGTCAAGCTCCGACTGAAGATCTGCCTCATGTTAGATAGCCCTCTCGGCTTCATGGAACTTTGCTTGGTTCTCAGCCATCCATTTTGTTACCGAGGTAAAAGCGCACACAGACTGCATAAGAAAAATGAACACATGTCAAGAGGCCGAGGAAACAGTTGGTGAAAGAATGAAATTAAAAGAAGTGGGTCAAGACCATTACCTATGCAAGGGCGTGCAGACCATAGTCGTACACTTTGGTAGGGGGCATTTTGGACAGGAACTCGTAGTTAGCTGCCGAGGGTGCAGAGAACATTGAGGCCTTGGCTGCCCTCAAATTTGCAATGAGTGACGAGGGCTCGGCCCTCACGTGTGCCAGGTTTTGAGACCAGAAGGCCCCCATACTGGATGAAGAGGTCGTCCCCTCAGAGGCTTCGACCCTGGCCCTCGTCCGAGAATCAGGCCGAGGGTCAATAGGGGCCTCAGGCTCCTTCATTTTATTGATATCGGTGGTCGGCTCCACCACCGTCGGCCCAGCGGCCCTCGTCTTCCCCGGAGCCTGCTGAGGCTCCTTTCCTTTCTTCTTTGCCAATCCTGATAATAAGCTGGGAGCAGTCATTTCCCAAAGATAGTCTGATATACCTGCAGGACGACCTGATAAGAGGACGACACATTAGAAAAATGCAGATCTAAAGAGGAAACACTTGAAAAAAAAAGAGCAAAGAATGGAAAATGTTCAGTATAACTCACATAGTTCAGTCAGAGGGCCGACCCTCAGACCAACTTCTTTGAGGAACCGAGGGGTCATCAAGTCTTCAAATTTTGGAAGTTCACCCTCTCTCCCTCGTCCTCTCAGGTAATCAACGATGTCCTTCTCCTCCAGACTAAGTCCAGGGTCTGACCTGGCCTTCATGGAGGGGTTAGACCATTTCCTGGGGACCCTCGGACCATCGGCGGTGGGCTCCCACTCCCCAGAGATAAAGAGGAATCTCTTTTTCCAATCATGGTTGGAAGTTTGTGCCACATGGAGGAGTTTCTTCTCAGACCTCCTTGCCCCCAGATGATAATATCCAGGCTGTTTGGACGAAGAGGTGATGTTGTAGCAGCCCAAAAATAGGTCAGACTAGGGCTCGTCGGTGAAGGCATTCTTCCACATGGAGATGTAGCCCAGGATCGTCCTCCAAGAATTGGGAGGAAGTTTAGAGGGGGTAACACCAAGGGCAGACAGGATATCTATGATGGAAGGATGCAGAGGGAATCTGACTCCAACCTTGAACATTTGTTCATAAACTGCAAACTCTCCCTCTTCACAATCAAAAACCCTCTCAGAATCAGAGGGAACCCTCATAGTTATGCTGGGGGGAACTCCATAGGCATGCCTCCATATCAGGAGGTCGCGATCCCTAACAGAGGAGATAAAGGATGAGGCGTGGGAGGTATCAACCTCGTCATCTGTATTATCGCCCTCGTCCTCAACCCCCTCTCCCTCAGTCTCGCTATCTGCCGGGTGACCGTGGGGAAAGGCCACCTGGAAGGCATTGGGAGACAGGGTTGTCACAGGGATAGCCTCGGAGGGGACCATACCCTCGACTTCTCGGCCTGGGCTTAGGTCAGATGTCTCTCTCCTACCGGAAGGACCAGCGCCAATTGGCGACGACGCTCTCTCGTCCATCTCACTTGAATGACTCTCGGCTGGACGATGGGACGACCCACAGGACTCAGACGGTTCAAATGGTTTTATTGTGGCAAGAGGAATGGGAAAGATGGGTCGTACCCAATTAGGGTCGGCCCCTCGTCTCCTCTCTTCCTCTTCCTCTACTCGTCTGATCTCTGCAAAGAGCTTCTCTCTCAAGGATGGGAATTCAGACGCTAAACTGTAAAGCTTCCTAAGCATTAAAAGGGAAGACCCTACACTTGGAGAAATTTGAGGAACTTAACTACAAACAAGTTTGCAGTTGACCAAATTAGACTTTTGAATTAAAAAGGGAATTGATGATTTTCACTCAAGAACACTCAAGAACATTCAAGAAACAGTTGCCGGAGAAGACACCGAAAAAAGCTATGAGACAACCCAAGGAAAATGCAGCCCTACGAGACTAAAAAGCAAATAGAAATGAAGGAAAAAGAGAGCGCTGAAGGATTACCTGATAAAGAGAGAGCAAGAACTGCCCAAGTCCCTAAGCTTGAAGGATTGAAGGCTGCAGAAATGGCGATGAAAACTGGTAAAAGGCTAGAGAGAGAAGGCTTGGGCGCGAAGGAGAAGAAGAAGAGAGAGAGTTCAAAAATCTCTTAAATACCTTAGTAATGAGTGGGCCCATTGACCAAGGCAGGACACAGCCCACGAGGAAGGCATCATTAGGGCACAAAGCCCCAAGAAAAGTGTGCAGCCGCCATGCCTTGGAAACTGGAATAGCAATGAGTATCTGCCCAGGTGTCACTCACCTAACTGATCATACACGCATCTTATTTATAGCACTATCCCTCAGCCATCTCAACAGCACCTATGGCTAAGGGCTGGGGGTGATTGATATACCCGTTTATATCCTCGGCCTGGCTGAGGATTACCTCCAAACGGGCGCCCCCTCAGGGGCCGACCCTTCATCAGGCTCAAGACGACCCCTCAGAGGAGCCGACCCTTCATCAGGCTACAGACGACCCTACGAGGGGCCGACCCTCTTCAACGGGCCCCATACGACCCCTCAGAGGGGCCGACCCTTCGCCAGACTCCAGCCGACCCTACGAGGGGCCGACCCTTCACCACTCTCCAGACGACCCTACGAGGGGCCGACAGTACGAGGCCAGAATTTGGCCAGCCTCACTACTGGAAGAAACTTTGCCCTCGGCCTCGGCTCATAGGCCGAGGGTGATATCATCACATCGCGTGGTTTGGGAGATTCATAGAACAGTGCGCGTGAGGCTGACATGGCACAGAGGAGACCGTTATAACAAAATCACACCCTCACCTGAGGGAATATTATGTCATCATTTGGCATCTACAGGTGTCCACAGGGGATTGGCTAGATCATGATTCACATGCACCATGCATACTTGGGGGGTACACTACACCCCCCAAGACCTATATATACTTGTCACCTACAACCCTACAGGGGATCGATCCATTAACTGTAGCCCTAGCTAAACTCTGCTTGTACACACAGTAGAGAAAGAGAGAGAGAGAGAGGGTTATGTGCATTGTATCCAAGGCCATTAGTGCCCATACTTAGTGGATCACACACTCACAGTGGACGTAGGCCAAATTGGCTGAACCACTATACATCATTGTCTTAGTTCCTCCTATACTCATCCCCTTCTACATACTTATACACTTATACATCTCTATGGCTGCCATAGCTGCTACTGTTTGAGCTCACTACCACTTATCTGGTGGTGCTAAATCTCAGCATCATCAGATGCTGTGAATGATCCATAAAGTGATGGAGAGATAGGGAAAGTTTAGTTTGAAGTTTTTAGAGTTTGTATCTCATAATTTGCTAATAAATTTACAGCATTGACAGAGTTGAATCCTAGATGATTAATCCATTTATAGGTTACATACAGACTAAGTACATGGTTCAATAGAAGGATTTGGTGTTGTAAGACTGAGGTACATATGAAATTATCTTCAAAAAGAATATTCGGGTGGAATACTTTCGTAACGTCTGAGAAGATATTTTCAGATACTTCAAGGAACTCTAACCACAATTGAATCATGAACATCATTTTCACATGGGGAAGTCTTATCATAAAAATATCAAGGAATGAATCCTACCAAGTTCAAGAGATCGGTGACGATAGTCAGATAAGTATCTCACTTCAATGGGCGAATTGGACAGGAAGTGATCTTCAAGATTGAAGGTGGGAGTATTGATGGGAAGATCTTCATAGGTAATATTTTCATTTTCAGACATGAAGTTACTAGGTACTCCAAATTCCATTTTTGATGAAGTGTGTTATTTTAGTTGGATGATAAGAGATATGGAAGGGTTTAACCCTCTTATAGGCATGGGATAAGCATTTTAGGAGAGTGGAGTGAGATTGTATATCTTTAAAAATAAATACACTTGAGATACACAGTTTGACTTGACTTAAAGTGATTCATACTTTGTTCTTTTGTGATTTGATAGTTTAAAGGTTTAAACTTCATGGTAATGATGGGGAATTATTATGAGCCTCATTTCACTTGACATGATCAAATACACTTGGGTAATGAGGTAACTTTCAAGTGATGATGATAAGATGTAAGATATCATTTAGATATTTTATGGAATCTAAATGATGATGGTTTCAAAAGTGTGGTGATGATTTCTGAAGTATTCATTTTATGAGAAAATCTCCCACTAAAAAAACATTTTCTTTAGATTTTTGACATATTTTAATTAATAATTATTTCTTTTCCTTGTAGTGGGATCTCTTCTCAATTTTTCATCCCACACTTTTACTCTTTTATTCATGTGCTCATAATAAAAAAAATACATATAAGTGATGATGATATCCTTTGGGTTCATTCAAGAAGTGGAGAAAATTTTATGATGTTTTCCTTCTTGAGAAAGACATTTGTCGATGGACGACTTGAAACAGTTTTCTTTTATGAATTAGTTTTCTATTTTGATTCTTATAAGAGTTAATAATGTGTCTCTTTTTTCAATGAGTAGAGGAAGGTGTTTTATTTTGTCAATTTACATATGTGTGGTCTTCTTTTACATCTAATATAAAAGATGACTTTTCTGTCTGTTAGTTTACTAGGGTGTTTTTCAGCTATCTGATTTAACTTATTTTTCTTTTTTTGGAATCATTATTGGGTTTTACAAATATTATTTTTGTTTCTTGTTTAGACAAACCTTTTATGGATCCTATCCATAACTCTCTAGGCTTATTTTTCGTTGTTCTATGAGTAAATTAGACTATTATTACTTAAGTCAAATTTTCTAAAAGATTGTTTTATATTTTTTCACTTCACTTTTAACTTTAGGTTTTCAAATTCTAGTATGGTATCATGTGATAGGATGTTTTTTTTTATTAATTTCTCTATTTCTTTAGTTAATCTTTTGTTTTACATTTTGAGTCTTTGATTTTCTAGAAGGAACTCCTTATTTCTAAAGTAAAATTTTTTATTTTTGTTTTGCATTTTCAAGTGAATATCAATTAACTTTTTATACCCACTCACGGTTCATTGATAAAAAATATTTAGGTGATAAAGTGCCTTATTTACATCATTTTTTTAAAAATGGTTAGTGTGAGGACCAAAATTACGATAGCACGTGCCCAATACGAGTTCGACATGAGCCTTCAAGCTTTTTACGCACCAAGTTAATGAAGAGTCCAAGTTATGGAAGACTCCCACATATCATTAACTTAGAACGGTTCAAACTGATAAGGGATATGTGTGAACTTCTAAGAATAGTTTTTTAAAAGCTTTGGACTCTACTAAGCTTGTCTATAAATATAAATGCGTCCATCATTGAGAAGTTGCTGTGATATTGTATCGTCGAGAAACACTATAACTTTGCCAACCAGCTCCCTGAGTTAATAAAAGAACAAACAATAAACCCCACTCCATAGATGTAGGCACATTACTGAACCACATATATCTACGTTGTATGTTTTTAATCCTTATCCTTGAATGCTTATTAATTTAACTTGTGCGCAATGAATACAAACATTATACAAAATTATCACCTACAGTGTTAAAGGAATTTATTGAAGAATGACTAACCACTTTCAATTTTTTACACTTATTGCTTCCTCTGGTTAAGGATGATGAACGTTGAACTTCCTCTTCATCACTTATTTCATTTGTGTGATTTCTTTATAAGTTTTGGTGAAATAATTAACTAGTTTATTCTTCCATGATAGTTTCTTTTCTGATGGTGTGTGAAATTTCATCTTCTTCAACTGACGATAATTTTAAGATTTTTCCCTCATCTCCTCTTCTTTTAAATGTAGGAGGAATATTTCTTCTTCTTCTTATTCTTCTTTTTCTTCTTCTTCTTCTTGGATTTGGGGTAGAGGTACTTGTGTTATAACAACTAATGAATTGATTGAGCCTGGTAAGATAGTCTTTAGTTCATTGTTGACTGGAGTGATTTCTTAAAAATATTCTTTAGTGATAATGTCACAAATTTCACTAGCTTTCTTGTAATGCGCAACAATACCTGAAGAAACTATATTCGAAGGAAGATTATAAGATTATCATAGATTCACTATTTAATTCATTTTTCTTCTATGTGCTTAACTTGCCAAGAATGGACGATTTCTTATCACCAATAATTTTCCAGCCACAATAGTCAAGTTATTGGATAATATAAGTAGTTATAGCTATCCAAAGTTTAAAATAATCTTTTGAAAACATGGGTAGGTCATTTCTTTCTAGGAAGATTTCACTACACTAAATCTGCCGAATTATCACGGTCATTGACCTTGACAAGTTGGACTTGTCAAGGTCAATGACCGTGATAATTCTGGGGGTGACAACTTTTGTTGACACTAGCTTGTCACGGTCATTGACCGTGGCAAGTTCTTTAGACTTGTCACGGTCCTTGACAAGTTTTGTCACGGTGTAATGTTTATTAAGTATTTATGAGATAGGCTCTGATACCAAATGTTGACCCAAAAATATACCCAAGAGGGAGGTTGAATTGGGTATTTATAAAATTAATGGTAATTTTATTTCTTTCTTAACTTTGTTTAAAGATTAATTGTAATATGATGAATCAATTTAACGATAATTAATTACTAAACAACAAGCATAGGAAGTTTAGAAAAACTTTGCAAATCAAAGTTTTAGCATGGTTCGACCTTGCCTACATCCACTTTCAAGACGGTGCTCTAGAAAATTCACTATCTCTGATTCACTAAGGAAGAACCAAAACATTACAAGGAATGATAACACCTTACAAACTGCAACCAACAAGGGATGATAACACCTTACAAACACTATAAATACAAGGAATGATAACACCTTACAAACACTATAAATACTATAAAAATCATTTCATTCACTATATTATCTATATTTTTTATTACTAGAGAAAAATAAAGAAATTATATTATCATGATTCGCAAATTTAAATAATTGACCATCACAAGAAAAAAGTTATCATGAAACTTCAAATATTTTTATGGAGTTTCTGAATTTAGTTCATAGCCAACAAATTTTTTTACTCAAATCTCTCTCTCTCTCTCTCTCTATATATATATATATATATATATATATATATATATATATATATATAGAGAGAGAGAGAGAGAGAGAGAGAGAGAGTATTTACGTCTTTTAGTACTAGTGTAAAAGTTATATGTCTCTTTATACATAAGCCTAACACATATATATTGATATACCCGTATATACCCTCGGCCATGCCGAGGGCGCCCTGCGCCTCATCAGGCCCAACCAACCCCCAGGGGCCGACCCTTCATCAGGCTTCGAACGACCCCTCAGGAGGCCGACCCTTCATCAGGCTCCGTACGACCCCTCAGGGGGGCGACCCTTCCTCAGGTTCCGGACGACCCCTCAGGGGCCGACCCTTCCTCAGGCTCCGGACGACTCCCCGAGGGTATGACAGTACGAGGCCCAAATTAGGCCAGACACATTACCGGAAGGAACTTTGCCCTCGGGCTCATATTAAAGGCCGAGGGTGACATCATCATAGCGCGTGGTTTGGGAGATGCGTGGAACAGTGCGCGTGAGGCTCACATGGCGCATGGGAGACCGTTATAACAAAATCACACCCTCACGTGAGGGAATATTATGTCATCATTTGGCATCTACAGATGTCAACAGGGGATTGGCTAGATCATCATTCACATGCCCCATGCATACTTGGGGGGTACACTACACCCCCCAAGACCTATATATACTTGTCACCTACAACCCTACAGGGGAGATCGATCGATAATTGTAACCCTAGCAAAAACTCTGCTTGTACACACAGTAGAGAGAGAAAGTGAGCTTATGTGAATTGTATCCAAGGCCATTAGTGCCCATACTTAGTGGATCACACACTCATAGTGGATGTAGGCCTAATTGGCTGAACCACTATACATCATTGTCTAATTCCTCTTATACTCATCTCCTTCTACACACTTATACACTTACATCTCTATGGCTGCCATGGTTACTATTGCTTGAGCTCATAATCACTTATCTGGTGGTGCTAGATTTCAGCATCATCAGTTTGGCACCGTCTGTGGGAACGAGAAGACATCTCTTCCTTTGTACAGCTTGACCTCACTGGGCACTCTGGTGGTGAACCAGTTCTCCCCCTGAGAGGAGATGTTTCACCATTGAAAGAGACCCACTAAAGTTCTCAAGCTCACCAGTCTTTTTTCTAGTTCAGCTATTCGCAGCTCGAACACATGGAGCCGGAGATGCCACCACCACCACTCCCTCCACCGGATGATGGAGGAGGACCTAGTTCCAGTCAGCTACCACCTCAGTCTGAGATGGTTGATGTGGCGGCAACCTTGAAGTGTCTGGCAGCGAGCCAGCGAATCATGCAGGAGCAGTTCACAGTTTTGAGCCAGAACATGCTAAGACCACCAGGGGTCTCACCTGAGATGTTTACTCCGGCAGCAGCTCCAGGACAGCATGAGGCTAGGGGACCACCCCAGGCACCACGCAAAGACCTGCCACCCCCTCAGCGGCGTAGGGATGTTGCTGACCCCCGGTGTCTACGCCTGGGGAGGTAATGAAACCCTTGCCCTGAAGATAGGTATGATGATCTGGAGGGGGAGGAAGCCCCCATAGAATGCTGGGAGCCGTATGAGGTCTCCAACAATACCGTACGACCTCTCCAGGAGAGTAGAGGGAAGTGTGGAAGGCAGAATCCTGATGATCGCCCGAGGGGCTCTGCTTTCGATCGCCTGAGCAGGGGATCGGCCTTTGAGAGGCTGGGCCCAGTGAATGACCTGAGGGAAAAATTTTCTAGATCAAGGAGTTCTGCGAGGTCCAGAAGGGAGGCGGCTGATGGCCGACCCCATGGGGGCCGACCCCAAGGACGGGACGACGGTCAGGGGGAGGTAAATAGCCGACACAGGCCAGCCGCGGCAGAACCCTCAGTCCATCTCAAAGAAGCGGCAGGGGATAACATTGGCCAAGCCGACCCTACGAGGCCTTGGAATGACTCGATCCAGCGGCTGGAGGATAAAATCGGTGATATACTGAAAAGTCGCGAACCTCTTCAGAGGGGATACACCATAGGCTCACCCCTTATGGCGAAGATAGTCAACTTCCCTACGCCATCAAAGTTCAAGCCACCTGTAGTCACCCCAAGATATGACGGGAGCACCAACCCTGTCCACCATGTTGAGATGTATCAATCTGCAGACGACATATACTCTATCTCAGATGAGATGAGGTGTCATGCCTTCTCTGGTACCCTGACTGGGGTTACACATGTCTGGTACACGTCTTTTCTAAAAAATTCCATTGAAAACTTTAAGCAGTTGGCAGACCGGTTCATCCACAACTTTTGCTTTGGGATGAGGCCACAGAAAAAGACCACCCACCTGCTCTATGTTAAGCAGGGGAAGAATGAGAGTCTGAGGGACTACATAGCCAGATTCAATAAAGAGAAATTGGAGGTGGAAGACTATGAGGAGAGAATAGCTATGACAGCCCTGATTGGAGGACTCCAAAAGGGGAAGCTGTTATGGAAGCTTGTTGAAGACCCTCCGAGGACGATGGCTGAATTGCTGTCAACAACAAGAAAGGTGATGAACGCCGAAGAGGCGATGGTCGCAAAATACGAAGACGAAAAAGGAGGCGCTAGTGGGGGTAAATACCCTAAGAAGAACAAAGAGGGGAAGAAGAGGTCTACGGATGACAAGTTCGCTGGTTACACCCCTCTAACGGTCAGCTGTGAACAGATTCTCAATGAGATAAAGAATGACCGATCCCTGAAGTGGCCTGAGAAGTTGAGGGCAGCCCCCAATAAGAGGAACAAGAACCTGTGGTGTGAATTTCACCAAGACCATGTCCACATGACAGACAAATGTTTTGCTCTGAAAGATGAGATTGAAAAGATGCTGAAAGAAGGGAAGCTCAGAAAGTACGTCGACAGAGGTGCCTTCAAGAGGGGCTGAGGGGACGACCCCAGGAAAAAGCGAGGTGATGCATGTAAAGAAGGTCCTCAAAAAAGAGGGGACGACCCTTCTGATGATGAGGACGACCCTGACCTCCCGCCGAGAGACGACCAAGGCTCTATCAAGAGGCTAAATATAATCTCGCTTGGAGTGGGAATGATATCCCGGGGTCTAGCAGGAGGAGGGTCTGAGGTCGTTGACAGGAAGGCCCATGTGGCTGAGGCCAAGGCAGTGACGAAGACGGTACACTCAACCTCTCTGGAGGTCAAGTCAGAAAAGAGGAAGAAGGTTGATATGGACACTATGATAGTGGGGTTCTCGAGAATGGACTTTAAAGGACTCCTAACCCCACACGACGACCCACTCGCCATCACAACTAGGCTGCACGGGTGTGAGGTGCAGAGGATATTGGTCGACGGGGGCAGTTCTACAGATGTAATGTTTTAGCCGTGCTTAAAAGCCTTAGGTCTCAACCGTGCTAGACTCGTCCCATACCATCATCCATTGATTGGGTTCAGTGGGGAAAAGGTTCATCCCCTTGGAGTGTATGAGGGATGAGTGGTCGAGATGGCTTACCAAGAAGGTCAGTTTCTTTATGATGGATGAGCATGTGTTTTCGGCCTACAACATCATACTGGGGCGTGTGGCCCTCAAGGGGTTTGAAGCTGTGCCATCTACGGTCCATCATATGGTTAAATTTCCTACCCCTTATGGGGTGGGGGAAGTTCAGGGAGACCAAACGACAGCGCGATAATGTTACTACAACTCCGCTGAAGAAAGGGAGGCACACAAGAGGGCTACAACCACTTACAATATTGATACCCTAGACCCTAGGGATGAGACGAAGCTAAAGAAAGGAGAGGCCGTGGAAGAGGTAGAATCCATCATCCTCGATGAGGATGACCCGAAAAAAACCGTCCAAGTCGGCAAGTCTCTGAAGCCCAATATCAAGGAAGACCTCATTAAACTGTTGAGGAGAAGACGAAGCATCTTTGCGTGGAGTCATGTAGATATGCCGGGGATCGACCCTGAAATCATGTGCCACAAGCTGAATGTGGTAGAGGGAGCAAAGCTGATAAAACAGAAGAGGAGAATTTACTCTAGAGAAAAGTATGAGGTCATTAGGAATGAGGTTAAGAAGCTAGAAGATGCTGAGTTTATTAGAGAGGTCATCTACCCTGAATGGCTGTCCAATGCAGTCATTGTCCCAAAGACAAACGGGAAGTAGAGAATGTGTGTGGACTTCACCGACCTCAACAAGGACTATCCCAAAGACAGCTTCCCTCTCCCCCGTATTGACCAGATGGTAGATGCTACCGCATGCCATGAGATCATGAGCTTCATGGATGCCTATTCAGGGTACAACCAGATCTTTATGAACCCTGAAGACTCGGAGAAGACAACCTTCATTACTGACAAGGGGACATACTGTTATAGGGTCATGCCCTTTGGCCTAAAAAATACGGGGGCAACGTACCAGCACCTCGTAAATAAAATGTTTGAAGACCAAATTGGGAAGTCTATGGAGGTATATGTAGATGACATGCTGACTAAGAGTTTGAAGGCAGAGGATCATGTGGCAGACCTGGAGAGGACCTTTAATACGATGGAAAAATACCAAATGAAGCTTAACCCGGCCAAGTGTGTCTTTGGGGTCGGAGCAGGGAAGTTCTTGGGGTTCATTGTCAACCAAAGAGGCATCGAGGCCAATCTTGAAAAGATAAAGGCCCTTGTTGAGATGAAGACCCACAAGTCCACTAAAGGCGTTCAGAGGCTCACAGGGAGAGTTGCTGCCTTGAACATGTTCGTATCTAGGGCCACAGACAGGTGTCTACCATTCTTCAAAATTCTCAGAAAAGCCTTCGAATGGAGTGAAGAGTGTGATGAGGCCTTCAAGGAGTTAAAATCATACCTGGGGTCTCCCTTGCTATTGTCACGGCCCATGTAAGGTGAACGACTTTATGTGTACCTCGTCGTCTCAGAGTCATCCATCAGTGCAACCATTGTGAGAGACGAAGATGGAATGCACAAGCCTGTGTATTTTAACAGCAAGGCACTCCAGGGGGAAGACCAAAGATATCCAAGGATGGAGAAGTTGGCCTACGCCTTGATCCATGCATCGAGAAAGATGAAGCCATACTTCCAGTCCCATACAATGGTCATCCTCACTGACTCTCCCCTTAGGAAGGTTTTACACAAGCCCGAAAAATCAGGGAGGTTAATGGCCTGGGCTATAGAGCTGGGGGAGTTTGACATAGTGTATCAGCCTAGGAAGGCCACTAAGGGGCAAGCATTGGCAGACTTCGTGGCCGATTTTACTTGGGAAGATGATGAAGCCGAGGGTGAGAGCCTCGGGAAGATAGATAACCGACAAGGTGAGCTCACCGACACACCTGCAAATAAGGCTGAGACGAACACCGCTAGAAGGAAAGTGGTTGAAAATGAAGAAGGAAGATATCTTTTTAGATAGGGGTCACTCACCAAGGGAGGTTTCTCAGAAGAACACACCGTGTGGAGTCTCTTCGTCAACGGGTCCTCTTGCGAAAGCGGGAGTGGATCTGGATTAATAGTATCAACACCCGACGGCACAGACATTAAGTATGTCCTGAGGTTCAACTTTAAGGCCTCCAACAACGAGGCCGAATATGAGGCCTTGATAGCAGGCCTCTCCTTGGACAGATCTCTTAGTGTCGGCCAGATTTTGGTTCATAGTGATTCAAGGCTAGTAGTGAATCAGATACTAGGAGCCTACAAGGCCAAAGACGAGAGGATGGCTAGGTACCTTGAGAAGGTGAGGTCATTACTGAAGGGCTTCAGAGAAGTGAAATTAAAGAGGATACCTAGGCTCGACAATGGCCGAGCTGATGCCCTTGCTAGGTTGGCCTCGGCAACTAGGACAGAGATCAGGAGAACGGTGCTAGTGGAAATTTTTCTTCGGCCAACTATTGAAGACGCTGAGAAAAACACTTAGCAATTGACTAAATGTTTCGCAGGAAGCTTCGTCGATGTACCCCCTGATCAGATACATTAAAGAGGGAGAGATACCAGAAGCGAGGCAAAAAAGGAAGAAGTTGAGATACAGGGCTGCAAAGTTCGTTGTCATTGGGGACACCTTGTACGAAAAGGGATTTTTACTCCCCTTACTTAGGTGTGTGCACCCATATGAGGTCCCATCCATTTTGTAAGATGTGCACGAAGGATCGTGCTTAAGCCACATTGGGGGCAAATCCTTAGCGAAGAGGGTGATCACCCAAGGGTACTGGTGGCCGACCGTGGGGAAAGACGTCGCGACATATGTAAAAAAGTGCAATAAATGCCAGAGATTTGCCACCATCACTCACCAACCCCATCAGCCTCTTACCTCCATTACGTCCCCATGGCCATTTGCAGTTTGGGGGATCGACCTCGTAGGACCCTTACCAAGAGCAGTTAATAACTATCGGTTCCTCATCGTAGAGATTGATTATTTCTCAAAATGGGTAGAGGCCGAACCGATGGTCACGATTACAGAGAAGAAGACCTTCCAGTTCATCTGGAAAAATGTTAGATGCAGATATGGTCTCCCCAACACCATCATCTCGGATAACGGGACTCAGTTCAAGAATACCTCTCTACAGAAGTACTGTGAAAGGGTGAGTATCAAACAATTCTTCTCTACCCCGGAACGACCTCAGGCCAATGGGAAAACATAAGTTACAAACAGGACAATCCTAGATGGAATCAAGAAGAGGCTTGAGGAGGCAAAAAGAAGATGGGTCGAGGAGTTATATGTCGTGCTGTGGGCATACAGGACGACAATGAGGACCTCTACCGGAGAGACCCCATTCATGCTAGCTGATGGCTCAGAAGCCATCATCCCCATCGAGATTGAGTTTCCTACTCATAGGGTCCAAATGTATGACCCCCAGAGAAATAAAGAAGAAAGGAGACTCGACTTAGACCTGATTGAGGAAAGGAGGGAAGACGCAGAGATAAGGCAGGCCGCCTACCAGCAGAGGACCGCAAGGTTTTACAATCAGAGGGTGAAACAGAGGCCAATCGTAGTGGGGGACTTCGTCCTCAAAAATACTAGGCAAAAGCCCAACAAGCTCCATCCTAATTGGCATGGCCCATATAGAGTCATCGATGAAGTTGTCCCTGGGACCTATAGACTAGAAAACCTAGAGGGGGAACCCTTTTCCAACCCCTAGAATGCAGATCATTTGAAAAGATACTATCAGTAGTGTTGTAAGGTCTTGATAGACCATAATTGTAATAGGAGTTGCTCTAACAGAACACTTGGAAAATTAATGAGAAATATCCGTGTTTCCCCTCATCCTGTGTTTATCAGTTCTAGCACGCATGAAAACATATTCAGAGGACGACCCTCGGCTATAATGAGGGTCAATGGAGGGGACGACCCCACCATTGTCCTCAAGAAAGACGAGGGAATACTTGATTAAAAACCATTAGTTTGGTTATTGGAACTCTCGGCTATAATGAGGGTCAATGGAGGGGACGGCCCCACCATTGCCCTCAAGAAAGACGAGGGAATACTTGATTAAAAACCATTAGTTTGGTTATTGGAACCCTCGGCTATAATGAGGGTCAATGGAGGGGACGACCCCACCATTTCCCTTAAGATAGACGAGGGAATACTTGATTAAAAACCATTAGTTTGGTTATTGGAACCCTCGGCTATAATGAGGGTCAATGGAGGGGACGACCCCACCATTGCCCTCAAGAAAGACGAGGGAGTACTTGATTAAAAACCATTAGTTTGGTTATTGGAACCCTCGGCTATAATAAGGGACGATGGAGGGGACGACCCCACCATTATCCTCAAGAAAGACGAGGGAATACTTTGTTAAAAGCCACTAGTTTGGTTATTGGAACCCTCGGCTATAATGAGGGTCAAGGGAGGGGACGACCCCACCATTGACCTCAAGAAAGACGAGGGAGGGGTTAGTGATAATATAAAAAATTCACAATGCAAATCATACAAAAGACAAATATGGAAGACAACAAGAGAAATGTTGATATAAATGAAATATTACAAAGTGTTCTACAAAGTAGAGTACAAAAATATTAATTACATCAAGAGGGTATAGGCTACAGATAGCCACCCTATGGAGCGACATCAGAGGGCAGGGCCTCAACATCAATAAGAGAGGTCTCCCCAACGACCAAAACTGGTTGGTCTTAAGACGTCCCGACACCCTCGACGTGCACCTAAGATTCCACCAGGGTTAGAGCCTCGGCAATCAAGGGGTCGTCCAGTTGGACCGCCTCTATAGAGGGGCGGACGGACGACACTGCATCAGCGAACTTTAAGACGACCCACCGACAGGCCGTCCTAATTCCCCTCTCCAAGTATTCAAGGCCGAAGCCTTGAAACTCGTCCGAGAGTTTATAGGCCTCCACAGCATCGGCCTCGGCCTTCTTGATAGCCACCTCAAGATCAACCTTATGCTGAATCCTTAGGTTGGTCAAGGCTTCATCCTTCTCCTTGATGAGAAAGTCTTTAGCCTTCAGGTATTCGTCGTGCTGCCTCGTAAGGTCGTCTAGAATCCTTACATGTTCAGTTCTGGCACTCTTTAGCTCAGCCCTTGCAGCCTCTAAGTCGTTCTGCAGATCGGCCTCGTGTTGAATGGCCCTCTCGGCCTCATGAAATTTCTACTGATTCTCTGCCATCCACTTGGTGGCCGAGGTAAAAGCACAAACAGACTGCATAAGAAAAAGAACTTGTTAAGAAGCCCAGGAAACAGTTGGTGAAAGAATTCAGTTAAGGGAATGGAGCAAGATAAGTACCTGAGCCAGGGCGTGCAGACTGTAGTCCTACACCTTCGCTGGAGGCATCTTAGACAAGAATTCGTAATCGGCAGCCGAGGGAGCGGAGAACATTGACGCCTTAGCCGCCCTCAAGTTTGCGATGAGTGATGATGGCTCGGCCTTCAGAAGTGCCAAGTTCTGGGACCAGAAGGCCCCCATGCTAGAAGAAGAGGCAGTTCCCTTAGACGCCTCAACCCTTGCCCTCATCCGTGATCCTGGTCGAGGGTCTACGGGGACCTCGGGCTCTTTCCTCTTCTGTCTGTCGACGGTCGGCTCAGCAGGTGTTGGCCCTGCGATCTGCGTCTTCCTCGGAGCTTGCTGAGGCTCCTTGCCTTTCTTCTTGGCCAAGCCTGACAACAAACTGGGAGCAGTCATTTCCCAGAGATAGTCCGATATACCAGTAGGATGACCTGAAAGGAGGACGACACGTCAGAAAAATTCAGAGGCAATGATGAAACACTTGAAAAAAGTAAAGAATGGAAAAAATAATATAAATCACATAGTTTTGTCAGGGGGCCGACCCTCAGACCAGCTTCCTTGAGGAACCAAGGGGTCATCAGATCTTCAAACTTTGGAAGTTCACTCCCTCTCCCTCGTCCTCTCAGATAGTCAACTATATCTTTCTCTTCCAGACTAAGTTCGGGGTCTGACCTGGCCTTCATTGAAGGGTTAGACCATCTTCTGGGGACCCTCGGACCGTTAGCTACAAGTTGTGCCTCGGCAGAAAACTCCCATTCCCCGGAGACAAAGAATAATCTCTTCTTACAATCGTGGTTGGAGGTTTCTGCCACGTGGAGAAGTTTTTTGTCAGACCTCCTCGCTCCCAGGTGATAATACCCAGGCTGTTTGGACGAGGAGGTGATATTGTAACAGGCCAAGAATACGTCGGCCGAGGGCTCATCAGTGAAAGAATTTTTCCATTAAGAGATATAACCAAGGATCATCCTCCAAGAGTTGGGTGGAAGTTGAGAGGGGGCAACGCCGAGGGCTGATAAAATATCTACGACAGCAGAATGTAAAGGGATTCTGACACCTACCTTTAACATTTGTCCGTACACCGCTATCTCTCCCTCTTCACCCTCAAAGACCCTCTCGTCCTCAGAGGGAACCCTCATAGATATGGTGGGAGGAACACCATATGCATGCCTCCACAGAAGGAGGTCATGATCCCTGACTGAGGAAATATAAGACGAGGCATGAGATGTGTCAACTGGGTCATCTGTGTCCTCATCATCCTCAGTCCCCTCACCCTCGGCCTCATCACCTGTCAGAGGCCCTTGGGGAAATGCCACCTGGAAGGCATGTGGAGATAGAGTTGTCATAAGGACAGCCTCGAAAGTAACCATACCCTTGGCCTGTCGGCCTAGGCTTAGGTCAGATGCCTCTCCTCTCCCAGAAGGTCCAGCGCCAATTGGCGACGACGCTCTCTCATCCATCTCACTCGAATAACTCTCGACTGGATGACAAGACGAACCACAAGACTCAGAGGGTCTTATTGTGGCAAGAGTAATGGGAAAAATGGGTCATACCCAATTAGGGTCGGCCCCTCGTCTCCTCTCCTCCTCTTCCTCTGTTCACCTAATCTCTACGAAGAGCTTCTCTCTCAAGGATGGGAACTCCTCGGCTAAACTGTAAAGCCTCCTAAGCATTAAGGGGGAGACCCTACACTTTGGATGAATTTCTAAGCTAACTACAAACAAGTTTGCAATTGACCAAACTGGATTTTTTGATTGAAACAAAAGAAACCAAGTGTTTTAATCAAGAACACTCAAGAACCAGTCGTCGGAAAAGATGCCGGAAAAGTTATGAAACACCCTAAGGAAAATCCTACCCAACAAGCCTAAAATAAGAAAGCAAGCAAGAAATGAAGGAAAAGAGGACGCTAGGGCATAGGGATTACCTGAGAGGGAAGAGCGAGACTGCCAAACTCGAAATGATGAAATTCGCAGAAATGGAGGTTTGTCTGTTGGAAATCTAGAGAGAGAGAGAGAGCTTGGGCGCGAAGAATAAGAAGAGAATGAATGGTTTTAAAAATTACTTATATACCTTAGTAATGAGTGGGCCCATTACCGAAGCCAAAGCACAACCCATGAGGAGGACATCATTAGGGCACAAAGCCCCAAGCAGCATGCAACCGCCGCGCCTTGAAAATTGGAACAACATTGGATAAAAATTTGACAGCTGTCACATCAGCTTGACAGGTGTCACTCATCAAACAGACCATACACTTAGTCTCAAAAGCAACGATATCCCTCAGCCATCTCAGCATCATCTAGGTCTAAGGGCTGGGGGTGATTGATATACCCGTATATACCCTCGGCCATGCCGAGGGTACCTTGCGCCTCATCAGGCCCAGACGACCCCCAATGGCCGACCCTTCATCAGGCTCCGAACGACCCCTCAGGGGGCTGACCCTTCATCAGGCTCTGAACGACCCCTCAGGGGGACGACCCTTCATTAGGCTCCGGACGACCCCTCAGGAGGCCGACCCTTTATCAGGCTCCGGACGACCCCTCAGGGGGCCGACCCTTCATCAGGTTCCCAACGACCCCTCAGGGGCCGACCCTTCGTCAGGCTCCGGACGACTCCCCGAGGGTACGACAGTACGAGGCCCAAATTAGGCCAGACACATTACCAGAAGGAACTTTGCCCTTGGCCTCATATTAAAGGCCGAGGGTGACATCATCATAGCGCATGGTTTAGGAGACGCGTGGAACAGTGCGCGTGAGGCTCACATGGCACATGGGAGACCGTTATAACAAAATCACACCCTCACGTGAGGGAATATTATGTCATCATTTGGGATCTACAGGTGTCAATAGGGGATTGGCTAGATCATCATTCACATGCACCATGCATACTTGGGCGGTACACTACACCCCCCAAGACCTATATATACTTTTCACCTACAACCCTAAAGGGGAGATCGATCAATAATTGTAACCCTAGAAAAAACTCTGCTTGTACACACAGTATAGATAGAAAGTGATCTTATGTACATTGTATCCAAGGCCATTAGTGCCCATACTTAGTGGATCACACACTCACAGTGGATGTAGGCCTAATTGGCTGAACCACTATACATCATTGTCTTATTCCTCTTATACTCATCTACTTCTACACACTTATACACTTACATCTCTATGGATTCCATGGTTACTATTGTTTGAGCTCATCATCACTTATCTGGTGGTGCTAGATTTCAGCATCATCATATATTACAAAAGTTTACATATATATTATAAAAATTCAATATTATATAAACAATTCTTATATAGCACACACAAGACAGCAATGAAAAGACCATAGATATTGTAAGACCTTATTTTTATATATCTTTATGGTGTCTTAAGCCCCCATAAGATATTAATGAGAGAGTAATTCCAACATTCTCATAAAAAGTAAGAAATATGTCGATTAATTAACATTTTGTATTAATATTGAATAATGTTGAAAAACCATATATTATCATGTATGGTTATCTAAAATATAATTTAAGGGATTTAACTCATTTAGTCCCTTAAACATATATTAATACATGCTTTATCCACCCCTTTCACACAATATACTTTTCGTCCTTTCGTGTCCCTTTTAGTTTGTCAAAAGTTAATTTAACCCTTAAAAGAGCAATTACACGTATTTGTACCCCCCCAACCGCTTCTCTAGTCGGTTCTTTGTTTGGTTCAAACAAAACATAAACGATCAACTCACTACCTGAACCATCATATGAAATCAACCAAAGTCTAAATTGATGCCTCAAAGTTTCATTACTTTGTTTGGGTGAGCCTTAACACACATCCATCGTGTATTTTTTGAATTCATTGTTTGATTTATATGGAATAAAATCACATTATCGAATCATTTCTAATTACAAACCCTAACTTTGAAATATCAACAAATTTCATATTTGCAATGTTATTCTCTTCATATATATTCAAATATATAAATGCCAATAATAAGGAAATTTCTACATTACACTTAAAAGTAGGGTTTTGAAAACGTATTTCATGATTTGCAAGTAATTAGTTTCATAGACATTTCGATTATATGAAAATAATAACAAAATTAGTTAATCTATCAGATATTTAATTAGGTTTACTAATATTTGAGTGATTTTGACATTGAAATTAAATGTGTTCTATTTATTTAGTACTTTTATTACAAATACATTAGATCCATTACATTAATAATAGTATAACTTCAACTATAAATAAACAAATTTACATAAATTACTTTCTCATTTGCATTCAAATTCATCTTTGTGTATATTAACTGAATAATCACTAACATAATTACTTGGAAATAACTATTACCGTGTGTTTTATGTGATATACAATACTGAGATCTATTGTGTGTAATTTTATTCGAATTTAACTTTATTTTAAAGTAGCTAATTATGTATTCATCGCATGAATATTTTTTATGGTTACTTTGTGATTACTATGAAGATCACTGACTATTAAAATTGGTAATATGGATTTTAGTAACCACTAAAGTAACTACTCTGCTCCACTATTGTTAATTAAACTAAATATTTTGCATAAATAACTTTTTTGATCATTTTGAAATTTATTTTTGTTTATAATTAAAATAAATAGCTAAAACAATTTATTTCGATTCATAAAGTAACTAATATGATATGTTTTACGTAATTAAAATGAAAATCTCTAATATAATTATTTTTTTCCTATAATGTAATTATTGAGTAGGTTAAGAACAATAATTATTATATTATTCAATGATTGTTAAAGTCCCAATTATATGTTTAGGAACTGTTAAAATGCCTATTTAGGCTATGGATGTTGATTAAGGTCACTATACAAATTCATTTTTATTTGTATTAAGTCATAAAGTAGCTAATATTATTTCATGTGGGAGACAAATTAACTGTTATTGCATGGTGTTTGTAATAAAAATTTGGTTATGTTTGTTCATTGTTATTAAGATAGCAGTCGACTTCATGAACATGTTCATTGATATATGACTATTTCATCAAAAACATTGTTTAAGATATTAATAAACTCACTAATATGGGGGTAGTGAATATTATAGTAAATAATTTAGATTACTTATGACAAGAATGTCAATTACATAAACTAATTATTATATTAGTAACTGTTAAAATAACTATTTTGGATATTGTAATTGTAAAAGGTCACTAATAATTTTAATGAAAAACTAATAATTATTAATTCAGTCATTTTCATTAAAATTATAATAATATAAAATTTTCTTTTTGAAATGAGGTTCAATTCCAATAATAAGGTCTTCACCATCTACACCACCACATGCAAGTTCAAGCAGTGTGGACGATTTATAAAATCAACATGTGGAATAGATTAATGAAAATGAACAAGGGGAATAAATAAGACACCATGATCAAATTAGGTTAAGTTTCTTACCTTTCAATAAGGTAATGAAAAACATCAATGGAGAAATTAAGCTTAATCACCCCATCATTTTTAAGTCATTAAAACAATCTTTGATAAATCTCTTCCAATTAAAAGCTTTTGAAAAAGAAACACGGACATATGCTCCATCATATCAATATATGATGGAGTGAAAAAGGAATTCATGATTAGGAATCGTTTGATTAACATATAAGAAGAACAAATTCTAAATCTTTTTGGACTCCCAACGAGTGGAAAGATATTTAACATAGCCAAAAAAAGGATAAAAGCACTACTTTCATTCAAATATATTTTGGGAAAAGAAAAAAATTGACAAGGGTTTTAATAGACGTGGAGATTCAAAAGGGATTACTATGGAGAAGAATTAGGGAGGATTCTTGTCAGACTCTAAATAACACGTAGGGGATTCAAAATTCGACAAACTCAAGGCAAGTATATATCTTGATTTATGTGTAGTATAGTCATTCATATAAAAATTGGTAGTAATTCACTAAACATTTGTGTTGGATGTTACTATGTGAAAAAGGGGATTTGGGTGGGTGGGGGGGAACAAACCTACGTGAATTATTGGTGAAAGATTGATTAGACTTGATAGTGGTTATGGGTTCTATAATAATCTGAATTTATGCAGAGGAAATTTAGATTTAAATTATTGAAAGAATGATGATTAATTAAGGGAAGAAATCTGGAAATTCGGTTACACTCATGATGATAGAATTTATGAGAATCGGATTGAATTATGATGATGTTAATGAATTAAATTGTGGAAATATTGGTTAGATTATTGTGGGAAACTACTAAGAGGTTAAGAGAATGGTTGTAATAATTATTTAGTGTGAATATATTAGTGGGGGGAATGAAGAAGGGTATATTCGTGGACATTTTCATTGAATTGTCGGCACCGCAATGGTCATGATCTTATTTGAGAGAATTGTTGATTGTTTGAACAAATCGCTGCCTTTCCGGCCAATGTGGGCGAACTGTTTATGGAGGAGTATGCCCAGCTCTTTATGGCGAAGTTATGGAACTGTATAAGGTGCCTATCAATAGAGTGTTGGACTGCGCCTAGATTTTCATGTCAAAGTTTTGGTAAAGTTTCCAGAAAATAATGGGAACCGAATTGAAGTTGGGTATATCCTACCACCCTAAAGTGGATGAATGAATGGAGAAAGTTAACCTAATGTCGAAAGGCATACCTTGAATGGGTGTGTTCGACTTAAAGGAAGGATGGTAGCAGTAGCTTTTATGAATCAAAATTCTGTACAATAATTCATATCGTTTTTCTCTAAAGATGCCACCGTTTGTGGCCTTGTGTAGCCGACTAAGTAATTCGCCTGCTCATTGGATAGAACCAGCGGGCAACATATTCCTTGGACTTGGAGTGGTCCAGGAATATTTCTTTAATGATAGGGTTTATGGAGCCGCATACTTTGAAGGGCTACGCCAACGTGAATAGAAATTAAGTAATGATTGGAGTTAAGTGATTAAGTGTTAGTGTAGGTATCCTCGAGGAAGGGTATAATGTGATTCAGGAGGAAAGGCAATTTGTGCCGAGTTATGTAGGCATTTTCTTCCCTTATTGAAGTAGAATCGATAGTTTTTGAGGAGCGACTAGGTGTTATGTTAGAGCACGAAGAAGGTAGACTAAGATCGATAGTGACGACCTTAGTCCAAGTCCAATGGGGATGCCACAATAATGAGGATTTTGCTAAGGATGATAGAATGATAGTTTAGAATAGTTCACCCTTTATATGATTATAGGGTACTCCTGAATTTTGAGGGAAAAATTCCCTTCTAAGGAGGGGAGTGTGTAACAACCCAGGCTTTTGAGCGACTATTTTATATTATTTTTCCTGATGGACTAAATTTATAATATAGTGAAAGTTGGAGTAAATATTATTTCCCGTGAGTTAAGGGATAACATTTACCATGTTTTGCCTATTTACTGTTATGAGAAGGTAAATAGCGTTATATTGTGTCGTTGTATTTTAAACGACGGTTATGACTAATATTTAAATTAGAGCATAATTAATGAAATAACATGAGGTAGGAATATAAAAATATTTCACGATACTCCGGATGCCAAAATAGGGGTGAGGTTGGTTTTGGAATAGTAGAGATTGTCAAAATAAGTGCCAAGTTGTGTTGTTAAGTTCCGGGCACTTTTGTCGGGTTATGACTCAATTATGTAGTTACGAGTCATTTTAATGGTGTATTAACATTTAAAAGAGGGGAATTTATGTTTAAGACCCGTTTAAGTCTCCCAACCCTTTTATTTTTCCCATTATTGTGTTATAAGCCAAGAAAGAGAGAGAGAGAGAGAGAGAGAGAGAGAGAGAAGAGAGAGCTTGGGAGAAATGGAGAAAAGAGAGAGAAATGAAGATTTGGATCTGGAAATCGTTGCTACCGGAGGAGAATCCGAGACTACAAACTCGAGGCAAGTTTCTTACTTGCTAGATCATGATTTAATGTGATAAATTGCATGTATAGTTAGTTTTTGGGGATTTAAACCATAAATGGGTTTTTTTTGATGATTTTGGTGTATAAACCCTAAATCTTGTAGTTTAATTTGATTTGAGGAAAATAAATTAGTTAGTTGTTGTGTAGGAATCATTGGTAGAATTAGTTGTTGTTGATGTTGGAGAAAATGGAAGATTTGAGGTTTTGGGATTTTAGGGTTCAAACAACCCGTAGCCCAAATTGGGTAATTTTGTAGGCCCGAATCGATTCGTCCCCTAGGGCGAATCGATTCGGATATGGGGAAGGTTATAGGTTTGGGTAAACCAACTTGATTCGGGTTGGGGCCGAATCAATTCGGCTAAGACAGAATGTTGGTTTTACTCACCGAATCGATTCGTTTTTAGGCGAATCGATTCGCAATCAGGGGAGAATCGATTCGGCCCTAGGGAGAATCGATTCGGATGCCCTGTTTTTGTGAGATTTTTCTAGTTTCATTTTTATTCCATTTTTTTTAGGTTCAAGGTTTAGGAACCTTCCTTTGGGAAGTAATGAAGATTTTTTTAGGTATGTATTGGGTAGATAAATATCTTAGGCTGGTATGGGGTTAATTGGGCTTATTCTAAGGGTTAGTTTATGTAGATTAATGTTCGAATGATATAGGGAGTTAACCTAGAATTAATAGAAGATAAAAAAAATAATGTTGAGACTCTTGGGAGAATATTATTGAGGGAGACTCACTTTAATGATTTATGGTATTGTTTTGGACTCTTGGAGACTAGTGTGAGGGTATTGGCACTTCGGGTCTTAGGTCATTAATAAAATATAACCTTAAGAATAAGAAATGCATATTCTAAAATTTGGTACTTAATGGCTAAGTATAAATGGTTTTTGAGAATGTAAAAGTGAATGATTTCAAAATGGAAAAAATGATTTTCATAAATGATAATTTACGTAAACACACCTCTCTAAATCGCTATCATAAGGGAAGTTACGCGCGTGAGGTGAAGTCCCCTGGCTAATGAATGCAGGGTGAATATAGTCCTCGATCATATGACCGGTTATTGTATATTTATTGTGCGATTGTGAGGTAATTCCAGGTGTGGTTATGACTCACTCGCAGGTATATGTCCACTTCCCGACGTTACGTTAGGATCCCAGGTTGTCTTGGTGAAAGGCCTTGGAAGATGATAGCCATTTCGGGGCGCGCACAGTGGGGAAACCCAGACGGGCGATCTTAGAAATGTTATATGATATGAAATATAACTATTTTTAATAATGTGGGACATTATTGATGTTAACGCATTTTATGATAATAAAATGGCTTTAAATATATTTCCTGGATGGAATAAGGGAAATGAGAAGTGACGATATGTAAAAGCATTTAATGATAATAAAACTTGCTTTAAATATATTTCCTAGATGGAAGAAGGGAAATAGAATTGGTAAAGAAAGTGATGAGATAAAATTGATTTGGTAAACATTTGATAAAATGAATTGCCATATATGTATTTCCTAAAGAGAAAAAGGAATTGTGCACTTATATTATGAATAATTGTATTGATGTCTCCTTGAGTATATGTAGATGAGTTCTCCCATGCTTATATGATCATTGAGCATTAGCATTGATATTGCACTAGGTTGTGTTTCTAGATTGAGAGGTGAGAAATTTTATGATTTAAATTGCGAGAGATGGTTACGTTCATAACTGTCATGCATTTTAGTCACAAGGTAATCATATCAAACCGGGCCTTGACCCGTCTATATTTCTTTGTTTGCATGCAATTCTTTGTCCGTTCAGGTGCTCCTCCGCAAGGACGCCCGTATTGACCTGTCCATTCCAGTTGTCCTGGAGCTATAGCATTTTGCGGATGTTGTAGGATATTTTTTTATAGACGCTTATTTCCATTGTACTCTAGTTATGTTCAGTTTATTTATTCGGGCATGTTGCCCATGCTTTGTACTCATTTATTATAATGTGATAATTAAACTGTAATACTCGGTGTAACCTGTTTGTATTATTCTGTTAACCGATAGCTTATTCGGTTATTGATTTATGCATATTGTATTCTATTACTCGTTTATTTTGTAATCCACTGCTTTTGCAAATGGAATTGTCTAAGTGTCTTTCTTTTACTTGTAAAAATTTAAATTTGACAATTCGTTCACTAAAATAATTTGTGGTTATCTCGTAATATTAGGTTAACGACAGTGATGCTAAGAGTGGACCATCTATGATTCCTGTGATTATTGGAGTATCGGGTTGGCCATTGTAATACCCCATATTTCTATGCTTTCTAAATTTGGGGATTTATTAAATTTAATGTGAGATATTAATTTAATATAAATTCATAAATTAATTATTTTTATAATTACTAACGTGACGAGAGTTAGTAATCTTTGAAAACTTGTTGAATATTACTAATGAATAAAGTAATATATGATATTGGTTCTATTAAATGTCACGAGTGAATAAAATGACAATTTTGGAAATTTAAGTCGGGACGCGCTCGTGTCGTGTCGTGTCGGGACTAAATATTTATTAATAAAAGTGAATAAATTATAAATCACCCATATGGTCATTTCGAGTGCGCCAAAGTGTCCGGAAGGGTCGGGATAGTCAAAATAATTTACCCGGGGGTTTAGTTTGGGTCTCGGGGCATTTTTAGGCCTAATTGACACCCCGGGAGGGCGTTTTGGACATTTTACATTTTTAGGCTTGAAAACCCACGAAAATTTTAGAGTTATATCAGATGATTAGGGTTGCCTTCTAGGGTTAACTCAACCAAAAACAAGAAACGGCCATTGGAGAAGGAAGGAGAGAGCTTGCCCGAGAATTCTAGGCCAAGAACCCCTCTGTTTGCGCCGCCGTCGCCGCCAAACAATAGATCGCGTAACAAGGATCACCAACACACCGATTTCATCCACAAATCAGAAACAAAAATCCCCAGGCAAGTATTTATCTTGCTTAATTTCGTTAATTCTTCATTCATGTTAGTTAGGGTTGATTAGGATGAGTTTCTATTAAAGAAAACCCATGTTGGAGATTAGAAATTGCATGTTGTAGTGATATAAATGATAATCTGGAAATCCCCTTCACATGTAGAGGTTGAACCACGGATTTATGATGGACTAGGAGCAGAAATTCTGGAAAAAAAAGAATGATTTGAATTAAGTTAAAGAAAATTTTAGGGTTCATGAGAATTGTATAAATTTTGGCACTTTAATCCATGATTCTTGATGAAAACTCACATGCCTTACGTTGAATATTGTCCATTTGAGTTTAGAATGTTTGTGGTATAGATTTCTAGGAGTTTGGGAGTTAAAAGTTTGGATTTTGATGATGTTGGATGATAGAACCCGTAACTGGTATTCTGCAGATTCGTCATACCTGTTTGATCGATCGATTGAACCAGGAGTATCGATCGATCAACGCATCGATCGATCGAGCTCCTGCCATCGATCGATCGACCCCTCCGGGCAGACTCATATTTCCCCTTCTAAATAGTTGAATTCAATTTAAATGAGTAATAATCCTTGGACACCCTTATTACAATATTTTGGGAGATAAAAGAAGACCAGTAGGACTTATTAAAAATATGAAACCTTTAATGTAAGATGAATTTACATGTTTCGGGGATGTTTACATATAAGGGACGATGGAACTATGTATTAAAGTGGGGAGACGCATAGGGTAGTTATGTTGGAAAATAAATAAGTACCTACTGAAATTCCACTTTGGAAAGATAAGAATCCATGAGTGTTACGTAGTAAGTTGGACTAATTCCTCAAATTAAAGTAAGAAACGAGCCGTTATATGTGATAACTAAATAATGAGAAATAAGGATAAATATCATAATTATGGGTTATGAGATGTACCTAAATTTGATATGGTAATAGTAGTATATTTATATGACTGTGTTTATGCATATACTATATACGTGTGAAAATCATGCCCGCGCTACTTGCTATCCCTGAGGTTACCGCGCTGGGACAGTCTTATCTCGATGGGCCTTTATGGGGGATATTGACTCGTACCCTAGAAGATAGAAACCCTTTGGTACAGGCTATCGGATCGATAGTCAGACGGTCCTAAGAGACGTGGGGGCATGTGCGGAACTCTTAGAGACTTGGAATCTATGCTTCGCCTCAATATTGTTTGTGTTTGTGTTAATACAGTTCGAGAGTGATTCCGAACTTATATTTCCCTTAGTACGAGTGATACGGGGATTGGATAGCAGAGTATGCCCGCACCATAATTATTATGTGGGGTGCTGTTAGAATATATATATATATATATATATATATATATATATATATATATATATATATATATATATATATATATATATATATATATATATATATATATTATATGAGTATTTAATATATATATTTAAATCTGGGATTTGGGAACTACCTGTTGTGTCTATGGTAAGTAAGAATGGCATAACTAATTCAATTTGGGAATAAATGTTTGAAAAGTATAATGTGTTACAGAGAAACTTTATTAGTAAATAAGGTTTAAATGAGAACTTTGCTGTTAAATGAAATTCACCCCTTAAACAATTGAATTTGTCAGTTTAAATCTTACGAGTAACCTAAGATAAGATAAGTTAAACCGTTGGGAAGGTTAGTGCGATAGGCGTGCACATTAGAAGAGAGGTGAGAATTTCTCATGGAAGGCCGCACTAATATGTTGTTGCATTGGCCAGTAAACAATTTAAATACTTGCTAAACAAATTTTAAATCGTTTTTACAATCGGGCTTTGGCCCATTTCCATTTTCTTTTCTCTCTTGTATATATATGTATATATTACAGGTGCCCAGACACAGGGGCGTCTTGCATAGCATCCTTTGGAAGGAACGTGCTGCAGCTTAGGTGGGAGTTGCAGGCCTTTTGTTTAGACGACCTCATTTGTTGATTCCACTTCTAAAACTATTTATTCAGTTGGACATGTGTCGCCCTTTTTCATTATTCAGTTGCTTATCGGATATTGTGATCTATTGATTTCCAGTATTTGTACTTTTGGATTTATTACTGTCAGGATGTTTTCCTTTAAGTTTTAATGTTGGGATTACTTAGTTGGATGTTTAATTAATTGGATTGTTTGTTCCAGTATGTTTGTTGGTTGATCCTTAAATTAAGAATTACGTAAAGTTTTAAATTATTATTTTTAAATAAAATTTGGAAAGTAATGTCTAAAAATGGTTTTGACACTTAGCTTAATTATTTAGGGTGTTTAAATTGGAAAAGTTATTTTACGATAGTGATGCTAAGAATGAACCGACCATTCACCTTGATTATAATTTAACAAAGTACTGATCACCTGATATTTAATTAGGCGGGGTGTCACAGGTGGTATCAAAGCATCAGGTTCTAGTGTCCACAGGATCTGTACGACTTATTTCGCTTTTAGCTTAGCATTTTTGTTATAGAGCCCTATTCTAGGATTGTTGTATTCTTACATTTATGATTACGTCTTCAGCTATTTGAGATTTGATAATAACTGTAGACTAATAAATTTCTTCACATTTCAGATGCCTCCAAGACGTGCACCAAAGGATAGGCATGCCTAAGCCAAGCAACCAGTAGCTCCGGCTCAGGGGACAATGAATGCTAATGAGGTAGCTGCTATTGTTGCTCAGGCAGTGAATGCCGCACTAGCGGTAGTACAGCAGGCTCCACCCCAAGTTCAGGCAGTGGCGCCAGTACTTGCACAACTTCCATCAGCATGGGAGCGGGTTAGGGATGCCTTTCAGAAGGTGCATCCTCCTGAGTTCTCGGGTAGCTCAGATATTATCATTGTCATCCAGTGGAAGAAAGACATACAGAGGCATCTGCGTATGTATGAGTGCACAGACATGCAAAAATAGTTGTTGGCTTCATTTAAGTTAGTGGGGGCTGCTTTGCAGTGGTGGGAATCCACCACCACCTTGGAGGAGAGGGATACTATCCCGATTCAGTCATTTTGGGAGCGGTTTGACCGCAAGTATTTTCCATCCGCCATGCAGACTGAGATGAGGTGAAAGTTAATGAACTTGAAACATGAAAATTCTACTATTGCTGAGTATGAAGAGGAGTTCACAAGGCTTCTCACTATAGTGCCAGATGAGGCACCCACTGAGGGTAAGATGATACTATTATTTCTGGACGGGTTAGCTTGGATGATCCGTCAGCACCTTATAGGGAATCTATCTCTGAGTACCTACATGGATGTACTCAATGCTTCTTTGCTACACTGCCAGGATCACCGCTTCCATCTGCAGGGAAGCAAGCGAGAAGGAGAGTCTGGCCAGCAGGACAGGACAAGGGGTAGTGGCGCTAGTGGAGCACCGACATCCCAGGGGCAGACTCATCATCATGAGAAGAGTTCCCATCAGGGGGACCCTACCAAGCGGTTTTGATCAGGTGATTCCAGGTAGGGATTTGGGGGATTTAGGCAGGGCCAGCATAATCAGCAGGGCCAGCAAGGCCAACACCGCCAGCAGCAGGGTCAGCAGCAGGGCCAACCGGTCCAACAACGTTTTCATCAGGGCCAACAGGGCCAGTGGCGGTGTGGTAACGACCAACAGGGATATGGTCATCAGGGTCAGAGGGGAGGTAATTTCAGGGGCCGATGTTTCGTGTGCGGCAAGAATGGCCATAAGCGCCAGGATTGTCCAGAGGGTGATAGGGCCCCACAGTAACAGGGTGTCCATAATGAGCCACAGAGGCCACTTTTTCCAGCAGCCCTCCCAGCACCAGCTCAGGTACCAGCCCTACCATCCATTCTAGTCGCTTCGGTGCAGCAGGGGCAGTTACAGTACGAACGTGTCTATAACGTCCACCAGGCAGCAGCTCCACAGGCACCACCCGCGATTGAGGGTACGTTTCCTATCCATGGTACTATGGGTTGGGTTTTATTTGATACTGGGGTGACGCACTATTTTATAGCTACCCATTTTGTAAAGGCCTTAGGGTTATTAGCCACAGCAGAGAGCACTGTAACGTGTGTAGACTCACCACTGGGAATTGGATCACTAATTTTCTTTATATGTCGGGGTGTGGGGGTAGAGATTGGTAGATTGGTATTACAAGAAGACATGTTAGTCTTAGATATGCATGAGCACGAAGTTATTATCGGTATGGATTGGATCGCCGCTTACAGAGCCATGATAGATTGTTTCGGTGGGAATATTGTCTTTGCCATTCTGGGACAAGAAATGTTTGTCGTGGATATGCCTCGCCCAGAGGGAGGCTCAACCGCTCATTTGTATTACATAGAGGAGGATAACTCTAAGGAGTTTGTGATTCCCTTAGACTCGATCCCAGTTGTTCGTGAGTACTTCGATGTATTTCAGGAGATACCAGGCCTACCACCCAGTCGAGAGATAGATTTTGTCATAGACTTATTACCGGATACTCGACCTATAGCATGCGCTCCATACCGTATGGCTCCGGCGGAGATAATAGAGTTACAAGATCAGATAGAGCAGCTGTTAGGTCAGGGCTTCATTCGCAGGAGTACCTCACCTTGGGGCGCTCCAATTTTGTTTGTGAAAAAGAGAGATGTTTCACTGAGGCTATGTGTGGACTATCGGGAGATGAACAAGGTCATGATACGATACTTGTTCCGTTGCCGCGAATCGATGATCTGTTCGACCAGCTGAGGGGAGCAACTTTATTTTTGAAGATAGATCTGAGGTCAGGGTACCATCAACTACGTATTAGGGAGCAGAATGTTTCAAAGACTACTTTCTTGACGAGATATGGGTCCTATGAGTTCAGAGTGATGCCATTTGGACTCACAAATGCTCCAGCCGTATTCATGGACTTGATGAACCGAGTGTTCAGAGAGTTCTTGGATCAGTTTGTCATCGTCTTCATAGATGACATCCTAATATATTCACACTCCGAGGAGGAGCATGCCGAGCACTTGAGGCAGGTTCTTCAGACTCTACGAGAGCATCAGCTGTATGCTAAGTACGAGAAGTGCGGGTTCTGATTACGTGAAGTGCAGTTGTTAGGTCATGTTGTTTATGAAAAAGGGATAGCAGTTGACCCGAGTAAAGTGTCAGTGGTGAGGGAGTGGGGACAGCCCACGACACCGACGAAAGTACGTAGTTTCTTAGGATTAGCCGGATACTATAGGAGATTCATCCGGGGGTTCTCTAAAATAGCGGGTCCATTGACGAACCTGACTCGCAAGGGGGTGCCATATGTTTGGGATGATGCTTGTCAATTGGATTTCGACGAGCTGAAAGACAAGCTTACTTCAGCACCGATCCTTGCTTTACCTAAGCCGGGCATGGAGTAGTTGGTTTACACGGATGCCTCATTACGGGTACTTGGGGGAGTACTTCAGCAGTTACGGTATAAATAACTAGTGACAGTTATTGGTAATAAAGTGACGAATTATAAATGTGACTATGAAAGCTAATAACTAGAGTAAAGTTATATTCTAAATCGTGTTGATTGAATGAGATATTAATTCGACAATTGTGAAAGTTAATCAATGAACTAAGGGTAGGTATTACACTCGAAACAGGATAGTATAGTATTGAAGACGAGTGGTAAGGCTAGTTATGTAGGGTAGCGTAACTAAGCGGGTTAAGATAGTATATTAGGTTCCCACTTTAGATGAGGGGTGAGGGGTAACTCACAAGAGTGCGCAACCTGTTTATTAATATGGAAATTTTCTTAACATTTTCATTTATGCATTTTATATAGTTGCAAATTTTTTTCAAAAGTTTTGGGCTCTACCCCGTATCAAATCTGTTTTCAAATTTTTTAAATGAGCAACCACGGGGATGTCATGGATGATTCATCTGCCAGGGATTTCAAAGTTTCAGCTACTATGGGATCAGTAAGACTTTACATTAGGCGATTCTATTTCTTGAGTTCATATATATGATCCATTACAATGTTGGTTGGGCATGTTGCCCTTTTTGTTTAGACTTATGCATTTCAGATTATCTTAGATAGTTGGATTTCATGTATTGGATTTTTACCCATTAGTTTATTCGGGGACGTTATCTATTTATCCCAGCTTTAGACTTTACATGTTGTTTCATTTATATTGTTACTGTGTATGGATTAATTGTAAATTTTTTTATTACGTTGTATGTTAATAAAAGATAAAATTGGCACTACTTATTAAAATTTATTAGGTGGTTAGTAAATAATTATGTTTTGATAGTGATGCTAAAAATGAGCCAAATGAGACTAACATTTTATTTTGGTAGCGGGCTGGGCACCCATTATTTTAATAAGCGGGGTGTCACACCTTAATGCACATCAGAAGAGAGACTGCTTATCTATGGAGCTTCACCTATTATCTCAAAGTCTCCAAAGTGATATACGCATTGATATCCCGATGTTTGATGGATGATTCTCACTCAATGCCATGATCAACTGGTTAGTTGCTATGGAGACAGTCTTTGATTGCAAGAGGGTTTAGGCCCATTTGTGTGTTCTTCTTACTGCCACCAAATTTCAGGGATTCTCCCGAGATTAGTGAAATGATATGTGTTATCATCGGACAACAGTCAGACAACCCCCTATTCAAACATGGCTAGAGCTAAAAACTGCACTACATGCCTCATTCATCCCACTGATATACGAGGTAGATATTTTTGCTCACATATATTCTCTCAGTCAGGAGGCGTCTACGGTGGTGGAGTATACCGAGCAATTTCATCTCCTTTGCACCAGGGATCGTCTTCTTGAGATAGTGGATCAACCGCTATATTTTGGGCCTTCAGCCTTACATTCAACCCGATCAAGGTTTATGAGAGATACCGATATTTCTAAAGGTGATTGAGTATGCTACTAAGTTAGAGGCTTACCACCTTGGACCAGCAACTCTACCCTCTTCCCACTCCACCATCTTTGGTTATAGCTACTACTACAAATACTACTATATTTGCACCCACTACTGCCACCCCTGTCACTTCCACTACCCCCACGACGACACCTCTAGCCCCTATTACATTCAAATGCTACAATTATGGCACTGTTTGGCATTAAGCTTCAAAATTGCACTTCCACATCGTTGTGCCCTTTTAGCGATGGAGCACCCTTCTGATTACCTCGATGAGTCAGAGGAACCCCCTCGCCATGCGTTGATCACCATTTTAGAGCCTAACTCAGTGGGCATCCCTCTCCTTTTTAAGTTCGTGAATGAACTCTTTTTAAGGAAGGGAGAGTGATGGGAATGGGTCTCATATTAGGACATATTAGTCATTTTAATATTTGTTATTAGTTTTACTTTATTTTAGTTCTTTTATTTCCTTTTATCACTTTCAATTGTTCTTCAAGCATTTTTGGGACAAATTAGGTATGTTTAGTTAGTACTTGTCCTTTTTTGTCATTTAGGTAATTACTTGATTAACGAGTAATCTCCCTCCTATAAATACCTACATGTACTCCTCATTTAAGGACAATTCTACATTTTTAGATTCTATCTCTAAAATTTGTTGTTTGTTTCGTTTTTGGCCTTGACTTGTAGTTAAAATCACTTTTATTTATTCAGTTCAGAATGTAAAGATTGTATTTTACTCGAACTGTATAAACGATGGAAATTGGTCTACTGTTTTGTATGAACCGAAGGGTATGACTACTGAAGTAGACGCATTAAAGGCTCCTAAAATATTTCAGTTTACTCTTGATGACAATCCTAATTTGAAGGATCTTTTAGTTGATTTAGATGATGATTAAGTAAGAAAATTTGATTTATGAATATTTATTTTGAATTGTATCCAAGTCAAATCCTCTTAGATTGATTTATGAACGTTTATTTTAATTTATAAATGTTTAGTTTGATTTGTGAATGTTTATCTTGATTTACGAATGTTTATTTTGATTTACGAATGTTTAGTTTGATTTATAAACATGACATTGAGGGGTGAAAATGCAAAATAGACCCCAAATGCCCCCGCAAAAGGCATAAGCACCTCCTATGGGACAAACATCACACGTAGCAACTAACCGCATAGTCACGAAATGGTTGATTTGAGAACATAACCATCTATTGCAAATAACTAGACTTAGGCTTCAAAACATGTCGTTGAAGGGTGAAAATGCAAAACAACCCCCAAATGCCCTCGCAAAAGGCACGAATACCTTCTATGGGACCAACATAACATGTAGCAACTAATCGCGTAGTCACGGAATGCCCTGCTTGAGAATATGATCAAACATTACAAATAGCTAGAATTAGGCTTGATGACATGTCGTTGAAGGGTGAAAATGCAAAATAACCCCCAAATGGCCCTGCAAGGGGCACAAACACCTTCCACGGGACCAACGTAACACGTAGCGACTGAGCACATTGTCACGGGATACCCGATTTGAGAACATGATAAAAAATTATAAATAGCTAAACTTAGATTTGAAAACATACCATTGAAGGATGAAAATGCAAAACAACCACCAAACATAATACGTAGCAACTGATCCCAAATTCCCCCGCAAGGGGCACAAAAATGTCCCACGAGACTAAGGTAACACATAGCAACTGATCGCGTAGTCACATGATGCCCAGTTTGAGAACGTGACCAAAAATTTCAAATAGCTAGACTTAGGCATGAAAACATACCGTTAAAGGGTGAAAATGCTAAACAACCCCCAAACACTCTCACAACAGCAACATAACACGTGGAAAATGACCGTATAGTCACAGAATGTCCAGTTTGAGAACATGAAAAAAATTGCAAAGAACTAGATTTAGGCTTAAAAACATACCATTAAAGGGTAAAAATAAAAAATTACCCCCAAACTCCCCCGCAAGATGCACAAGAGCCTCCTACGGGAATAACGTGACACATAGCAACTGACCACGAAGTCACAAAATGCCCGATTTAAGAACATGACCAAAAATTATAAATAACTAGGTTTACTCTTAAAATCATACTGTTGAAGGGTAAAAATGCAAAACAACTCCAAAACGCCCTCGCAAGAGGCATAAACACCTTCCACAGAACCAACGTAACATGTAGCAACTAACCACACAAGCACGGGATGCCCAGTTTAAGTACATGATCAAAAATTACAAATAGATAGACTTAGGCTTGAAAACATGCCGTTGAAGGGTAAAAATAAAAAATGACCCCCAAAGGGAACAGCCAGGGGCACAAACACCTCACATGGAACCAATGAAACACGTAGCAACTGACCACATAGTCACGGGATGCCCGGTTTGATAACACGACCAAAAATTACAAATAGCTATACTTAGGCTTGAAAACATGTCGTTGAAAGTTAAAAATGCAAAACAACCCCTAAACCCCCCCCCCCCCCCCGCAAGGGGCATAAACAACTCCCACGGGACTAACGTAACACGTAGTAACTGATCGCGTAGTCACAGGATGCCCTGTTTAATGACATGACCAAAAATTGCAAATAGCTAGACTTAGGCTTGAAAACATGTTGTTAAAGGGTCAAAATGCAAAATGGCCCCCCAACACCCCCGCAATGGGCACAAACACCTCCCACGGGACCAACGTAATACGTAACAACTGACCGCATAGTCACGGGATACCTGATTTTATAACATGACCAAAATTTACAACTAGCTAGTGAAGAGTGCACTTTTGTTCAAATTACGAAATTATTTAATTAAACACAGTTTTTGAATTAAATCCTAAAAACATACGTCTAGATGATTTATAAAATAAAATAAAGCATGTGACACAAAATATAAAGAAAAATCCCCCCAGGGCAAAACCATATTATTTTCATTATAATTTGTAAAGAACAGTTACACGGATTACAATGAAAATAAGTGTGACATATGACAATACCCGTAGGTGTCGGTTCCGATGTCATCGGTTGGAATCTCCCGCAATAACTCTAGGTGGGAAGAAATGAAGAAGGGACTGGCTTCTCCACAAAATACTCCAAATGAGTAAAATAATTCCTTGAAGGTTTTCAAATCTACACGTTCAGAGATAGGAAGCATTTTCTTTTATAAAGAGGCATATAACCTAAAAAGAATAAAAATTTGTTGAAAGTCATGAAGAAAGTGACATAAAGATAAAGTTGTTGAAAGTCGTGAAGAAAGTGACATAAAGATAAATTTGTTGAAAGTCGTGAAGAAAGTGACATAAAGATTTTCGTTACTTTTTTCTAAGAAATTTGTCCATTTTCAAAGGGCCATAACTTCTTCACCATAGCTCAGATTGAGGTGACATTTCTTCCAGTATCTTCGTGGCATCGATGTCTTCAACTTTACAGTTGACCAGTCCTCCGGATGGTGGATGTAAGAATTACCAAAATTCCCTTGAACTTTCATATCGTGCCTTCTTTCACTATTTTGACTTCTCTTGCGTACCACTTGCATAAAGTGCCTAAAATCGTGGAACGTGAAGTCGTTGAGGCAGAAGTGGGACACATGATGGAGACGTTGAATGATTGATTCTGGGAATTCGAATTGAGTCCGTCATATGAGATCGTGTAGAGACGTGCCGAATGTAGCAGTATCAGACATACAAACTGTGATCTAGGAAAACAAAAAATTCTAAGATACTATCCGAACATTTTTAAAATTATGTCCTTACAAATCTCCCCCTATGTTTATGCCGGTACATACATAAAAATCCTAATTATGCAATTTCCCCAAAATAAATGACATATCTTCAATCAAACTTCAACATCTTCAAATCTTCAAAAACTCCTAAAGCTTTTCTCATCAGGGTGTGCAGTCCAATAGATATCAACTTTGCACCTACACACATTAGAAAAAGCTAATACCTGTGACACGCAACAGTTTGATTTATAATGATATGCAAAAATTAAAGATCAATTAAGGTTAAGCAAATCATAAATAAATCAACAACAATTTCTCCCCCATAATTCATTCTCCCCCTTTTTATGATGTCCCCAAATAGACAGATATGAGAAGCATAAACATGAATATATCATAAAAAAATGTTCTATTTTTGAATTTTTTTTAATAATTTTTTACACAAAATATTCAACAAATCAAAGAATCTTCTATTTTTTGAATTTTTTAAATTTTTTACACAAAATATACAATAAAGAATCACACCATGAAAGAACACGAAAATAACCAAGTCGATGATAGCGTAAATGTAGGGGTGTGAACACATTCGATAGGTAAATACACTCAATCAATCATATGTGCACGATGCATATGTGTACTCCTAACGAATGAACATCAAATGTATCCTTAGGTGTAAAAATTGTTGAATTTAGATGACATTGTCTTAATCAAATCAAAAAATCAAAGTTAAAGTGATTTCCACACCAATAATGTCCAAAACTATTTAGCGTTTTTTCAAGATTTTCAAGGATGTGCAAACCCGTTTAAATTTTCCAGCCAAACTCCCTCAGATATATATATTTTTGGAGGTGTTAAACTAAATTATCAAACTTTGGAGAATTGATGGTGAAACCTAATGGCCCATTTTTGGCATGTATTGCTTTTTATTGCCTTTAAATTTTTCGGGCTCTTTTAACCTCTTTGGACCCTAGATAATAAAATTCCTCAATTTTTTAGGTCCGTTTTAACGATGTCTTTAGTGCAAATGATAGATAATTACCTTCGTAGCCCCTCCCCATTTTTAAAATACCACACAATCTCACCAAATGGTTTTAACAGGCACACCTTTCTTATCAAATTTTATCACGCTTGGTTCGTTTTAAGGACAATATTGAAGTGAAAACACACAACCAACATGTGATAAGACAAGTACAATAATCAATCAAATCCGTGTATGTGTGAAATAAAGGAAATCATGAGTCAAACATGTAGGAAGTAACACTTAATTACATCTTAATGACTCCAAACATTATAAAGCACAAAGATGACAAGATATATTGTCTCAAAACACTATGAAATAGTCACATGAATAAATGGAATGAAATTGTGACTTGGCTATCTTAAATGTTAATAAAAGGTGCAAATAAAATATAATTTTTTTTTTTAATTTTATAAAAAGAAAATCATTTTATTCTTTTCTAAAATTTTTATAAAAAGAAAATCTTTTTGTTCTTTTCTAAAAATTTTATAAAAAGAAATATTTTTGTCTTTTCATTTTTTAAGTAAATAAAACTAATAATAATACACATGATATAGTCTAGCAATAGGAATCATATGATATAAACATGATAAAGCATCATATCCTAGACACGGACCAACCCCTTAGTCAACTGTGCAAATTCCTAAAGACTTTCTAAGACTTTCGAATCTAAGGGCATCTAAAGGTTTTGTGAAAATATCGGCTAACTAACGGTTGGTGGGTACGTAACTCAGGGATACGACTTTTTCCTCAACTAGCTGTCGTATAAAGTGCTCGCGTATCCTAATGTGCTTTGTGCGTGAATACTGGACTGGATTGTGGGATATGTGTATCGCGCTCGTGTTGTCACAGGAAATGGTCATGGTGTCCTGTGAAGTTCCATAATCCTCTAGCATCTGTTTCATCTACAAGAGTTGCGTGCAACAACTCCCGACGGTGATGTACTCAGCCTCCGCAGTGGACAAAGAGATGGAGTTTTTCTTCTTGCTCAACCAGGAGACAAGAGCAGAACCAAAATAAAAACACACACCAAAAGTGCTCTTACATTCATCTACATTCCCGGCCCAGTCGACATCTGAATAGGCGAACAAACGGTCATCGGTATTAAAGGAGTACAAAATACCGTATGAGAGAGTCCCACTCACGTATTTGATAATACGTTTTAGAGCGAGCAAGTGTGACTCTTTCGGGGACGCCTGATATCGCGCACAGACTCCAACACTAAAGGCTATGTCAGAACGACTGGTAGTCAAGTAGATAAGACTACCTATCATACTCCGATACAAGGTTTGATCTACGTCCTTGACTAAAGTGTCCTTACTAAGCTTGATAGAAGTACTCATAGGTGTACGAGCATGCTTAGCGTAGTCTAAACCAAATTTCTTCAGTAGGTCTCTAGCATACCTGGATTGGGAGATGAACATCCCATCCTCTAGCTGACCAACCTGGAGACCAAGGAAGAATGTAAGCTCACCTACCATTCTTATCTCAAACTCACTTTTCATCTCCTCCTCAAAGTGGTGAGCATGCTGGAAGCACATGGATCCAAAGACTATGTCGTCCACATAGACCTGGGCAACAAAAATAGCACCATCATTTCTCCTGACGAACAACGTCATATCAACTCCCCCTCTTTTGAAGCCACGGGCTAGGAGATAGGAAGTAAGCCTCTCGTACCAAGCTTGGGATGCTTGCTTCAAACCATACAAGGCTTTCCTTAGATAGTAAACGTTCTCCAGGCGCGTAGGGTCTTCAAACCCTTTTGGTTGAACCACATAAACCTCCTCTTGTAAAAGGCCATTTAGAAAGGCACTTTTGACATCCATATGATATAACTTGAAGCGCAGATGACATACGATGGCGAGTAGTAAGTGTACGGACTCAAGCCTCGCAACAGGAGTAAATGTCTCCCTAAAGTCTACACCCTCAATTTGTGTGTAGCCTTGAGCGACCAACCTACCCTTATTTATGATTATTGTACCATTTTCATCCATTTTATTCTTAAAAATCCACTTGGTACCTATCACATTAGTCTCACTAGGTCGGGGGATAAGTTCCCAGACATTATTCTTTTTAAACTGAAGCAACTCATCCTGCATCGCAGATATCCAGTGTTCATCTTTGAGTGCTTCTTTGTGATTTTTGGGCTCGACTGTGGATGTGTAGCAATAATGACTAATAATGTTTTCTAGGTGAGCATGAGTCATGAACTCTAAAGTAAGATCACCAACACTGGAAGAAGGATCATGACTCTTGCGTACCCAAGAAGGTGTGTCCTCTAACACTGGAGAAGAGTCCACAGAGTGTGGCTAAGGGACAAGTAAGTCGCTGCTAAAAAAGTCCTCATCCTCACATTGAAGGCTAGGATCAATAAACGCCGAAGGTTCGTCATCTTGCATGGTGACGTTTATTGAGTCCATAACCTTAGAGCTCTTCAGGTTAAAAATTTAATACGTTCTACAATTTGATAAATATCCTAGCAATATTCCCTCGTCACTCTTGGAGTTAAATTTTCCTAATTGTTCTCTATCCCGTAGGATGTAGCATTTACTCCCAAAGATAGGAAAAATATGCAAGGTTGGGTTTCTTTCCAGTCCACAATTCATAAGGCGTCTTAAGAGTGTGTGGATGCAGGTAAACCCTATTCACCGTATGGCATGAAGTAAACACTGCATCTGCCCAAAATCTCCTAGCAACCTTTCGACCTAGAAGCATAGATCTAGCCATTTCTTAAATCATCCTATTCTTTCTCTCAACAATCCCATTTTGCTGAGGAGTCTTCATAGCAAAAAACTCATGTTTGATTCCTAGGCTATCACAGTATAGATCTACCTTTGCTTCCTTAAATTCTGTGTTATTGTCACTTCGTATCCAATTAATAGTGAATCCGTATTGATTTTACAGGACACGGCACTTGGTCGTTAAAAACTCTACAGCATAGGATTTCTCTCTTAGAAAACCAACAATCGAATATCTAGAGAAATCATCTACCATCACGAGGATATACCTCTTACCACCCAGACTCTCAGTACGAGTAGGGCCCATAAGATCCATGTGAATCAACTCAAGCACACGGGAGGTAGTAATGGAATGCAACTTCATGTGGGGACTACGAATTTGCTTGCCTAGCTGACAGGATCCACAAATCGTGGAAGTTGGCTTTTCAAGAGATGGTAAGCCACGTACTAGGTCCCTTTTAGCTAAACGTGTCAAATCTCTTATGTTCACGTGACCTAGGCGTTGGTGCCACAGATCCATAGGAGTGATCGTGGCGCTGTTGTAGATAAGTGAGGATGTGGGCACAGTCCCATAACAATTATCTTCTATCCTCACCCCTTACACTAAAAGTTTACCGGCTTGATTATAGACATTACACACGTCCCGGTAAAACTTTACGGCAAAGTCAGCATCGCACAGCTGGCTAATGCTAAGAAGGTTTGCCTTCAAACCTTTGACGTAAAAAATATTCTCTATCTTAGGAAATCCTGGTAACACAATTGTACCTCGTCCTACAATGCTAGACTTGGTCCCATCTCCAAAGGTGACTCTACCTTCCTTATAATCCTCTAGGTGGGTAAAAAATGAGACATCACCTATAATATGTCTGGAGCACCCACTATCAAAATACCACTGTGAGGTATTATGTGCTTTGAGAGCTATATGAACAACAAGGGCCTTTTCGTCTTTCTTAGGTATCCAAGAAGTGGTAACCTTTTGTTTACCCTTGTTGTTGTTGGTTTTAGCCGCGATACAGGAAGCATTTACTGACGGTAAAGACATCCGTCGGAATTCCTCCATCAAACTCTGTGATGTGGAAGCTAAAAACTCAACACGCTCTCTCAGACTAGAAAAATCTTCAGTATGATGTGGTGGAGCAATAGTACGTCGTTTCTGACCCAAACTATAGCAAAACTCCCTGAGGTGGCCTTTTCTTTTACAGTATGTACAAAAGAACACAGTCTTAGGCGGACCTAGATTTTCTGTCCTTGGACGAACTCTTCTTCGTGGTATTTGACGATGGCCATATGGAGTCTTAGTAAACTTAGGAACTAGTCCAGGTGCAATTTGGGTCATGGAGACACCATCAAAACCTATTCCTTGCCGATCACCAAAACCTAAAGCAGGGCCGAGGAGCATCTTTCCAGATCTGTCCTCGATTTGAACCTTGACTTCCCGTGCTCTCTTAAGATCATGAGTAAGCTGGGCAACAAGGGCTTCACGTTTCTTTCGAGTCTCCAGGGAGGAATGGAGATCATTCATAATACTAGCCACTTGTTTTATAAATTCCCCTTTCTCTTTCTCAAAACCACCCTCTCTCTCTAAACAGTATCTCTCTCTCTAAACAAACTTTCTTTCTCAATACAGGCAGACTCTCTTTCTCTCAAAGTAATGCAGGTGGAGGATTCTCTCTCTCGCTCTTCTTCTAAATCTTCCTTTAAAGCGGTGATCCTAAGAACTAGCGTTTTGTTACGCTTTTTGGTTTTAAATGACTCATTACATAACTCAGCATAGGCGCGTTGAAGATTACTCTCGCTCTCACTTGCATCATCCTCCCCCTAACTTACATAGTTCTCACTGTCGAGGAGTCCCTATGAATCAGCATCCTCAACGTCTTGAGGAGCACTAGAAGTATGACTAGCCATGAATGCGATGAAGTTACATTCATGCAGTGACTCGTCTCCAGAGTCCACCGACTCGACCTCACTGTCGTCAGTAAGGGTAGCATTAAGAACAACTTTTCACTTTTCTTTTGCAAGTCTGTTGAGCCTAGTAGCACACTCAAAAGCTCTATGACCCTTACCGTCGCACTCATAACATCTATCACCGTCTTTCTTAGGATGGTATTTAAAATCCTTTTCATTTTTCTTATTTTTGTCAAAAATCTTTTTACCTTTGAAATTTTCATTTTTCTTGAATTTGAGAATTTTCTTGAATTTTTTAGCAAAAAGGGTCAAATCATCTAAATCAAAATCACACTCAAAATCTGATGTTTATATCTCCCTTTTTCTAGACGACACAACTCTCTTTCTTGCTGACCCCTCAATTTTTCTAGCCAGGGATTTAAGTGATATACCCTTATCATTAAGTTTGAAGGATTTAGGAAACATTTCAATTTCATACGTTTGTAAATCTCCTACAAGTTCCTCCAATTTAAGCATATTTAAATTACCAATAGAATTTAGCACAGTGACTTTAGGGATAAAACGCTTAGGAAGAGATCTTAGAATCTTTTTAACAACTCTAGCATTAGGAATATGTTCACCAAGATTAAAACTAGTGTTAACAATATCAGATAACCTAGCATAAAATTCATCAAAACATTCAGTCTCAAGCATGGTGATAGTTTCAAATTGAGTTATTAAATTTTGCAGTTTAGACTCTTTCACAGCATTAGTTCCTTCATGGGTAAGTTGTAAGACATCCCATGCCTCTTTGGACGTAGTGCACGTCATAATACGTCGGAACTCGTCAGGTGTGACAGATCCAGAAGTAGCACTTAAACCCTTAGAATTAAAAGATGACCATTTAAATTCGTCGTCAGTCCATTCAGTCACAGATTTCAAATTAGTCACATTATAAGTAGTGACGGAGGGAGGTGTCCACCCTCTTTCAACTAAAATCCAAACACGTTCATCAGTGGATTTTAAAGCAGATTTCATGCGGGCATTCCAGTAAGCGTAGTTTGTCCCGTCAAAAAATGGAATTTTATTATATAATTTATCCATTGAACACACCCTTTTTCAAAAATCAATTTTTTAGAAAATTGATATCTTAAAAAAAAATTGCGAAAAATTACACGGTATATTGTGTAATTGGCTCTGATACCAATTTGAAGAGTGCGCTTTTGTTCAAATTACAAAATTATTTAATTAAGCACAGTTTTTGAATTAAATCCTAAAAACATGCATCTAGATGATTTATAAAATAAAATAAAGTATGTGACACAAAATATCAGGAAAAATCCCCGCAGGGCAAAACCACATTATTTTCACTATAATTTGTAAAAACGGTTACACGGATTACAATGAAAATAAGTGGGACATACGAAAATACCCGTAGGTGTTGATACCGATGTCGACGGCTGGAATCTCTCGCAAGAACTCCAGGTGGGAAGCAATGAAGAAGGGACTGGCTTCTCCACAAAATACTCCAAATGAGTAAAATAATTCCTTGAAGGTTTTCAAAATCTACACGTTCAAATATGGGAAGCATTTTCTTTTATAAAGAGGAATATAGCCTAAAAAGAATAAAAGTTGTTGAAGTTGTGAATAAAGTGACATAAAGATAAAGTTGTTGAAAGTCGTGAAGAAAGTGACATAAGGATAAAGTTGTTGAAAGTCGTGAAGAAAGTGACAAAGATTTTCGTCACTTTTTTTATGAAATTTCTCCATTTTCAAAGGGCCATAACTTCTTCACCGTAGCTCAGATTGAGGTGTCGTTTCTTCCAATATCTTCATGGCATCGATCTCTTAAACTTTACAGTTGATTAGTCCTTCGGATGGTGGCTGTAAAAATTACCAAAATACCCTTGAACTTTCATATCGTGCCTTCTTTCACGGTTTTGACTTCTCTTGCGTACCACTTGCATAAAGTGCCTAAAATAGTGGAACATGAAGCCGTTGAGGCAGAAGTGGGACACATGATGGAGACGTTGATTTCTTGATTCCCATAATTCGGATTGAGTCCGTCATATGAGATCGCGTAGAGACGTGCCGAATGTAGCGGTATGAGACATACAAAATGTGATCTAGGAAAATAGAAAATTCCTAGATACTACCTGGACATTTATAAAATTATGTCCTTACAGCTAGACTTAGGCTGGAAAACATACCGTTAAAGGGTGAAAGTGCAAAAAAATGCACTTGCAAGGGACACAAACACCTCCCACGAGACTAACGTAACACGTAGCAACTGGCTGTATAGTCACGGGATGGCAAGTTTGAGAATATGATAAACAATTATAAATAGCTAGACTTAGGAATGAAAACATGTCGTTGAAAGGTGAAAATACAAAACAGCCCTCCAAACTCCCCCAAAAGAGGTACAAACACCTCTCACAGGACGAACATAACACGTAATAATTGATAGCGTAGTCACGGGATGCCTTATTTGTGAACATGACCAAAACTTGTAAACGGCTAGACTTAGGCTTGAAAACATATCATTGAAGGGTAAGAACGTAAAACTATCCCAAAATGGCCCCTCAAAGGGCACAAATACCTCACACCGGACCAACGTAACACGGAGCAACTGACCACGTAGTCATGAGATGCTCGATTGGAGAACATGACCAAAAATTATAAATAGCTAAACTTTGGCATGAAAACATATTATTGAAGGGTGAATGAAAAATGATCCCCAAATGCCCCCCGCAAGAGGCATAAACACCTCCTACGACACTAACATAACACCTAACAATTGACCACATAGTCACAGGATGCCTGATTTGAGAACATGACCAAAAATTATAAATAGCTAGACTTAGGCTTGAAAACATGTCGTTGAAGGGTGATAACACAAAACAACCCCTAAATGCCCCCGTTAGGGGAATAAACACCTCCCACGGGACGAACATAACACTTATAAACTGACCACATAGTCACGGGATGCCTGATTTGAGCACATGATCAAAAATTATAAATAGCTAGACTTAGGTTTAAAAACATGCCAATGAAGGGTCAAATGCAAAATAGGCCCCAAACGCCCCCTAAAGGGGCATAAATACCTCCCACGGGACCAATGTAATACGTAGCAACTGATCCTGTAGTCATGGGATGCCCAGTTTGAGAACATGACTAAAAATTACAAATAGAGACTTAGGCTTAAAAACATGTCATTGAAGAGTGAAAATGCAAAACAACCCCAAAATGTCCCCGCAAGGGGAACAGACACCTCCCACGGACCAACGTAACACGTAATAACTGACCGTGTAGTCATAGGATACCCAGTTTGAGAAGATGACCAAAAATTGCAAATCGCTAGACTTAGGCTTGAAAGCATGCCGTTGAAGGGTGAAAATATAAAACAACCCACCAAACGCTCCCGCAACAGGCACAAGAACCTTCCATAAGACAAATATATCATATAAAAATGGATCACATAGTCATGGGATGCCTGGTTTGAGAACATGACTAAAAATTGCAAATAGATAGACTTAGGCTTGAAAATATACCGTCGAAGGGTCAAAATACAAAACAATCCCCAAACGCCCTCACAAGACACACAAAAATCTCCCATGGGATCAACGTAATATGTAATAACTCACCGCACAGTCACGGGATGCCCAATTTGAGAGCATGACCAAAAATTACAAATAGCTAGACTTCGGCTTAAAAACATACCATTGAAGGGTGAAATGCAAAATAGCCCCTAAAGGCCCCCACAAGGGATACAAGCACCTCCCACGGGACCAACATAACATGTTGAAACTGACCATATAGGCATGGTATGCGCAATTTGAGAACATGACTAAAAATTAAAAATAACTAGATTTAGTCTTGAAAACATGTCGTTGAAAGGTGAAAACACAAAACAGCCACCAAAAGCCCCCACGAGGGCCACAAACACCTCCCACTGGACTAACGTAACACATAGCAACTGATCGCATAGTCACGGGTTTCCTTGTTTGGGAACATGATCAAAAATTATAAATAGCTAGACTTAGGCTTAAAAACATGCCGTTGAAGGGTGAAAATACAAAATAGCCCCCAAACACCCCGTAAGGGGCACAAGCTCCTCCCACGGGACCAACGTAAAATGTAGCTATTGACCGCATAGTCAGGGGATGCCCAGTTTGAGAACATTATCAAAAATTAAAAATAGATAGACCTAGGCTTGAAAACATGATGTTGAAGGGTGAAAGTGAAAAAAAATGTCCCCACAAGGGACATAAACACCTCACATGGGACAACATAACACGTAGCAACTGACCGCATAGTCATGGGATGCCCGGTTTGAGAACATGGCCAAAAATTTCAAGTAGCTAGGCTTAGGCTTAAAAAAATGTCAGTAAAGGGTAAAATTGCAAAACAGGCCGCAAATGCCCCTGTAAGGGGAACAAATACCTCCCATGTGACCAACATAACACCTAATAATTGATCGTGTAGTCACGGGATCCCTGGTTTGAGAACATGACCAAAAATTGTAATTAGTTAGACTTAGGATCGAAAATATGTCGTTGAATAGTGAAAATGCAAAATATCCCCCAAACACTCTCGTAGGGGGAACAAACACCTCTCGCGGGACTAACGTAACACATATAAACTAACTGCGTAGTCATGGGATCCCCGATTTAAGAACATGACCAAAAACTATAAATAGATAGACTTAGGCTAAAAACAATCCAATGAAGGGTTAAAAAGAAAAAAGGGCCCCAAATGCCCCCACAGGGGTACAAACTCCTCCCACGATACCAACGTAACATGTAACAACTAATTGCATAGTCACGTGATGCCAAATTTAAGAGCATGACCAAACATTTCAAATAGCTAGACCTAGGCTTGAAAACATGTCGTTGAAGGGTGAAAATGAAAAATAGTCCCAAAATGCCCCCCCATAAGGGGAACAAACAACTCCCAAAGGACTAACATAACATGTAGCAACTGACCATGTAGTCAGAGGATGCCCAGTTTGAGATCATGACCAAAAATTTCAAATAGCTAGACTTAGGCTTGAAAACATGTCGTTGAAGGGTGAAAACATAAAACAATGCTCAAACTCCCCCGTAAGAGGTATAAAAACCTTTCACGGGACCAATGTAACATATAGAAACTGATGGCATAGTCACGAGATGCTCGATTTGAAAACATGATCAGAAATTTCAAATAGCTTGAAAACATATCGTTGAAGGGTGAAAATGACAAACAACCCCAAATTCCCCCTGCAAGGGGCACAAGCACCTCTCACGGTATAATATAACACGTAGCAACTGACCACGTATTCACGGGAATCCCGGTTTGGGAATATAACCAAAAATTAAAAATAGGCTTAGGCTTAAAAACATGCCGTTGAAGGGTAAAAATGCAAAACAGCCCCTAAACGCCCCCACAAAGGGAAAAACTCCTACCACCGGACCAACATAACATGTAGCAACTGGCCACTTAGGCATGGGATGCCCGGTTTGGGAACATGATCAAAAATTACAAATAGCTAGGCTTAGGCTTAAAAAATGTCAATGAAGGGTGAAAATACAAAACAGACCACAAATGCCCCTATAAGGGGCACAGATACTTCCAACAGGACCAACTTAACACGTAGCAACTCACCATGTAGTAACGAGATGTCCAGTTTGAGAACATAACCAAAAAACTAAAAATAGCTAGACTTAGCTTTGAAAATACATCGTTGAAGGGTGAAAGATAAAGTAGCCCCCAAACACCCCCACAAGAGGCACACGAACCTTCCACGAGACCAACGTAACATGTAGAAACTAACCACATAGTCACGGGATGCCCGACTTGAGAACATGACAAAAAATTACTAATTCCTAGATTTAGGCTTGAAAACATGTTGTTGAAGGGTGAAAATGGAAAATAACCCCAAATGCCCTTGCAAGAGACACAAACACCTCCCACGTGACAAACGTAATAAGTAGCAACTGACCGCATAGTCACAAGAAGCCCAGTTTGAGAATACGACTACAAATTGCAAATAGGTATGGGCTTGAAAACATGTCGTTGAAGGGTGAAAATGTAAAACAACCCACAAATGCCCCCGCAAGTGGCACAAACACCTCCCATGGGACGAACGTAACATGTAGCAACTAGTCGTGTAGTCATTGGACGCCTAATTTAATAACATGATAAAAATTTTCAAATAGCTAGACTTTGGTTTGAAAATAAGTCTTTAAAGGGTGAAAATACTAAATAACCCCCAAACGCCCCTACAATTGGAATAAACACATCCCACGGGACAAATGTAATCCGTAGAAACCGACCGCATAGTCTTGAGATGCCCGATTTGAGAACATGGCCAAAAATTACAAATACCTAGAGTTAGGCTTGAAAACATGTCGTTTAAGGGTGAAAATAAAAAATAAACCCCAAAGACCCCATCCAGGGACACAAACAGCTCACATAGGACCAAAAAAACACGTAGCAACTGATCGGATATTCACGGGATTCCCGGTTTGAGAACATGACCAAAAATTATAAATAGCTAAACTTAGGCTTGAGAACATGTCGTTGAAAGTTGAAAATGCAAAATAGCCCCCAAATGCCAGCATGCACACATCATGATTTGTCGCAAGCATGCATATATCATGATTTGGCACAGGGCCATAAACACCTCCCACGGGACAAGTAACACGTAGCAACTGATCGTGTGGTCACGGAACGCTCGATTTAAGAAAATGACAAAAAATTACAAATTACCAGACTTAGGCTTGAAAACATGCCGTTGAAGATGAAAACATAAAACAACCTCTAAATTCCCCTGCGAGGGGAAAAACACCTTCCATGAGACCAACATAATACGTAGTAATTGATCGCGTATTTGAGAACATTACCAAAAATTACAAATAGATAGACTTAAGCTTTAAAAGATGTCGTTGAACATTGTTACTTACCCCTTGTGACATTTTTCAAGTCCATTGTTACTTAACAATTTTTGAAGTTTTGTTTGTAGGCCTCAATGGAGAATAAACATTTGGAACATATTCACATCAGCATTTGTTGCATTTTTATTTTAGTTGTACATCTTCACACAAAATGCGTTGTATTTTATTTTATGTTGTAGATATTCACAAAAGCATGCATTGTATTTATTATTTATTCACGCAATCATGTGTTAGTTAACTTTAAATATTGGCTAAATATTTATGCTTGGAATTTTAAAGAGGTTTGAAAAATTTACAAGTTTCCAGAAAAATAATTTTTTTTAATTTTTTATTGGGTCGTGATTCTGGATCGTGACCAGAAGAATTTCTTTTAAATAAAAAACAGCGATGGTCATGGTTCTAGACCATATCCAAAAGAATTTTTTAAAATAAAAAATAGTAGCCACGATCATGAACCGTGATCAAACCCATGACCAAAAGAATTTGTTTAAATATAAAATGCGGTCACGGTCACGGTCACAAACCGTGACCAGACCCGTGACTAAGAATTTATTTTTAAAAATAAAAAATTGGGGTCACACTTATGGACCGTGACAGTGTCCATGAGTTATAAGCGTGACCAAAAATCTCCCCTATGGTTCACGGTCGTGGACCGTGACCCATCATGGTGCCTGTTCACGGGCGAAAATCGTTGCCCGCATTCTCCCATATGGGTCACAGGTGACGATCGTGACCCAAAATTTTATCACAGTTAATATTGTCAATGGTGATGACCATAACCCACACTTGTGGTCACGGGTTAAAATCGTGACCATTGGCAATATATGGTGTATTGCTCCAATATACCATGTAGTCTTAACGTAATCTTTTAAGGTTTTCATCAAGCGCTCAAAAGGATACATCTAGGTGACACATAATGGGACCATATAACCAAGTCTCATTGCATAAATGAACAAGAATATGGATGATTATATTGAATAACGACGAAGGAAAATAGTCCTTTAATACACAAATTTCCTCGGTTAAAGTTGATTTCGTAACATTTGGTCGATTTTGTAGCATTTGGGAGGAGGCACTGGGGAGGGGAATGTTACAGGAGGTGCCCTTTGGGAGGGAAACCTTGAGATGGAGGATAAGGAAAACCTTTGTAAGGGTATATTTCCAATTGAGTCTATTTGTAGTGTTTGGGAGGAGGCACTGGCGAGGGGAATGTTACAGGAGGTGGACTTTGGGAGGGAAACCTTGAGATGGAGGATAAGGAAAATCTTTGTAAGGGCAGATTTCCAATTGAGTCTATTTGTAGTGTTGGCTTAATTTTGGACAAAACTAATTGAGTCATAGGATAGTACTTTATCATATCCTTTCAGCCTACGAAGTTTGAGTTGAAGACGTAGCGACCAAGAGTTTAAAGATTACATCCTTATCGGTTTTTGCGCCATAGTTTTACATCATCAGTTTTTTTCTATTTCCAAGGTCTCTAAAGGTATGAACGCATTATATATATATATATATATATATATATATATATATATATATATAGAGAGAGAGAGAGAGAGAGAGAGAGACTTGTGTAATCTTTTTTAGGGTGTCTTTTTATAAACTTTTTGTCATAACGACTTTTTATTTTCTCAGAAAATCATTTTTAATCTTTACATAAAAGTTTTGGGATTTAAAAAGCATTTTTGAATTTTTTGAACTGTCGTTCGAAAAACATTTTTCTCGTTCACACGAGGTTGTTCAAACGAACATCGCCTAACTTTTTCTATTTTTTCATCAGATAGTTCATTAGAACGACATCGTTCGAATGAGACATCCAACGAGATTTTGCATTTTAACTTTATTTTCTCATTAGTATCTCTTTCAAACGACATTCAAAAGTCGTTCGAACGACCTGGACAGTTTTTGAACAGTTTCGTTTGTTTTTTCTTTGAACTGCACATTTCCCTCACTAACTACTTCCATATCTAAATAGTGCAGGAACAATATTTTTTTGTGACTTTTTCATTCATTCTAAAAGCCTTTGAGAGAAAAAATCTTTCTAGAAAAAGTCCTTTAGTTTTTTGTGATTTACAAGGTTTAAATTTTAACACAAAAACATGTTTACACCCATAGTTTTAGTTTAATCCAAGTTCCTACATATATTATATTGTCTGGGATCATATTTTTGGCATCAGGTTTCATCTCTACACAAAAGTAGAAAAGTTTCCTACGGAGGAGTCCGCTCGTTGTTTTGCAGTGTGCATACGAAGAAAGGCTTCGTGTGTAGTTGATGGTAGCTGAGCTCCATTGGTGGATTCCAAGACTGTGGTGGATTACGGAGTTATCTACTAGGTGGAGGTTGAATAACGAAGGAGCATTGAGGCTTTAAGGGAGTCGAGTCATTGTTGTAAGTTCTTCTGTCGTGTGTTTGTAAAAATACCGTACTTAGTGGATTTGTAGGCTAGGCCATCAGAGGTTTTTCCCTTTGTGGGTTTTTCTCGTACATTGCACCTTGTGTGTTGTGATTGTTTATTTTATCCCGCAAAAACACCTATATGCATGCTTAGGTATAAAAGGATAAAAATTGGTCAAATCACAACTTTAGGGTAATTTTGGTGTTAATTATGTTTGGGTGATTTTTGTTGAATTCAAGTCAACAAATTTAATTTGAAAATATTCATGCTTGGTGTGTTTGGCATAGCTAGAACTTGAATTGCATTTATTTAATTTTTGTTTGAAAGAAAATTGAATATTTGTTTAGTTGAGTGTAATTTTAATTTGGTGAAAATAAAATTTGAAGTTTTTAATTGTTTAGTTTTAAAAGAAATTATAAATTTGGTATATTGTGTGAACCATATCACATTTGGAATTTAAAAGTGGGACCTAACAAGTGGTATCAGAGCGTTTTCAGTCTTTCAAGTGGTATCAGAGCAGGAACACTAAACTATCGTGTTAAGAACTTTTGTTTTATTGTGACTTAAAAATAAAAAATTTACCTTTTGCAAAATTTCCTATTTTTTATGGTTCCAATCATGCGTATTAGAAAGCGCATATGAGGTCGGCACTTAAATCCCTAGATAAGTGGGTTTGGCTTTTTGTAGTTAAAGGGTAGAACCCACCAACATGTTTAGATGGAGAGGTTAATGTTCCTAAACCCGTTGAGATATTGAGTGAGACTGAGCTTAATTTAGTAATTTTAATTCCCATTGTTTAAATGCCCTTTTTATTGCGATCACACTGGATGAGTTCTGACAGACTATGATGTGTGAAACGTCTAAGGAGGGATGGGATATACTTCAACTCACCCATGAGGGAACAAGTGTCTTGAAAGCTTCGAAACTCCAAAACCTCAGCACTCAATTTTAGACCATTAAGATGCTAGAAAGTGAGACGTTTGATGAGTTCTATGCGACATTGTCAGATATTATGAATTCGTCTTTTAATTTTGGAGAAAAGATACCCGACAATCGTGTTATAAAGAAAATTTTGAGGTCATTACTCGAGATATTTGATGCGAAGGTGACCGTTTTAAATTCTTTAAACATTTTCAACTCTACGAAACATGAAGATCTTGTAGGTGACTTACAAACCTATGAACTTGACATGTTTACCTCCAAGGATGAGAAAAAGAAAGATAAGGGCATAGCTTTGAAAGCCCGGAAGGAGGAAATATCAATTTCTGATGATGAGTTTGAGATTGACTCAGATGATACGGCTTTATTTTCTAGGAAGTTTAGAAAATTTCTCAAGACTAATAAAGAGAAACTTAAAAATGATTATAAGAAGTTTGATAAGTCTAAGCATACTAAAGCTGAGAAAATCCCTAAAAATCGTAATGAATATCTTAATAGGGACGAGTCAAATAAATGTTATGGTTGTGAGGGTTATATCCATAGGGATTTTACTGTCCTACTAAAGTAAGGAAGGAGGGAAAGAAACCAATTTCATATAATGCCACCCTTAGTGATAATGAATCGGAAGAAGGAGCCAATTCCCCCATTGAGCGCAACTTCACCACGTTCTTGGTAAGTCATGTGATCACTTATAGTGAATCTTCCCATGAAGATATTCCTTTACATAACACTTACAAGGATATTTTTTATGAATTCCAAGAGTTTTATGCTAAAGAGAGTGTAGGAGAGAGTGAGAATGAAGAGGAGGAAGAGGAGAGTGAACTTCAAGTAGCCTTCCGTGAGTTGTATGCAAAATCGTTAAAATTAAAGAGGGAAAACTTGAAGTTGAAAGCTAAAATGAGAGAACATGTTGTAGCTAATGATGAGAGTGTTTTAGTTGAAGATCTTAAGGCACGTGAGAGAACTCTTCGTGATAAGCTAGAGTACGCAGAAGGTGAAAGAGATGGCCTTAGCGGTATAATAGAGGCTATGAAAAAAGAGCTTCTCGAGTTTGAAAAGAGTAGGAGCTTACTTGAGTCTCGAATAGTGGAACTTGAAGAAAAATTAAAAGACTCAAGTCCGATTAAATTTGATTTGGAGTGTAGGTCAGAGAAATTAGATAAAATCTTAAGGATTGTCCAAATCAAAAATGACAAGTGTGTTATTGGCTTTGATACTCAAGACTTCTGCTAATAAATCCAAAATGATAGTTTTGAGAGAATCGTCTAGGAACACTTTAAAAGATCAATACTTAGGTCATACTCCATGCTGTGTTTTCACTTACACACATTGTGGTCGAAAGGGGCACCTTAGGAAATTTTGTTTTGATCTTAAAAATGGTCCTAGAAAGTCAAAGGGTAGAGTTGCCATGGTCACCAATGTAACACCCAGTAAATTTGAGGACATTGACTTTAATTATTTAGGAAGAAATAGAAACCATATTTCTTTGGAGAAATTTAAATTTATGATTGGGAGAATTTATTTTAATCAGAGGATTTGTTTAAATTTTTTGAATGTTATAAATTATTTCGAATGACAATTATGACTGCACGGTTGAGTCCGAATGGGCTGAAATAGTCAGAAAAGTGTACCCAAGGTGGTAAATGGGTCTCGGGGCATTTTTGGACATAGCCGGGCCCAAACAGGGGTAATTGGGCCATTTTAATTAGGCCCATGTGACTAAAACGGGATTAGGGGACATAGACCTAGGTTTAGGAGTCATAGGTAGCCATAACTCATCTGGGAGAAATCTAAGAACATAGAGGAACAAAGAGGAAGAACGCTTGGGAGCCAAAATGAAGAATAAGGGAGTTGTTCTTCATCACACAACAATCTCTACACCAAAAAGAATTTCAGACTCTATGAACCCTAAGGCAAGTGGTTAACTTAGTGTGATATAATCAATTCGTACCATAGTATGTGTATCAAAAATCCATTTTGGGTAAGGGTTAAATAGTAAAAAGGGGTTTTCGAAATTTGAGTAGTATATGTTGATTTGAGACTCAATTGATGTTTGATTATGATATGGGACTACTGGAATCAAATTTTAGAGTTATAATTAGTAAGTAATAATGACAAATTTCAAATTTTAATGACGAATTGAAATAAGTAGAATAAAAATTGGGTGAAAGCCCAATTTGGAAAATTTTGGGAATATGAGTAATCGATGAATGATTTAAAGTTTCTAGGACGATTAGAACCTATTTCTATGTATATGAGATGTTGGTTGTGATTGGGTAAGAATTTGGAAGGAAATTAAAGGCTTAAGGGTTCATCAATGGCCGAATAGAAGGCTGGAGAAGACAATGATTTGGTCGATCGATCAATCAACCCATGGAGTCGATCGATTGACGTTACGAGAATTTTGACAGTGACGTCAGTTTTTATAAGCATTGGAGATTTTATTTGAAAATGGTTTTAGACTTATTTAATTGATGAAAATTAAATAGGGGCATGAATTCTAGGAAGTTTAGGTAAATATAATTGGGATTTGGGAGGAGTAAATGGGTGACAAGTTATGGATGAAATTCGAGAAAATAATTCATATGTATTTAATTTCGGATTGAGGGAAAATGTTCGGGTAATGTAGTTGAGAGACACTACTATAAAATAATTAATTAAAGTGAAATTAATTAATTAAATTAAGAGTCGGATAATAGACTTGGGTATGTCAGGCATTAGTCGATGTAACTTATATATATACGCGGTGATGTGTAGTGTATATGTATATATATATATAAATTGTGTACCTTATAAATATTGTTGTGAATAATATTTATAGAATATATACACTAGTGCTATCTTAGGAGGTTGCACAATGTGGGTGAATGTCCTCGCTTGAGGAGCAGGGAGAGTACATTCCCAAGTCATAGCGTCCATTATATGGGTGAGGGACTTATCTCACTTTCAGGTAGGAAATATGATCGCCTCCACTACGCTTATGTTTTTACCAAGCTCGTGAGTGATTCCGACTTGGGATATCTGGGTCAAGTAAGCATACCTGGGGTGATAGCATTTTAGATGAAACATCCGATGTTTACTTGGGAGGATGGGAATATTTATATTTACGTACATATATTCGACAGGTATAGGGCTGTCGGGATATAACTACATATATAATAAGTTAGAAATATATGTGATAACGTGACTTTTGTGTATCTGTCTTTATTGTTAAAAGCCAAGTTAGTCAAAAACCTTATGTACCTACAAAATATATGAACTCAAGTGTAGAGGTAAGTAAGAGTATCAATCCACTTTCTAGGGATTAAGCTAGAGACAAATTCAATTGTAATTCACTTTTTATTTTCTTTTTGTGCTTTTTCGTTTTTCTAATTTTTTTAGCTTTTTCAATATTAAAACAATAGGGTGAGGTGATGATTTAAACTAAACTAAACTAAAATGAAAATAACTAACTAGAAAGTGACTAAAATGAAAACAAAGTCTAACACTAAAATAAGAGATAAAGTGAAGTAAATAATTGTGAGAACAATCAAGGAATGGGATTACACCACAAATTTTAGTTATTCTAATTAATTAATTTAATTTGAATTCTCCCAAATTAATATCAAAATTACAAACCAACTCTCGTTGCAAGTGTAATTATAATAGTAATCTTTTAGAATGTTAAGTTTAACACCCCACAACTCTAGAAAAATTGATCTACACTCCTTTTAATTAATCACCCGCTAGGATCGATCGATTAAAATTCATGTAAATCTTAGAAAATAAATTTAGAGTTGAAATTCAAGTTATAATACCCCACTTAAGAAACCCCTATCTCTAGTTCGAATCTAAAATGGGTATTATAACTAGAATTTTGATTTCTCTCGAAAATCATTTACCCTCTCTCAAGGCGTAAATTTAAGGGTGAGGGATTAAAATTAACATTCAAAGGGACTTTTTAAGTAATTAAACTAATTAAAATAAAATAACATCAAATAAGGGTTTTACGAAAGGGGATTTATCCTAACATGGTATCAAACATAATAAACAAATATTCAATAGGCATTTAATATAAAAGAGTAGAGAGAAGAATAATCAAACCAATCTCTTGAATTCAATAAACTTCAATCCTTGAATGAGAAGCATACAACCCTCCAATTGAGAATCCAAGTAATATGAAATTAAAATCAACACTCAATTAAATCTCGATCAATATTTAACCTCACAAATATCTAACAAAAAAAATAAAAAATAAAAAGAATAAAACAAAAACTATTTACAAATGGTATTTTTCTCTACAATTCTCTCTCTAGAATTTTTCTATCTAAAAGCTCCTCTTAAATGGGGTCTTCTTCTTCAATTTATAATAGGCGTGGAGCATGGGGGTTAATTTGGGTATTTGATTTAAGTGTGCATGTGGTTTGGGTGTGTCATGTGGATAGTGAGGTGAGAGAATAAAATCTGATATTGTTATAAGGGTATTTTTGGGTAAGAGGTTTTAGTTGGGGGGTAAAATGGGTAAAGAGTTAAAGTTAGTTAAAGTGGCACATGGGTTTTAATTGGCTTTGGCTTTTTGGATTTGGTTTGGTTTGTTTGGCAGGTGGTGATCGTGCAAGGTTAGAAGAAAAGGGAAATGGGTTTTGGTATGGACTTGGGTATGGCCGGAAGTAGAGGTTCGGGGCTCCTGGTTTAGGCGGGTCAGAGGCTGGTCGGCGCGAGGTCACCGGCGGTGGAAGCGGGGGGCTTGACGGGATGAGAGTGAGAGAGAGAGAGGGGCGCTGTGGGACGAGAGTGAGAGAGAGAGAGATAGAGAGAGGTGCTGGCGAGGTGGGTTCGGTTTGGGAGGTGCGCCGCCGGCAGCAGGGGTGGGAGCTTGAGGTTGCCGGCGATGGAGGTTTAGTTGCCGCCGGCAGGGGCTGGTATGGGATCGGGGCTCTAGTCGGTCTAAGGAGGGTAAGAGAGAGAGATGGTAATGGTGATGGAGATGAGAGAGAGGGGGTATGTTGGTGCTTGGATGGTGTGAGTTTCATAGTAATGGAGGTGATAGAGGAGAGAGAAGATGGTTTTAGTTTTGATGTTAGTAATGGTGGAGGAGAGAGAGAAAGTGTGGGTGAGGTAGGAAGAAGATGAAGTGGGGTAGGTTGTGTGTGTGAGGGTGTAGGTAATAGGATGAGGGTGAGGGGATATTTAGGTTTAGGATAGGGTGTGTCTTTGTGTGTGTATTTAATTTGAACCCCTAAAAATAACACTAAAACTAACTAATAAAATAAAACTATAAAAACTAAAAATCTAAAAATTAAATTTCTATTCTAAAAATAAAATAAAGACTAAATAAAAATAAAACTAAAAAGAAATAAAATAAAAAATAAAAATAAAAATAAAATCTAATGAAAAATCCTAAAAAGAAAATGCAAAATCTAATAAAACTAAGAATACATGAAATCTTAAAAATTTAATCCTAATAAGATAAAATAAAATAAAACTAAAACTAAAAACTAATAAAAATCAAAATAAAATAAAATTATAATAATAAAAAATAAAATAGAAAAATAGAAAATAAAATCTAAAAATTCTAAAATAAACCTAAAATTAAAATGACACAAACTAAAAATCAAAAAATTGATAAAAGGGCACAAACTCAACACACACGGTTTTAGGTAGGTTTAGGCTAGGCTTAGGCTCGGGGAATTTGGTAATTAACTCCATTTAACTGCAAATTGCTCCGAAATGTAGCTTTTGACACTGCAACTGCAATTAAGCCTGCATAATAAACATTTAAGTGCATAAGACCCATATTGTCTAGAATTAACAACTAAAGTACGTCTATTTGGGGTATAAATTGGACAGTTTTGGGTGCTTATCAATATGGGTGAAATACATGTTGTGAAAATGTAATTATTTTATATAACTAGTGAGACTGTTATATGGTTTAATTAAAAAGGATAATTTATATACAAAAAGTATGGGATTGTTGTATTATAATTATATGTATATAATAGTGTAGAAATTATATACGGCATTAAATACATATGTGAATAATATAATTATTTTATATAACTAGTGAGACTGTTATATGGATCAAAGTAAAGAGGATTAATTAAGTTAATGTGAGTCATGACTTATAAATAAATGACAAGTTTACTCGGGCTAAGGTAGCGTGTTAAGGAACGATTATAACGAGGCTAGTTAGATGGGTAGTATAACTAGGGTGTTAAAAAGAAATCGTTAGGTGTGCACTTTAGTTGAGGGACCAGTATTATTTTAAGAGAGTTCGACACTAACTTAAATATGAGGAGCATTCATGTATTTTAATTACTGTCACGTTAATCCCTTGCTAAATATTTTCAAAATGTTTTGGGTTCTAACCCTTGCTATAAAACTATTTTCAAAACCTTTTAGGTGTCCAGTCACAGGGACGCCGGGACTGATATTCCATTCCAGGGACACGCAGCTTCTGCACATGTGGATGCTAGCAGGAGTTTGAATAGATGCCTCATCTCTTTATTGCAAGATTAGGGATTTATTATCAGATTCAGTTATCATTTGGGCATGTCGCCCCAGTTACTTTCAGTTTCAGTGTTTGGATTTATTTAATTAATTATTGGATTATTTTTACATTGTGGTTTATAGCCGATTATTTATTCGGCCAGTGGTTTATTTATTTATTCAGTTGATTTGGATTTAGTTGTTGTGAATGGATCATATTATATTTTCGCATATTGTTATTTTTTATTTAAATATAAAGATAAAATTTGGCACCGACTTTTTGAATACTAGGTGGTTAGTAAGTTTTAAAAAATTTTCGATAGAGATGCTAAGAATGAACCAAATGAGGCTCATATTTTAATTTGATATAGGACTAATCACCCAGTATTTTATTAGGCATTTTTTCATGACTCTATTGGTTTGTATAATCATCAAAACTCTAGGCTTGTGTGCATCGCGCTTGTTTGTTCATTGAGTTCACTTTATCTTATCACATGAGGCTATATTTATGTTTGATAAAGTTTTGCAATTAAATAAGAACTCTGTGAACATATTTAAGTGATTGTGTCTTAATTCTCTTGCTCCAGTTCACACTCCTTCACTTCCACTTACCACATGTTATTTAGACACATTTTTTGCCATATGAGTGTGTAAAACTTAATGTATTTTGTGTCGTGTGTAGTGTTTATACTTATGTATATGTTCGCGTGTGTTATTGGTATCTTTTGTGTGTGTGTGTATATATATATATATATATATATATATATATGTGTGTGTGTGTGTGGTATTTTTGTGAGTCTTTGTCTTGCTATCTAGTCCATGTATGATTCACGTTGAAATAGATATTCTTCTTGTTGCGATTGATATCTCATCCTTATATTAGTTTATTGTTTTTGGTATCATTTTCTACCGCATCATAGTTGGTATTTATTAATCTTTGCGTTGGATTAGTTGCTTCTCATGCCATGTGATTTTTATACTTGTCACTTTATTCACCATTGCTTGATATACTTGTTTTTCCATTATTCATATCCCTTGTTTCATTTAGGGGGAGTATTTGATTTAATTAGGGAGAAATGAGTTAATATATTCATTTTAATCTGTGTCTATTCCTGAACTAAAAGGGGGAGAAATGATATCTAAACCTTTAATTTTGGGAGATCTAACTTAGTGGGAGACATCGATTTCTTAAGTAGGTCATGTTAGACAAAGGGGAAGTATTTACTTATGTCATTTATCTTGTTATATTCTTTATGTGTTTAATTGTGTGTTTAAGCCTGCAGGTTTTCATCTTTAGTGGTAACATTTTAAAGCGAAAAACAATTGTATCCCATGTGTCGAGTCAAGCGTCTGTATTTTTTACTTTGGGAGGGTTTGTGTCCTTTTATAAGAGCTTGACAACCCATAGAATTTTTATTTTGAGTTTTCTCCCGGAATAGCAAAAGGGGGAGATTTGTAAGGGCAAATTTTTAATTGAGTCTATTTATAGTGTTAACTTAATTTCGGACAAAAATAATTGAGTCATAGGATAGTACTTTGTCATATCCTTTCAAGCCTATGACGTTTGAGTTGAAGACATAACGGCCAAGAGTTTGAAGATTACATCCTTATCGGTTTGTGTGCTATAGTTTTACGTTATCAATATTTTACTATTTTCAACATCTCTAAAGGTATGAATGCATTTAATATATATAGAGACTTTGTTAATCTTTTTATGGGTGTATTTTTATAAACTTATATCATAACAACTTTTTATTTTCTCAGAAAATCATTTTCAATATATACTTAAAAGTTTTGGGCCTTAAAAAGCATTTTTGGATTTTCTGAATTGTCGTCCGAACGACATTTTTCTCGTTCAAACGAACATCGAATGAGGTATCAAACGAACATCGCCTAACTTTTTCTATTTTCTCGTTAGATAGTTCATTAGAACGACATCGTTCGAATGAGACATCTAACGAGATTTTGCATTTTAACTCTATTTTCTCTTTTGTATCTCGTTCAAATGACATTCAAAAGTCGTTCAAATGACTTGGGCGATTTTTGAACAGTTTCGTTAGTTTTTTCTTTTAACTTCCCATTTGCCCCCTGAACTATTTCCATATCTAAATAGTGCAGGAACGACATTTTTTTGTGACTTTTTCATTCTTTCCAAAAGCCTTTGAGAGCAAATATCTTTCTAGAAAAAGTCTTTTAGTTTTTATGATTTACAAGGTTTAAAGTTTAACACAAAAACATGTTTACACCCATAGTTGTAGTTTGATCCAAGTTCCTACATATATTATATTATTTGGGATCATATTGTTGGCACCGGGTTTCATCTCTACCCAAAAGGAGAAAAGTTTCCTACGAAGGAGTCCGTTCGTTATTTTGCGATGTGAATACGAAGAAAGGTTTCGTGTGTAGTTGACGGTAGTTGTGCCTCATAAGTGGATTCCGAGATTACGGTGGATTTCGGAGTTATCTACTAGGTGGAGGTTGAAGACGAAGGAGCGTCAAGCCTTGAAGGGAGTCCAGTCGTTGTTGTAAGTTCTTCTGTCGTGTCTTTGTAAAAATACCATACTTAGTGGATTTTTAAGCTGGGTCATCCGAGGTTTTTCCTGTTGTGGATTTTCCTCATACATCGAGCCTTGTGTGTTGTGCTTATTTACTTTATCCCGCTAAAACACCTAGATGCATGCTTAGGACTTAAAGGATAAAAATTGGTCAAATCACAACTTTAGCGTAGTTTTGGTGCTAATTATGTTTGGGTGATTTTAGTTTAATTCAAGTCAACAAATTTAATTTGAAAATATTCATGCTTGGTGTGTTTGGCATATCTAGAACTTGAATTGGGTTTATTTAATTTTTTTTTAAAGAAAATTAAATATTTGTTTAGTTGAATTTAATTTCAATTTGGTGAAATTAAAATTTGTAGTTTGTAATTGTTTAGTTTTAAAAGAAATTTTAAATTTGGTATATTGTGTGAACCATCTCACATTTGGAATTTAAAATTGGGCCCTAAAAACTGGTATCAGAGCGTTTTCAGTCTTTCAACCTTGAGGACGAGGGTAGGGGTAACCTTGAGGAGGAAAATGGAGCCAAAAACCTTAAGTAAATAAGAACACAAGGAGACCGATTTCACTCGTCAACACTCCTATGTTAGTCTTAATTTCTTGCACATCCCCATTTGTCTGGGAATGACTTGCCTCTTGGCTCAAAATGCAAGTTCTCATCCAAGTGAGCTCGTCGACCAGAGGTGTAGTGTGTTGCAATTTGGTTTTTGACATATGTGATCCGACACCTCTCATCCTCCCTCTTTTTTCATTTCAAAAGCCTCGAGTTAGGGCATCATCTTCAATGTCATCACAAGGGCTCGTAGGGAACTGAGTGCTAATAGCTTAGATCTATTCGTGTAGTGTGGAATTATATTTATGCTTATTATTTTAACATTATCTTATATATATAAATAAATAAATGGTCATCCTCAATAAATTCGGAGCCAAGTGTGGTGGGAATTTATTGTCTTTGACCCCTCAAGCATGCAAGTACAAGTTTACCCTATTAGGTGTTTTACCATCTTCTGGACTTCCCTTTGCTCTTTATAAACATTCACTCGTCAAATCTTTATATGTTTTAGACCCCAACCTGTGGAAATAAACTTTCTTCGCTATGTTTTGTTTATTTTTCTCCGTCTAGGCCAATTTTTTATCCATCGCTTCATTTTCCAAAAAAGTTATTCCATTGATCGATCGACATTTCAACATTCGAAAGGACTCTATCTTTCATTGCCAAAATTTTGGAGATTGATGCCCCTTCGGTAAATGTCTTTGCCAAAGGTTCTCGTTTGTTTTGTAACCCAAGAAAGAACCTTTTGCTTTCAACGATTGGGGAATGAAAAATACTTAAAAAGTTGTTAAAAAATGTCATCCTTGATGGCTTGATCAACTTCGTTCCAATTATCTGCTGCCCCGACTCCCACATATATTTTCTTAAGAAACAAACACTGGGATTTAAAGATTTGTACATCATTTTTAGTGCTAATAGGATTATTCCCGAGAGGGGAAAGCCCAAAGGGCTTCTTCTCATTTGCTAGGAAGGTGTCAATAGCGGGGGGTGGGGGTATTGAATTAATAGACATTTATTGCCTACTCATAGATGGAGTGGTAGGGTGAACCATTAATGGAGAAGAGTATTATTCACCCGGTAGTGATTAGAATCCAGGTTGGGGGCAAGAAATGAGAATCTAGGAGATGTCTCGTCATCATTTGTATGAGAGTCGTTCAAGGTAATTCGAGGGTCAAATAATGTTTAGTCCTTAAAAATAATGTAATTACCCATAATTTTAAAGAAATAAAAAATTAAATAGTTTAATTATAATGATAAAAGAATAAAATAAATGATGAAGTCATTGGTAATGAATTATTATGAAAAAATATTCGAACACATAGTGCAATTGTGATTTACACGAATTTTTCGGATTTTATGGTAATAAAAAAGTTAATTTCGGAAATTTTATGTTAATTAAAAGTAATGGAGGGAATAGTTATAAATGAACTAATATAGAAACTAGATTGAGAATTAATTAATTTTGATTAATAATGTAATTAAAATAGTGGAAATGAATTTATATGATTTTTAGATATCTTGTAATAGTTAAAATGATAAAAAAAGGCATTTGTTTAATTAATTTTGTATTTAGGTATAAAAGGGTAATTAGGAATGTATTAGGATCAAATCTATGGTAAGAAGGTAGAGAATAAAGTATGAGAAAAGAAGGGGGAAACGAGAGAAAGGGAGAGAAAATGAAAGAAAATAAAGAGAAAATAAAAAATAAAGAGAATGGGAGTTGGGGGCCGCCATAACCAGCCATGGGGACATTATAACGGGGTCCTAGGCAATAATAGAAGTGCCATAGGCCTCCATAGCAGCTGGTGGGCTGCCAATAAGGGTTACATGGGCATTTTTAGTGGGGTTTTGATTCACAGTAAATTCCATTTTCAACTTGATTTTTGATGACTCTCACTTAGGATTTTGAAAAAACACCAAACATGGACCCGACTCAATCTTTCACTTATATTTCATTTCTGGAGTCAGATTTTATAGATGGAGAAAGTTAGTACTAGAATTTCTAAGATTTTGGAATTAAGTGTCTAAGAGGCAAGTACACTTCTACTTCTCTCCTTAACTATTATATTCATTAAATATTGCCTAAATTTTATATGAATCGGGATTAAAATAGATTAGGAACCTAATTATGAGTATTCATGTGATTGAATAATATTATAAATGTTAATTTTGGAAATTGAAATGATTACTCATGTTCATACCATTGGATGAAATTTAAAACATCGAAACTTGTGAATTTGTATCGAGAATTGTAATGATGGTGATAAAGTTAGAGTTTAATGGATATTCGTGAACCTAAATTTGATATACGAATCAATTGAAAAACTCATTTGGTGATGGTGTAATTTATAAGTTGATACTTGTGTTGGGAATCATTGACTAAATTAATTTAGTCGTCATATGAAAGTGGTATTGTCGAAATATGACTCTAGTATTAATTAAATAATGAATGAAATGACCCGTAGTAAACTCATAGGTGCATTGGATCCAAAATAAAGAATTGTATTTAGAAAGTTGAACCCTTTTGGCACATTAGTGAAAAGGTTTAGTATTAAGAGATGTTAAGTTCTCTTGGTATATTTTTGCTTATTGGGCAATTCATACGAATCCCACTTGAATACAAATTAAAGACGGTAGTATGAAAGCTTACTTGAAACTTTGAAAATTTGTCTTATACATATATACATGGAAATCATTAGTGTAATGAATGAAAGAATACATTCTTTTAGATTGAAACGACTCAGTTGAATGACCCGCCTCACAAATTGCACACACCTTCTCGACGGGGTTTGGTATGGATCCAGTTGGTCCTCTTCCATATACCTCGCATAGGTCCCAAAATCCTTTCTCAAGTGTATCCAATCGACTGTCCGTCATAGAATTCTTATCTACGTGAAATAGACCGGACGCCGCTGGAGTGGTGGTCACTTGACGATTTTGATTTTGAGCATTAGGATCAAATGTATCCCAGGATTGGGTAGTCTCGGCGACATACCTCGGGTGAAGCTCAGCATCGTGGGCGTCTAGTTCGACAAAAGGACCACTACCCATGGTTTCAACGAGTTGTTTGGAATTAAGATTCAGCCCATTATAGAGAAAGGAAATGATTTGCGCTGTATCAAATCCATGATGGGGGCACGAAGTAACTAACTCATTGAAACGCTCGTAATATCGATGAAATGGCTCATTTTCTAATTGTCTGAACGCTTGAATTTAAGCCTTTGTGGAGATTGTACGATGTGGTGGGAAGAATTTCTTGAGAAATCTAGATTGCAACTCGTTCCAAGATGGAATCGAGCTTGGAGGTAAAGATCATAGCCAGGTCTTAGCTTTATCTTTTAGCGAGAAGGGGAAGAGTTTGAGGCGGATCACCTCTTGTGTGCAAGTTTGATCATTGAGAGTATCACACACATCCTCAAATTCCCTAATGTGGATATATGGCTTTTCAGATTCCATACCATGGTAATGGGGTAACATCTAGATCATCCCATTTTTAAAATGAAATTTCCAAGCATTATACGGGAGTATAATGCATCCCGTAGTGACAATGTGATCGGGATATAAGATTTCTCTCAGCGGGCGGTATGGGGCCTCTTCTCACTAGCGGCTGCACTACCGTGTTGCAATATTTCTCTCTCTCTTATCGACTCGGTGTCCTCACTTGGTGTGCTCGAAGTGTGCTCGAAGGTGTGTCCTAAGAAGGAAAATGGAGTGTTATTTGAGATTGAGTGTGACAGTGTGGGAGGTGGAATCCATAAATGTGGGGCATTAGGACTGTGGGGGCTATCGGAGTCGTACTCAACTATTGGATTTTCGTGAATGCTGGTTGGAGTATTATGGGGTGTGGGAGTGAGTTCAGAATTTTTCATTAATAGCTTATGAGAGATGATGATGATTCTTTTTTTGCTTTTGAAATTTTTATATGTTTTTGGATTTTTGGAAATTTTTGGTCAAAGTTTTAGATTGACTCGATCTAATCCTAAGTCTACCTAATTCCCCAGCAACGGCGCCAAAAACCTGATGCGACTTAGAAAGTGTCTCTAATGTATGTTCACTCTAGGCTTAAGTGCAAGCCTGCTGCGTTAGTAATAACCCCAGTAAGTCGGGATCGTATCCTCAGGGAAATAGGACAATAGAGTTGTGACGACGTTGGATAGACAAGGAAATCATAACTCTGACTCTAAAGGAAAGGAAAAATGATTGGTTTGTGGAACAACCACACTAAATGCAATTATGCAATTATGAAAAGGTGCAATTATACTAATTTACCTAAAATACTAATGACGAATGATTTAAAACTTTAAACTATATGATGAAGAAAAACAGGACGGTAATACAATCACCCAACCCTAGTGTATTGCAGGTATAATACTAATCGTAAATTTAACTGATTAATTAGACCTAGAATTTAGTACTCCCAAGCATTACGCATATGAGGTTCAAGCCTGCACCATACTTAATCAGAGGATGAGTAAATCGGTATCGCGATAGTTACACTCGAATTGCATTCTAAAGCATCCCCGTTACCCTGAAGCAAATGAGATCCAAAGATCTACAATTGTCGTGTTCCTACGCAATACGATCATAATAAATCACTAAATTCAGAGGATTAGTGTTATACACATGCAACTATCACATCAGGTTGGGTTCATGTATCCCGACCTTGAAAAGTCTAGCCTAGCATGCTGAAACTAATGAAAACAATCTTTGAATTGCAGAAAACCATGATTAAACTAAGGAAAATTAGTGGAATGATGTAGAAAGGAATTAAACAGAGGAAATAACTCACTAATCTTACCAAAGCATTAAAAGCATCAATTAATAACACTTTTAATCACAGAAATCTGAATAATGTTTAATCTTGAAATTAAAAGAATAAATTATCTCTAAACTAGGGTTTTCTGAAAAGAATGGAAAATTATACTAAATTTTCGTGTACTAAAAATGATAATAACTCTGGTTTATATACCCTACAAGGTTTCAGGAGTTTTAGCTGCACTAGGACTCTCCATTAGAGAAGGATAAAAAAAGTAAACTCGATAGCCGGACCGGTCCGGGGCTCCTGTGGATCGGTCTGCCTGGAATGCGGACCGGTTCTTTTATTTCTGGGGTGGACCGGTTCGGGGCGGACCGGTTCTTTTTATTTCCTTCCAGCTTCGATTTGCCTTCGGTTCGGGGTTCTTTGGAATGTGGCACTGCCGACTGGTCCGGTCTTCCTGCAGATTGGTCTGACTTTGACTTTCTTTTCTCCAACTTTGACTGTTCATATCTTTCTCACCGGGACTTCGATAGAGGTGCCGTTTCTTCTTATGTGTTCATGAACTTGATATCTTCAACTTCTCTTTAGGTACCTCATTCAAATTCTGGGTAGAAATTATACTTTTGCCCTTTTGACTTTCCTACTTTTCTTTCTCAATTCTTTCGGTTTCTTTCTTCCTTTAATTGACATCAAATACCTGTAAAATCAATACAAAATACCAGAAACTCGGTATACTCGTTAGGATAAGTCAATAGCAAGATTATGAGATAAAGTCAAATTGATTATGTTGTTCGAGGTGTTAAAAGTAACTAAATTAAGGGATAAATTGGGAAGAATTTATGCCTAATCAAACCCCATAACTTAGAACTTTGTGCATCCCGAGCAATGTAAAAGAATCCTAGTATGGCTTAACTCTTTGAAAAACATTTTATTGGGATAGAATACCTTTTTCTTGGTCAAGCGATTGCATTTAGCGTATGCAACAAGCCTTTAAACCTCTAGGTTACCTTAGTTGGACGAGTTGTGTCTCGTGAGAGTTTGCAGAGAATATACCCACAAAATTCGACTAAAAGAAGATTCAAAATACGCAAAAATTGTTTAATTCAAACTTTCCCAGAAATAGTCATCATCAAGCCATATTTACAAGTCTCAAACCGTAGTGTGTGTGTGTGCGAAGCCAGAAATTTATCCGCCAATTTCCACCGATTGATCATTACGTTACTTACCCAAAAATTCATTTTGATTTCAAATTCTCACAGAATGCTCTCACAAACGAATCTCTTGGATTATGGCTATTCTCTCGGTATGCGTGATATAACGAGTAAATGTGATGGACCCAAAGTCATGCATACAATTAGAAGGACGAAAATTTCATAGTGATAGGATCTTATCAACAGATTACGGTTTTAAAAATGGGAACATTGCCTCTTTTTCGCGTATTCAATCTCTTTTATTATCTTTTGGTGTATTAGCTCTCCACGTGATAATCAATTTCGCAATTTAGACTCGATTAGGACTTTTCCGGGTTTTATGGTATATAAGGTAAAATAAAAATGGTAGGGAAGGTTGGAATTGGAAAAGTCATTTATGGTGTCCATTTGTGCTTTTTTCGATCTATTGCTCATATTTTTCTTCTTTTTCTCTATTTTTTCTGTTTTTCACTTCTTTTCTTTTCTTGCTATTTTTATTGAGCATTTCTATTTTTTCTTGCCCCTTTTTATGCACTTTTCGGACTTAAATTCTGAATTTTTCCATTTTTCGCAATTCCGGGCTATTTGGGTTTTTTGGGTTGTCAAACGAAAGGAAATATCTATTTGGCTCAATTTGGCTTAAAAAAGGGGTGATTTTTCGCATCTTTTTCTGGCCAATATTTTTGGATAACAAACGAGGGCCTACTTCATTGTCCAAATTCCCAATTGCGTTACCATATGCGTTTCGAGATGAATTTAAGTTTAGAGATCAATTTTGGCACGTTTTTCAAAGCAATATTACACACATTTTTCATAACCTATCAAAATGAAAGGATTGAGATCCTCGATGACTTTTTAGGCCCTGAAAAGAACTTTGAGTTAACAATTAACTCGGATTGATTTAAAAATATGCAAAAAGTGATAGGCTGGAATCTCACCAGGTATGTTAATCTCTACACTTATTCGTTAAGTCGTCAATTTTCGCTCAATTTCCATCTTTAGTCAATTTTGGCTTTGTGTATGTTGAATTTTACAACTTGAGACTTTAAACCGACTTTTAATGATATTTTTGAAAATTTTGAATTCCAATTTTATTTATTTTGAACAAAATATTTTTGGGTTTTTTCAAAATTTTATGATTTTTTTGGAAATTTCAGGGAATTTTTGAAAATTTGTGAAGTTTTAGAAATACGCACTTGTGACGCCCCCCTAAATTAGACTTTTGCATTGTCCTCAAGAAAAAAGGACTAAAATCTAAACAAGGCAAAATAAGAAGTGCGATAAATAAAACAAACAAATGGAGAAAATGCAGATTTTATAGAAAACAGGAATGTGGTACAATTACAGGGAAAAACATACAACCATGTGAAAAAGGGAAAACAAATAGAAAAACTGCCATAACCACATAAAGCTTCACTGGGGCGGGGGTTGGGAAGAACCGGGCGCGTCGGGGCCATAGGGGTCATATAAATAGGATGGCAAGGGCTCATTGGGATCCCCTTGGCGTCGGTATATGTCCGCTTGGAAACGAAACACCATGCTCGTATCGCGACGATAGTCGGTCAAAAAGTTACCGAATCGCGTCTCAAGTGTCGCCATATGGTTCGTGAGGTCGCTACCCACCCATTCAAAATTAGGGTCGTCTTCTTCGCCCGCCGACTCTTCATCCGCACCTACATCACCCATCTCCACATCAACACCGGTTGCCTATTGTTCCTCTTCTTCTCTCTCACTCAAGGCAGCCTCATCCTCGCTATCACTGCCCCACCTTGCCCGAAGGAAGGCTAGATGTTTGGAGCTCTTAGTGAGGGTTCCCTGTCCAAAAGGACCGAGAAGGCGTGTACGATCGAGTGGCGCTGCAATGTCAGCATCCTTGAGGATGGAGGTAATCAATCGTGCATATGGAAGTGGGGCTGCACCTTTTTCATACAGGGCTATGACCATAATGTCGGCGTATAGGGTGCAGGCCAAGTGGATGGAAGTGTGTGGATCAAATAGGTGGTAGGTCAATGTGGCCTGACGGGGTCGCATCGCGAAATCGTTGGATGTTTGCACACACTATTTGGAAGGTGAGGCGCGCTTTCTCATTGAGGCGGCCCACAGCGACAGTTTGCCCCGTCCATGCAACATCTGGGGCAATGCGATCTATGATCATTTCTTTGGTGATCGGGGCGACGTTACTTGGATAGGTGAATTCTTGAACATCAGGAATGTCGTATTCAGCCAGCTTGGCCGTGAGAAGGGCCAACGAAAAGGGGATGATGGTACCATCCACGTATGCTTGAGCCTCGAATTGGCCCGTCTGAACAAGGGTGCCATAAAAGGAGCGGACCTCGGCTGCCCAAACCGCTTTGTACGGTTCATTGAGGAATCGGTACCAACCCCTAGCCATGAAGAGGGCGGTAACAAAGTTGGGCAGACCTATCCATTGGACAGCGCACTCCACGTGGATTTTGTGATCTGGGCCGAAGAAGCGATTGCACCAACGTTCCTCTTGGAGGGAACGGAATTCACCATCACCGGAGGGGAGGATGTCAGTGGAGTCGTATTTGATGGGGGCAAGTCGTTGGGCCATGATATCAGGGAGATGGCTGGAAAAGTAGGGAGAGATAAGAGAGGAGTCATGTGGTTGATGGTGTGGAGAGAAAGGGAGGCTAGAGGTAGTTATTTATAGGTGGAATGGTGTGGGTAGGGTTTGGATTTGGAGGGAAAGTGTTGGGAGGGATAAGGGGGTGTATTTGGGAGGGAAATGGAAGGGTTGGGTGTGGGGGGGACGAATCGGGAGGGAATGAATGGGATTGGGGAGAGGGGGGTGCACCTTGGGAAAGGGGAGGGAAATTCTGCAGAAGCAGACCGGTCCGCCTGGGGATCGGACCGGTCCGGTCCGGTCCTTTAAATTTTGAGTCTTTTCACCTATCGGACCGATCTGTCCCTAAAATAAAGGAACCGGTCTGAGGCAGACCCATCTGACCCAAAATTAAAGGAACCGATCCGGCTCTTGTTTGTGAGCTGGATTTCCCCCTAACTTAGTTTCGATCGCTCTTCTCCGAAATTTTTTGCTTTCACAACAAACTCCCTATCAATTTTGGATTAAAAACCTCTCAATACCAATGCAATTGGACTCAATTTCCCGAAACTTGTGAATTCTTTCACCTTATTGTACCCTAATCCTATGGATTCTCACGACGCACACAACTCTGTCTATTATACACAAGAATTCACCCCATACGCATCGGGGGTGCGACGACCTCACTGTAGCAGCTCACTCTACCCCGTAACGAGGTCCGACAACCAAACGGTATCGACTTCTTCCACACACACCTCTAGATATGGATTTAGGCGTTGTTCATTTACTTTGAATGTATTTCCCCCTTTCAAATCGTCTAATTCAACAGCTCCATGAGGGAAAATATTCTTCACAACGAACGGTCCAGACCATAGTGACCGCAACTTGCCCGGAAAGAGATGAAGCCGAGAGTTATAGAGAAGAACTTTTTGCCTGGGAAGAAACTATTTGCGACGAATGATGTTATCATGAGCGAGTTTCATCCTTTCTTTGGAAATTTTAGCATTCTCATACGCATCATTGCGTATCTCTTCTAACTCATTTAATTGAAGCTTGCGAGCTTCACCGGCCTTATCCATGGCATAGTTTAACTGCTTAATCACTCAATATGCCTTCTGTTCTAACTCCACGGGAAGATGGCAAGGTTTTCCATACACAAAGCGGAAAGGGGACATGCCGAGTGGATTTTTATATACGGTGCGATAGGCCCATAGCGAATCGTTCAATCTAAGTGACCAATCTTTCCGGGTAGGATTGACGGTCTTTTCCAAAATGTTCTTGATTTCCCAATTTGCTAGTTCGGCCTGCCCATTCGTTTGCAGGTGATAAGTCGTTCCAACCTTGTGAACGACGCCATACTTTCTCATTAGTTTCTCGAATGGCCTATTGCAAAAGTGCGTGCCATTATCGCTGATTATCTCTTTCGATGCACCGAAGTGGGAAAGTATGTGTTCCTGTAGGAACTTTATCACCACTTTGTTGTCATTTGTCTTGGTAGCTATGGGTTCCACCCATTTAGAAACGTAATCTACCGCAACAAGGATGTATAGGAAACCAAAGGATGGGGGAAAAGTTCCCATGAAGTCAATACCCCAACAGTCGAAGATCTCAATAATGAGTATGGGGGTAAGAGGCATCTTGTCTCATCCGGTAATGGCTCCCATCCGTTGACACCTATTGCAAGATTTACACGCAGCGTTCACATCCCAGAATATTATGGGCCAATAGAGGCCGCATTGAAGAATTATAGCGATCGTCTTTTTCGTCGAAAAGTGGCCTCCACAAGCTTCTGAATGACAAAACTAGATGACTTTCGAGATCTCGTCATCCGGTACACATCGTCGAATGATTTGGTCGACGCAATATTTAAAAAGGAAGGGATCGTCATAGAAGAACATGCGCGACCAAGTAATAAACCTCTTCTTATCTTGCGGTGTCCAGTCGGGAGGGACGGCTCCCGTGACAAGGTAGTTTACTATATCTGCAAACTAGAGCAAAGAAGAGGAAGCAAAGAGTTTCTCATCCAAAAAGTATTCGTCTATAGGTATGGGATCACTAGGTAAGTCGGACGAAAGCCGTGATAAGTGGTCGGCAACGACATTTTTTACTCCTTTCTTATATTTAATGGAGAGATTGAACTCTTGTAGGAGTAGAATCCACCTTATGAGGCGTGGCTTTGCGTCTTTCTTTACAAGTAGGTATTTCAATTTCGCATGGTCGGTGAAGCAAGTAATGGGAGAATCGATAAGGTATGATCAAAATTTATCAAGGGAAAAGACTACCGCTAGCAACTCCTTCTCCGTGGTAGAGTAATTGAGTTGTGGTCCGGTAAGAGTCCAACTAGCATAGTAGATGATGTGAGCCTGCTTATCTTTTCTTTGGCCCAAAATAGCCCCAATCGCATAATCGCTAGCATCACACATAAGTTCAAATGGTAAAGACCAATTCGGAACTTTCATGATGGGAGCGGACACAAGCATGGTTTTCAATTTTTCAAAAGAGCTTTAGCATGCTTCTGTCCACTCAAATGGGGTGTCCTTCATGAGCAGGTTTCTTAAGGGTCTAGCGATGGCACTAAAGTCCTTAATGAACCTTCGATAAAACCCCGCGTGGCCCAAGAAGGAGCACACGTCTTTGAGCAATTTTGGTGGGGGAAGGTCAGCTATGACATCTATTTTTCCCTATCAACTTCTATCCCTTTGGATGATACTATGTGGCCAAGAACTATTCCTTCAGTGACCATGAAATGGCACTTCTCCCAATTCAGCACTAAGTTCTTTTCCACACACCGGGCAAGCACTGGTTCCAGTTTTTCTAAATAAAGATTGAAAGAGGTGCCAAAAATGCTGAAATCGTCCATGAACACTTTGAGTCCTCTCTTGACCATGTCACTAAATAGGCTCAACATGCACCTTTGAAAAGTCGCGGGTGCATTACACAAGCCGGATGGCATACGTTCGTAGGCAAACGTACCAAAAGGGAAAGTGAAGGTTGTTTTCTCCCGCTCAAGTACATCTACCTCAATTTGGTTATATCCGGAATAACCATCAAGGAAGCAATAGTAAGGGTGGCCCGCTACTCTCTCAAGCATTTGATCAATAAATGGCAAGGGGAAATGGTCTTTCCTAGTTCCCGCATTGAGTTTCCAATAATCAATGCAAACGCGCCACCCGGTGGTGGTACGTTGGGGAACTAGCTCTCCCTTAGCATTTTCAATCACTGTCATGCCCGACTTCTTCGGGAAGACTTGAATAGGGCTTGCCCACTTGCTATCCGAGATTGGGTAGATAATCCCGGCATCCAGAAATTTAATAATTTCGGTTCTCACTACTTCTTTCATATTGGGATTTAGACTTCTTTGCATTTCCCTTGAGGTCTTTACATCCTCTTCGAGATGGATCTTGAGAGTGAAAATCAAAGGACTTATCCCCTTCAAATCAGCAATGTACCAACCAAAAGAACTTTGGTGCTTTCTCAAGATTTTTAACAGCTTACACTCCTACTCTTTGTCTAGGCTAGAGGAGATAACAACAGGAAATGTCTCATCCTCTCCTAGGTATGCATATTTAATATGAGAGGGAAGTTTCTTCAATTCGAGGATTGGAAATTTTTCGTTGGAGGGAACCATGAGTGTATCCCTCGGAGTTAACTCCTCGAATTTAAAAACCCAATTTACATCTCTCGCGTCCTCGTCTGACGCTCTCTCATCAAGTAATTCTCTCAACTCCCCAGCCTCCCTCTCGAATTCGATGTACGTTCCCTCACTTTTGTGACACGACACTAAACAGGACCCTAAGGCATCTTCACAATAATTATCCTCAAAGTACTCCTCTACTATCTCATCTATGAAGCTCACCGCGTGAAGATCATCTTTTTTGCCCGTATGTTGGGATATATGGAAGATGTTGGTCTCTAAGGTCATGTTCCCAAAAGTGAGTTGCATCTTCCCATTCCTAGTGTTGATAATAGCATTAGCCGTAGCTAAAAATGGGCTCCCGAGAATGATGGGAACATGATTGCTCGAGGCGAATGAAGGCTCCGTGTCCCAAATGACAAAGTCTACCGGGAAGTAGAAAGTGTCAACTTGGACGATCACGTCCTCAACTACCTCGTGGGATCTTCACAGTTTGATTCGTTAATTGGAGAGTGATTCTTGTGGGCTTGAGGTCGCCCAAATCAAGTTGCCTATAGATGGAGTAAGGGAGGATATTGACACTGGCTCCCAAATTAAGTAAGGCTTTTTCGATTTTGTTTTCTCCAATGATGCAGGAAATGGTGGGTGCACCTGGATCTTTGAATTTAGGAGGGAGATAATTAAGTAGAATGGAGCTCACGTTCTGTGCTAGAAAAACATTTTTCTTTACCATCATATTTCTCTTTACCGTCAATAAGTCTTTGATGACTTTTGCATAAGCTGGAATTTGCTTAATGGCGTCGAGGAAAGGTAAATTCATCTTTACTTGCTTTAGCACATCTAGCACATCCTCACGTGGGTTCCTTTATGGGAAGGAATCAACCTTTTAAGAAACGGTGCCGCGGTGGGTGGTTTCACTACTACCTCGGGCTCACTAGTGTCTTCTTTATCACTCTCATTCAAGGGGACATCTTTGGCCTCTTTCGTGCCGAGCGAAATCTCCTTGTCTTTCGTTGTGTCATGTGGTGGAGGTGATAAATCAACGACTCTCCCACTACGAAGAGTGGTCACAGCTTGACATTGCTCCTGATGTTCAGTAGAGGTGGAGCTAACACTAGTTTGACCTTGTGGAGGTCTTTGGCCCTCAGCAGGAAACTTGCCCTTCTCTTGGACACTCAATGAGGATTGTATCTTTGACAGACTTGCATTTATGTCGCTAATCAGGTGATCATATCTATCATTGGTTCTAGTCTGGCTATTAATAAATTGATTCATAGTATCCTCGAGAGTTCTCCGTGATGGCGGGATATATGCTCCTTGAGGTGGTGGTTCTTGCACATGTCCTTGCATGTGTGGATCTTGTTGAAAGTGTTATGGTGGAGGAGGGCAATATGTGAAGTAGGGTTCATCGCAGCATGTTGTTGCCTATAGATAAAACCAGGATGGTTTTCCATGAAGGGTTATAAGAATTCCCATGCGGTGCACCGAAATTACCCTTAAATCCTCCTATACTACTAACTTGCTCTTGAAGCATCACTTTGTAGGCGGGTATAGTCGGCCATTCCTCAGTTGAATGACCCGCCTCACAAATTGCACACACCTTCTCGATGGGGTTTGGTATGGATCCAGTTGGTCCTCTTCCATATAGCTCGCATAGGTCCCAAAATCCTTTCTCAAGTGTATCCAATCGACTGTCCGTCATAGAATTCTTATCTACGTGAAATAGACCGGACGCCGCTGGAGTGGTGGTCACTTGACGATTTTGATTTTGAGCATTAGGATCAAATGTATCCCAGGATTGGGTAGTCTCGGCGACATACCTCGGGTGAAGCTCAGCATCGTGGGCGTCTAGTTCGACAAAAGGACCACTACCCATGGTTTCAACGAGTTGTTTGGAATTAAGATTCAGCCCATTATAGAGAAAGGAAATGATTTGCGCTGTATCAAATCCATGATGGGGGCACGAAGTAACTAACTCATTGAAACGCTCGTAATATCGATGAAATGTCTCATTTTCTAATTGTCTGAACGCTTGAATTTAAGCCTTTGTGGAGATTGTACGATGTGGTGGGAAGAATTTCTTGAGAAATCTAGATTGCAACTCGTTCCAAGATGGAATCGAGCTTGGAGGTAAAGATCATAGCCAGGTCTTAGCTTTATCTTTTAGCGAGAAGGGGAAGAGTTTGAGGCGGATCACCTCTTGTGTGCAAGTTTGATCATTGAGAGTATCACACACATCCTCAAATTTTCTAATGTGGATATATGGCTTTTCAGAATCCATACCATGGTAATGGGGTAACATCTAGATCATCCCGTTTTTAAAATGAAATTTCCAGGCATTATACGGGAGTATAATGCATCCCGTAGTGACAATGTGATCGGGATATAAGATTTCTCTCAGCGGGCGGTATGGGGCCTCTTCTCACTAGCGGCTGCACTACCGTGTTGCAATATTTCTCTCTCTCTTATCGACTCGGTGTCCTCACTTGGTGGGCTCGAAGTGTGCTCGAAGGTGTGTCCTAAGAAGGAAAATGGAGTGTTATTTGAGATTGAGTGTGACAGTGTGGGAGGTAGAATCCAGAACTGTGGGGCATTAGGACTGTGGGGGCTATCGGAGTCGTACTCAACTATTGGATTTTCGTGAATGCTGGTTGGAGTATTATGGGGTGTGGGAGTGAGTTCAGAATTTTGCATTAATAGCTTATGAGAGATGATGATGATTCTTTTTTTGCTTTTGAAATTTTTATATGTTTTTGGATTTTTGGAAATTTTTGGTCAAAGTTTTAGATTGACTCGATCTAATCCTAAGTCTATCTAATTCCCCAGCAACGGCGCCAAAAACCTGATGCGACTCAGAAAGTGTCTCTAATGTGCGTTCACTCTAGGCTTAAGTGCAAGCCTATCGCGTTCGTAATAAACCCGATAAGTCGGGATCGTATCCTCAGGGAAATAGGACAACAGAGTTGTGACGACGTTAGATAGACAAGGAAATCCTAACTCTGACTCTAAAGGAAACGAAAAATGATTGGTTTGTGGAACAACTACACTAAATGCAATTATGAAATTATGAAAAGGTGCAATTATACTAATTTACCTAAAATACTGATGAAGAATGATTTAAACTTTAAACTATATGATGAAGAAAAACAGGACGGGAATACAATCCCCCAACCCTAGTGTATTACAGTTATAATACTAATCGTAAATTTAACTGATTAATTAGACCCAGAATTTAGTACTCCCAAGCATTACGTATATGAGGTTCAAGCCCGCACCATACTTAATCAGAGGACGAGTAAATCGGTATCGCGATAGTTACACTTGAATTGCATTCTAAAGCATCCTGGTTACCCTGAAGCAAACGAGATCTAAAGATCTACAATTGTCATGTTCCTACGCAATAAGGTCGTAATAAATCACTAAATTCAGAGGATGAGTGTTATACACATGCAACTATCACATCAGGTTGGGTTCATGTATCCCGACCTCGAAAATTCTTGCCTAGCATGCTGAAACTAATGAAAACAATCTTTGAATTGCAGAAAACCATGATTAAACTAAGGAAAATTAGTGGAATGATGCAGAAAGGAATTAAACAGAGGAAATAACTCACTAATCTTACCAAAGCATTAAAAGCATCAATTAATAACACTTTTAATCACAGAAATCTAAATAATGTTTAATCTTGAAATTTAAAGAATAAACTATCTCTAAACTTGGATTTTCTGAAAAGAATGGAAAATTATACTAAATCTCCGTGTACTAAAAATGATAATAAATCGGGTATATATACCCTACAAGGTTTCGGTAGTTTTAGCTGCACTAGGACTCTCCATTAGAGAAGGATAAAAAATTAAACTCGACAGCCGGATCGGTCCGGGTCTCCTGCGGATCGGTCTGCCTGGAATGCGGACCGATTCTTTTATTTCTGGGGCGGATCAGTTCGTGTTAGACCAGTTCTTTTTATTTCCTTCCATCTTTGGTTTGCCTTCGGTCTGGGGTTCTTTGGAATGTGGCACTGCGGACCGGTCCGGTCTTCCTACGGATCGGTCTGCCTTTGACTTTCTTTTCTCCAACTTTGACTGTTCATATCTTTCTCATCGGGATTCTGATTGAGGTGTTGTTTCTTCCTATGTGTTCATAAACTTGATATCTTCAACTTCTCTTTAGGTGCCTCATCAAATTCTAGGTAGAAATTACACTTTTTCCCTTTTGACTTTCCTTATTTTCTTTCTCGATTCTTCCGGTTTCTTTCTTCCTTTAATTGACATCAAATACCTGTAAAATCAATACGAAATACCAAAAACTCGGTGTACTCGTTAAGATAAGTCAGTAGCAAGATTATGAGATAAAGTAAAATCGATTACGTTGTTCGAGGTGCTAAAAGTAACTAAATTAAGGGATAAATTGGGAAGAATTTATGCCTAATCAAAGACTAAGAACCTTTATCTTAGATGTTAATCCCAAACCTATGTTTATTAAGATTACAAATTATTTAGTTTTTATATTGGAGAAATTGTGTTGATAAATTCTAGATTTATGTAGCTAAAGCTAGAAGTCATATGTTGAATTATTTGGAAATGTGTAGTACGATATTGGTAATTATATTAAGAAGTGTAATTATTGAATATTTGGTATTATTGAATGAATGGGTGGATGTGAAATATGTCATATGCGGAATTTTGATTTTGTAGGTGATATATACGGATTTATCCTCGATGGTCATTAGCGATAAAAATTTAAGTAGAATAACGGTGTTATGCCGATATGTATGATCACTACACCAAATTATCAAATATGTCACTCTTCTTCGGCCAAGGTTATCACGGTTAAAAACTGTGACGATAAAACACGAGTTCATTCTCACGGTCCTTAACCTTGACAATTCGTGTTGTCACAGACATGTCACGATCAAAGACCATGATAACTTTAGAAAGTTGTCATGATCTTTGACCCCCACATCTGTGACAACTTTAATAAAATAAGACCCTAGCCATCTTATTCTTTCCTCTTTCCCTCGCTATTCTCTCCTCTTTCCCTCGTAATTCTCTCTCTCTCTCTCTCTCTCTCTCTCTCCCTCTGCGACTTATCTCCTCCCTCTCTCATCTCTCCTCTCTTACTCATTCGTCCATCTCATCTCTCCTCCCTCTATCTGTGAACATATATGTTTCTCTCTCCCTCTCATATGTTTCAGTGTGTGTGTGTGTGTGTGTGTGTGTTTGTGTTTGTGTTTGTGTTAGTGTATGCTTCAGTGTGCGTGTGTGTGTTAGTGTGTGAATTAGTACATGTTTTAATGTGTGTGTGTTAGTGTGTGTTTCAATGTGTGTGTGTGTTAGTGTGTGTTTCAATGTGTGTGTATTTGGTATAAATTGAAATTGGTATTCTAAAATTGGTATTTGTATATTGAAATCGGTATTTGGTATAAATTAAAATTGGTATTCTGAAATTAATATTTGTATATTGAAATTGGTAATTGGTATAAATTGATATATTATGGTAATTGGTATAATCTATTGTGTTAATGGGTATAAATTAGTAATTGGGGTCCACCTCAATATGTTCGAGTACATGAAGCGTCAGTTGGGGTCCACCTCATATAAGGGCAAGGGGAAAGTGGTAGACGAGGATACCATTGCTCCATCTCTCACCCTCATCGCCGATACGCACCCACTCGTTGCCTTCATATGATCCATTTGCCACCTTAACCCCCGTCGAACGACCTATATCAACAATGGGTTGGCCGAGTGTGTATTTAATAGACCTCCGGGGTGGCAATCCCATAGCTACGCGTGAGGGACCCAGACACACAGCCGGATAGTGTGGTTCATGGACGTGTGTTGCAAGATATTGGGGCAAAGGTTCGTGCCACGCATATTATGCCCAAAAAAGAGAATGAACCCTTGTAGTTGGAAGAGCAATGCTACGTTCAGCAAATTGAGGGTTGTATCAATTCATATGTAGTGTGGCCTATCTTCCTCCTCAGACGTGTTCAAAACTCAATCCCTTGACATTATTTGTATTACTTTCATGCTTATGAATATTTTTTGTTGGATATTATTTGTATTTATTTCATTTGAATATTAAATGTTTGTTGGTTATGAATATGCAGTTTTTATGAATTGTTGAATGTTTCTTGATATATATATTGTTTGAACGGGTTTAAATATAATGTAATGGGTGAAAATATACTGTTGGGCAGTGGCAGTGACCATACTGCCTAGTTGTTTTTTTTAATTCTGTCCAGAATTATCACGGACTTTTACCGTGACAAGTTCATGATAATGAAAATTGTCACGAACTTCTCACCGTCAAAGTCCGTGACAAATTTTCATTTGTCACGGACTTATTATGATCAAAGTTTTTGATAATTTTTTCTTTTTCGCAGACTTATTATGGTCAAAGTCCATGACAAGTTCAATTCTTATCACGGACTTTGTCCGTGACAAGTTCGTGATAAAAAAAATTATCACCCCAAAACTTGTCATGATTTTTTGCCGTGACAAGTTTGCCTTATCACGGTTTTTTACCGTGACAACCAGGCAGTTTTGGTGTAGTGGATATTAATGGTGATAATGTAGTCGGTAGATAACGATGAGGTTAGGTTTAGTTATATTATTGAGTATATGATAATGACTCACGTATTTACCTTTGGGAGTCATAATAGTCGAGATTGGTTAATGGTGTAATTGGATTTATTCGTATAAGAGTTATGTACAACTGAAGTTAAATATAGTTACATGAGTTAGGAAATGATATTGACTTACAACACTTGGGATTTTTCATTGATGAATTCAGATTTATAATATAGAGGTTATGTACATGTGAGGTGTGAATGAATGTTGTGTTAAGGACAATAATAGTAATATAAGGAATTGATTTGAGACTTCATAGTAGTAATTATCATATAGAATGATCCAATATTAATGAGAATATGGGTATGTAGTGAATGAGGACTTTAAAAGTAAATTAAAGAATTTAGGAAATGAGACAAATTGCTTAAGTTAGAATTCGTGTGAGTTAAGTGTGTTGTAGTAAATAGTTTTAAAGTTAAAAAAGATATGTAAGAGGTATAAATTATATTCCAATAAATCTCTAATGGAGTCTAGGTAAGATCAAAATTTGAGAGTTTAAGATATATTTTCAGTATAAAAATAATCTTTAGCTAATACAATAAAATGAAATGGGGAATGTTATAATTTTGTTTGGGTAAATGCAGGTTATAATATTACTATCATTGCTTACATTTGTTGACTCTTCGTCAATGGAATCTAGTGATTCGTTATAGATGTTCATGCAAAAATACAATATTTTCCAACATAGAGGACCAAGAATGTTCGAATAAAGATTGTGTGAATTCTAATGTCTCGATTTACATAAAGAAGGTTAATCAATTTAAGACATCGCGTTCATTGATTAGGTAGTAAACTCGATAGTCTCTCAATGGGAAAGATTCAAGGCCAAAAGTTATCTTTAGCGATGCAGCTCCTTTCCATTGATACTCTCTCTAATTTGTCTTCATGTTCATTTGATTCTTCACCCAAATTTCATTCATGTGGGGGATTGTTGAAAAATATTGTGTTGTCACACAAATTAATATTTTGACAAAATTAATATATTAGTCGACTTTGAGAAATTATAAATGTAGGACTTGCACTTAAAACCTAGTGGAACCAAGTACATATGCGTCCCTTGTATCAATACGTGCCATGTGGTATATTCATTTGTTAAAAATAAACAAATGATTTATTTATGAAATTTGATTTCAAAGTGCTCCTTTTATTTATGAAATTATTGAGAATTTTATTTATTTTCTAGAACGAATTTTCAGAACTGTCATTAAAGGTTGTGATTGTCTGCTATATATAATAACTGTTTTTCAGAACGGTCGCTAAAGTTCGTGATTGTTCACCATTATTTGTGACTATTCATAAAAAACGTCCCTAAAGTGACTATTAACAAAATGATGCATATTTTCATGATAGAACACTTTGTTTCCTATAAATACAAGAATTGTCTATATTTTAAAGAAAAGAGAAAAAATATTCTTCAATGCTTTTCATTCCTAATTGAGTCGGAGAGAGTAACAAATATAATTGGTTCTTGGGATACGCACATTAAAGTACTTCTTGCGCGTGTTGAGACTGTTTCATCTTGGGAGGCAGATGCTCATTTTTCATTGCCATAAGCACGAGGAGTGAATTTTGTCTTAAGGAGAGAGTATCCAACACTCGACTCGATCATCTTTTTCGTTTGTAAGTTTTTTATTGGTGTAATTTTTGTTATAGCACAACTATGATTTTTTTTATCATTTAATTTGATAAAACACAAAAGCACGTAATTATGAACAACATATCGCACTAAAGTAATATGGTTCTACCACCACCATCATCGTTCCACCTGTATTTGACATGAATTTTGGTATAATTAAATAAATTATTTTTTGTTAAATTAAAAAAATTTAGAACCAAATTTTTATATAAACAGCAATAGATGGGGTGTAACAAAAGAATTTCAACCCGTTAGCGTAGACGTATTGAAAATGAAGTGTATGGAAAGAAATGAGTGGGTTAAAATAAGGGGCATATACCGAATAGTCCCTCATATATTTTTTAATATAGGTTTAGTCCAAACCTTTTTATTTTGTTACAAAAAGTCCCTCATCACATAAAAACACTCAAAATAAGGTCACACACAAATCCATTTACCCATATCCCTCCACACCCCTCCACCACACCCTTGCCCCCGCTGATGGAGCTTCGACAGTGGGAGGTGGGGTGGGAGAGGGGGGGAAAGGTTGCTGCTAACACGACCTTTTAAAAATAAGAAAATATTAGGTAAATGGATATTTGAGGGACTAAATGAGTTAAACTAAAAATAAGTGTCTTCTTCTTTACAAAATATGTATTTACGATGGGGGTTATTCGGTAATTGATCCTTAAAATAAAAACACCTTTTTAAAATGCAATAAAAGACATTATGGGATTCAAAATGAGTGAGAAAATACTGAACTAGATGAGATAATGATGAGAGCATAAGAATTCAATAAGAAACTAAAAAACATAAATGTCCATAGTATGGATTTTAGGATTCAAATCATGGATCTAAAATTGCCTTATTTAATTCCTCCAGATATGCTTCCAAACTGGCTCTGCTTAAATTTGCCAAGGACAAATTTTCCTTTTTTAAAGCATGGTGATCTAAGATGAACCATAGGGTAAAGTCTGATTCGTAGTAGTAAGTAAATAGACTTTAGGCATTCTAATAAGAGACACATTTTGTACTTATTTTCTCCCTCCGTCCCACTTGAATATCCCCTGTTTTAAAGTAAACAATTTTCAGAAATTTCTACTAGATAAGTTGAACCTCCTAAGAATTATAAATACCTTCAATGCAGAACATTCACTTAGATCATTGCACTGAGTAGTATTTAGATATAGAACTTTGAAATATCGTATACTTTTATATGCTATTTTCAAAACAAAACACGATGCAGAGGGTGTAGATAAAAGAAAAGTTTATTAGAGGAGAAAAAAGTAAAGAAGGCTGAGCTGAAAGTGAAGATGACAAGCAGCCATTCTAAGAATATATATCACATTAAAAGCTTAAATACATTAGTATGTTTTGCATTTTTAAGTGATCGTACACAAAAGAGGATGAAAGATATCCTTTAGATGAAATGTGGAACAACATAAATTACTTCATCATTTCATCGAATACTGTAATTTATATGCTCACAAAGAAAGGGTTGTAGGAAGTGATGATACCAGAATTGGTATCACCAGATCAAAGTGATAAGCAAGCTCTAACCAGTACAACAATGGAGTATGACAGATATATAAAAACACAAATAGAGATGAAGCAAAAAGGAATATAATACCAAATGTAAGTGGTTCAGCCTTTAAAGGGCCTACGTCCACTGTGTGAGTGTGTGAAATCCACTAAATATGGGCTCTAATGGCCTTGGACATAAACACACAAGCTTTCTCTCTCTGAGTTTAATAGAGTTTAAGTAGGGTTATGAATTTGTGATCCTTTACAATGAGGTAGAAGACAAGTATTTATATGGTTAGGGTGGTGTCATATGCACCCCAGGCATGCAGGAGTCATGCACAATATCCAGTGCCTAATGTTATATTTCCATTTGTCCTTTGTGAATGTAAGTAATGATTAAGATATATTCTCCACATGTGGGAATGATGATGTTATAACTATTTGGCTCACATGGGGCTTGTAGCCCACGTGAACTTTCCCACGTATGCCCCATTCCACATGCTCTATTAGGTGTCAAACGTGCCTTGCTGGGTTGAGGTGTTGGCCTAGGCGAGTATAATACTGTTGATGTATCGCTAGATTGCATGTAGATATTCGCTAAGTGTAGTCTCGGCTGACTAGTGTCAGGACGAGATGAGAATATAGGTGGCCTAAGAAGTCTCAGCCTTATGATGTTGATGAGGCAAGACGTTAGGCTAGCAAAGGTTACATGTTGTCTCAGATTGAGACCGAGACAAAATGTACTGTCCGATATGGGTCGAACCAGTTATACAAGATGGCTCAGATTGAAGATGCTTTGTAAAGTCGTCTTGGGCTAAGCCTGGCTTAAGCCGAGATGAGGTCTCATAATGGCATATAAATCACCCCCTAGCCCTTAGTCTTCTGCGTAGATGCGAGACTGCAGGGTAAAAATTTCAAGAAACATTAATGAAGGTACGTCTCTGACTTGTCAGCGTTGATGTATTGATGTGTATAAAAGGAGGACACTTGTCATCTGTTCCTTGGCCTAGCATGTTCCTCAAGTAGTGGCGACAGCATGTATACGCCTTAGTAGTTGTGCCCTAATGATGGGCACATCGAAAGTTACACCCCCATCATTTATAGGGGTTTAAAAATGTAAAACTAAAAAATTCTTCTTCTATCTCCACACTTTTATGCGTGCGAGTTTCTCTCTCTAAGCTTTCTGTTCCAAAGTTCCTTCTCCTTCTTCCACTACCCAAGCATTTTTTAGTAACTTTTCTAAATCCCCGGTGGTAGTCAGCCTAGCCAAACCTGCCAGGTACCCCTCTTATTCCTTTTTTGTTAGCTTTTCGTCCCTTTTAGCTATTTATATAGTTGTACTATTTTTTCGATGAGTTTTTCATTTTTTTGGTGACTGTGTTGGGTGGTTTTTAGGGCTGAAAAGATTGGTTTGAGTGTTTAGAGAGTTAGTTTGAAGTTTTGTGGGTAGTTTTAGGTTTTTTCCACCTTGGTTTACCCCTATTTGGCCACTCCGGTGAATCTACGATCATCTTCTCCGGTGAAACATTCAATCTGTTCTTGGTCTTAACTCTTCATATTCCTTGCTTTTCATCTTTAGTCAAACCTTCAATTGTTTGCGCTTTTCCATTATTTCCCCTAAGTTGAGGGTCGTCCTTTGAATGTTGAGGAAGTTGTACGAGCTAGCTCAAGATTTCCCCACTCTCAGAGAGAAGTGCTTCAGGGAGATCAGATAGTACGAGATTGAAGAAGTTTCCAAGCGCACAAACGAAGCCTTTCCCCTTCGTCCTATATATCCCATCCCTCTCGCAACCATTCGTCCTCCAGTTGTAGAGCTCAGTGATTCCATATCTAAGTTAGCTGTCGAGAGTTTCGATTCTTTCAACGTGGCTATGAAGATTCCTCATGATGGGTCTGAGGAGGCTGAAGGTTCTTCAAGAGCCTCGTCCTCAAACCAAGTTGGTCCATCTAATCAGGCTGAGACATCAGACCAGGCCGAGTCATCTCAGGGGTTAGACTCTTCAATGCAAATCCTTTTGTCTCACAAGGTGCCAAGAGTGGACATTACTATGAGACCCCTATAGGTTATCCCTCTTATTGTCATTTCGGTGCAATACTTTTCTAGAACTTCTCATGCCAAAGGTGTCGTCCCCCCCCCAGTGTCGTACCAATTGCATACCAAGACGACGATGAAGATGCCACTAAGGGCACACTTGACACTTCATGTGCTGAATCCTACGTCATCACAGTTACTAAAGTTGACCTTTTAGTGTAGAAACATCACTATGGCATTGGAACTTTTATCAATATGAGAGTACCCTCGGTCAACGAGAGGGCATTTCAAGGTCGATAGGGTGAAATTTGTGTAGATGAATAAATGTTTAAGTTAGGCTTTAGACTACCTATACATCCAGTTGTAAGAGCCATTTTAGACAATCTTGGTCTCGGACCTGTGCAGTTATCACCGAATGCATGGAGAGTTATCCTTGGCTTTGTTTCCCTGTGGAATTTAGTCCACCACGAAGACCTTCCAGTTAACATCTTCAGAGGATTCTACACTGTATCCTCCCTTAAAACACAGTTTGGCTCTATCATCTCGTAGCCACGAAGTCTGAAAAGAAAGCTTTACTTATTACCCAAACTTCCCATCACAACTAGAAACCTTAATATTTTTTCATCTCAAGAGCATGAGAATTCGGCCCTAATGTCCCTTGCACTGCCTCTAGGCCTCGTGTTCCTCAATGATGGGCTAAAGCCACAATGTCGATTAAAGTTGATACAGGCTTAAGTGTTGAAGACACCAAAAACCTTGAGAAAGTTAGGAAATAAGGAAACAAAGGGGGTCTCATCCAATTTGAACAGTTTATGACCCCGTATTTCTTAGAGCAGATGGGTATGGGGTGGACCCCCTATCTGAGACATGTAAGTGTTGTTTAATCATTATTTATTCTAGTTATTGGTCGTATTTCTCTTATCTGAGCTTATGATCTTAATCTCTTCATTGTAGACCAACCTAAATACCCCAGAAGCTGTGTGGAACATGGAATCTCCAAGCATTTCCAATTTGCTTAAAGAAGTTGGAAAGAAGTCGGCCCCTGTGCCTCAGACCAAAAAATCCACTACTGCCAACCCCATCCAGGTTAATGGGTCTAATAAGATAAAATAAGGTCAGGATAATCTCCCAACGACTCATCAGATCAATGCCCAAGATCGGGACGAGTCAGGCCATCCCTATTTCCTTAGAGGATACGCTTGCAACGAGGCTAGAGAATCTGAAGATTAGCCCCGACTCTGCCTTGAGGAGCAAGGACAAAGCCCTAGATTTCCTAACCTCTAATACCTCTGAGTCTGATAATAAATTTTTGGAGGTCACCAATATCTCCCTGATGAATGACTTTGTCCTTTACAGGGATGTCCAAGTAAGTCATTCTTCTTTTCATATTTTTTCACAACTGTAAGGTGGTTTCATAAGGTCGTCTCGTACTGACTTATTTTATCTTATGCAGATAAATATTTTCCTTTAGAAGCTCCACCAGTGGATAAAAAATAAAGTCTCATAGATCCTCCTGTCTCGTTAAGCTATCAGAGATGACGAGACTCAGAAGGGCCGCATTAAAGATCTGGAGACTTAGATTAAAAACCTGAAGAAATAACATTATGAGGCTATCACTGACCTGGAAAAAACTCATGATGAATATATCAAGTCTCTAAACAACAAGCATGTAGACGAGATATCTAGGAAGGTAAATGAGGTCATCGATAACAAGATCTCTGAGGCTCAGAAGTAGGTTGTGGAGGTCTTCAAATCTTCTAAGGGGTACCTGGGCTATAGTGTGAAGTACCTTGAAAGAGGTGCTCACACTAGATGCCTCTGGGCAATTATAAAGTTCCCTAAGATCACCCATATATATGAGTAGTTCAAGACTTTTAGCTTGGACGACTCTCTTGCCATGATAGCTCTGAGTCAAGTTGAGGGGTCGGCGGAGTAGGAGCCTACAGTCTAGACTACAAACCAGGCGGATGAAACTGAGCCTATCGGAGATACCGAAGCTGACAGCACTGTAGCTGGGGATGTGTCGGCTCTTGATGAAATTGAGAACGCAAATGTCAAAGAGACAAACCTCCAAGCTTCGCTCTTATTAGTTTTTCTCTTTTATGGGTAGCCACATGTGGCCTAATGCCCCCTATTAGTTATAAATCTTCTAATTACTTGAACAATTTTTATAATTTACCAGTAACATCGTAGTTGTTCTTGAACACTTATCACTTCGTGTTCTTGAATGAAAAATGCTTCTGATCATTTACTACCACACTCTGAATGGATAAATAGTATTTACGATTTGACCTCATTTACTTTACATGTATGCCTCTTTCTGATGTTTAATCAAGTAACCACAAGATGGATTATAACCTTGATATCACCAACTAACTGAATAATGCACACATCGTCCCATCTTTAAACGAACCGGGTACAGATAACACATTATATATTTTGAGGATTATCTCTTTCTCAAACGAGATGAATATTGACGACAAATTTTGAATTCACCAAATTATCAAGTCTCCTCTCATCATTTTGAACGTGTATGGACGAGAGCGATCTCGTCCATGAACTATCGTCTCAACTGAGAGACTTTATCCACCAAATTAATGATGTTTAATATGAACCATAAGTAAGTGATTTTTAAATTTGAATTAAATTCACCAAATTATGGTGTTTGCATCACGAGTCCCCTCACATCATTTTAAGAGTGTATGGATGAGATCACTCTCATCCATACACCGTCGTCTCGACCGAGAGAGTTTTTTTTACCAAATTAATGATGTTTAATATATTCCTCCCTCTTGGTGTTATCGAGAGTCCATGGACGAGGTTGACCCCGTCTGGACTGTAATATCACCGAGAGTAAGTAGGAGCTACTTCACCACGAATGATGTTCTGTAGCTTAAGATGAATTAATACACTCAATCTAAAATCATTCAAATAATAAAATAAGAGAGAACGATTTGAAGTTTTTCATTCATAATCCTCTTCTCATATACATAGGCAAATGAAACTAGTACAAATGAAACTAATACAAAACTCTTACTGATAGTATTTTTTTAGATGGTCGGTATTCCAAAGGTTGGAGAATGGCTCCCTTCCAAGTTTTCCAGCTGATACATTCCTGTAACCACCTCTTTAATCACCCGATAGGGACTATGCCAGTTAGGATGAAGTTTATTGGGCTTCTGCTAAGTCTTCTTTAGAATTACAACTCCTACTGCCAATGATCGGGCCTTCACTCTCTTATTATATAACTTTGTTGATATGCAGCTTGCCTAACCTCAGCATCCTCCCTTCTCTCTTCCACTAGGTCCAGATCCAGTCTGTGTTCTACAACATTCTCTTTTGGGTCATATGTATGGACCCTGTGGATTGGGATACCGATTTTTGTCGGCACCATGACCTTTGATCCATAAGCTATAATGAATGTGGTTTCCCCCCGTTGGTGTCCTCTTTATCGTCCTATAAGCCCATAGGACGACATGCACATCTTCAATCCATCTTTTTTAGCATCTTCTAGCTTTTTCTTAATTCCATCAAGAATTATTTTGTTATTACCTTTGTCCATTGGCTTGGGGCTGGCCTGGAGTTGAAAAGAATTGTTCGATGTCGACCCGCTTATAGTACTTCCCTAGGGAGATGTTATTAAACTGATTCCTGTTATCAGAAATCAGAGTGTTTGGCAATTCATATCTACATATAATGTTTTTCCAAATGAATTGGAAGGCTTTCTTCTTTGTGATCGTAATCATCGCCTCGGCCTCCACCCACTTCAAAAAATAATCAATTGCTAAAATCAGATAGCAGTAATTATTCACAACCCTTGGCAAGGGTCCTACCAAATCTATCCCCCAGACTATAAATGGCCAGGGGGAAGTGATAGAGGTTAGGGGATGATGAGGTTGACAGGGAATGGTGGAAAACCTTTAGCACTTGTCACACTTCTTCACATATCTAATTGTATTATTGGCTCGTGCTGGTCACCAATATCCCTGAGTCATGATCCTCTTCGCTAATGACTTCCTCTTATATGACTGGAGCAACATCCTTTGTGTAAGTATTTTAAAATATACTTTACCTCAGAGGGATAGACACATCTGAGTAGAGGGAGTAGGAATCCTTTCTTATACAGGATGTCTCCTATGATGGAGAACTTAGAAGCTTTGTACCTCAACTTCTTTTTCTCGGCTTTAGAATGGGGTAGTTCCCCATATCTGATGTACCGAATGATAGGATCCATCCAAGAAGCTCCCATATTCAAATTCAAGAAAAATTCCAAAGTGCTCTCTTCCTCTTCAATGATCGGTCGATGTAAGTTATCTACCAGCACTAACCTTCGAATTTCTATTCTTGTTGTGGAAACTAACCTTGCCAAAGCATTGGCTTGACTGTTATCTAGCCGAGGTATCCTCTTCAGTTTTACCTCCCTAAAATTCTTCAGTGTTGCTCTTACCCTATGAAGGTATTTGTCCATTATGTCATCTTTGGCCTCATATAATCCTAAAATTTGATTCACAGCTAACCTAGAGTCATTATGAACCAGGAGTTGGCCAACACTCAGTACTATGGCAAGGGAAAGTCCGATCAGTAGGGCCTCGTATTCTGACTCATTATTGGAGGCTATAAAATTAAACCTAAGAGCATATTCAATGTCAATCCCATCTAGGGCCGACACAATCAAACTTGCTCCACTTTAGGACTCGTACGAAGAGCCATCAATAACCAAGTTCCACAAAATACCATATTTGGAAAAGTAACCCTCTTACAGGGTTCCACTCTTCCTCATTCTCAGACACTTTACTCCTTACTATACTCATCTCGGCCTCGGTTGGGGGAAGATATACTCTTTTTTCTAGATCATAAGTTGGAGTTTCAATCTCTTCTGCATTAGCCTCCTCCCAAGTGAACTCGACTACGAAATCAGTTAGGGTCTGCCCTTTAATGGTTGTTCTTATATGGTAGATGATATCAAATTCCCCCAACTCAATTGTCCAGTCCATTAACCTACCTAATTTCTCAGGTTTATGGATGACCTATCTGAGAGGAGAGTCGATGAGGACGACCATAGTATGCTCTTGAAAGTACGACTTCATCTTCCTTGAGGCATAGATTAAATCATAGGCCAACTTCTCCATTTTAGAATATCTCTGCTCGGCCCCATTGAGGGCCTTACTGTTAAAGTACACTAGGTTCTATACATCATCCTCTTCACTAATAATGGCAGCACCATTGGTCGATTCTGACACTACTTGATAAAAATACAACTGCTCTCCCTGAACTGGTTTTGATAGCAGGAGTAGAGAGCCGAGGTAGGTCTTCAATCCTTAAAAGGACTTATTGCACTCCTCATTCCATTCAAGAGCTTTTCTGAGCACCTTGAATAAGAAAGCACTTATCGGTAGCTCTGGACACAAACTTGTTCAATGCTGCCACCCGTCCAATTAACCTTTTCACATATTTTATTATTATGGGAGTCTTCATTTCCAACAAAGATTTGATCTTTTTGGGTCTGGCCTCAATCCCCCTATGGTTTATAATAAAGCCCAAGAACTTGCCTACCCCCACATTAAAGACACACTTGGTAGGGTTGAGTTTTATCCTAAACTCGTTCATAGTATCAAAAGTTCGCTCAAGGTCGATAACATGAATGTTAGCCTTGAGACTCTTTGTCAGTATATCGTCGAAATAAACCTCCATCGTCTTCCCTATCTGCTCTTCGAATATTTTATTGACAAATCTCTGGTATGTTGCCCCATCATTTTTTAAGCCGAAGGGCATGACCTTGTAACAACAGGTCCCCTTGTCAGTTATAAAAGATGTCTTCTTAGCATCGATCGGATTCATGAATATCTGATTATAGCCTGAGTAGGCATCCATAAAACTCATTAATTCATGGCCGACAGTGGTGTCAACCATCTTGTTTATCCTTGGCAGGGAAAAGCTATCCTTGGGGCAGGCTTTATTCAAGTCCATAAAATCAACACACATCCGCCACTTGCCATTGGCTTTAGGGATGATAAATGCATTTGCTAACCACTCAGGGTAAATGACCTCCCTGATGAAGTCAGATTTTTCTAACTTCTTTACCTCTTCTCGGATGACATCATATATCTCTTGGTAGTAGACTCTCCTTCTATGTATGACCTATTTTGCATCCTCGGTCGCATTGAGATTATGGCAGAGGACATTCGAATCGATGTCGGGCACATCCTTATGGCTGGATGCTCTGCCTTTTCTTCAATAATCTAATTAGCTCTTCTTTGATCTCCTTCTTCAGGGCTTTACCGATTTGGATAGTTTTTTTCGGTTCGTCCTCATCGAGGACGATGGATTATACCTCCTCAGCGGCCTCACCCTTCTTTAACTTTGTTTCATCTCTAGGGTCCAGGGTATTAATGTTATAAGTTGTAGTGGCCCATTTGTATGCCTCCCTCTCCTCAGCCAAGTTGAAGTAGCATTCACGTGCCTCAACTTGGTCACCCCGAACTTCCCCTAGCCCATATAGAGTCAGGAATTTAATTGTTTGGTGAACCGTTGAGGGCACGACCTCAAATTCCTTAAGGGTTACCCTTCCCAGAATTATGTTGTATGCTGAGTATACACTCTCATCCATGACAAAGAAGCTAATTTTCTTCGTGAGGCATTTCGAGACAGCTATTTCACATCCTTACTTCCATCTCATAGATACCCAGAGGTTGCACCTTCTAACCACTAAAGCCAATGAGTGGTTGGTGATATGGCACTAGTCTCTTCCTACTCAGATCCAGGCCTTTGTAACAGTCCCAAAACATCACGTCAGCCGAACTGCCGCCATTTACCAAAATCCTCGAAACTTCATAACCATGCACTAGAGTAGTGATGACCAAAGGGTCATAATGCGGAGCCAATATCCCTTTAAAATCTAATTGAAAAACCAACAACTAAGGTATTCATATCAACTTTAGTTCTCTTATCTTTCACAAGCTCAACTGCAGTTTAGTTCACAGTCTCTGACTTTAGTGGGAGAGCTTTGCCTTCAGCCACATGTATTTTTCTATCATCGACTTCCTTTCCTCCACCTGCAAGCCCTCCGCATATCATTTTCACCTCAAGGGAGATCATATGGATCCGACCTTTGGGATCAGTTAACAAAGGTGGGAGGTCAGGGTTGTCTCCATCATCATCGTCCGAGACATCATCGTCTCAGTTCACTGGAGCATCAGGCTTACACTTATCATTTCTCTTCTTTTCCTCGGTGTCGTCTCGACCACCCTTCAAATTGCTCTTATCCATGTACTTTCTTAACTTGTCAACTTTTAGCATTTTCTCAATTTCATCTTGAGAGTGAAACATCGATCAATTATGCGGCCATGATATTGGTGGAAATCGCACCATAAGTTCTTGTTCCTCTTATGAGGAGGAGCTCTTAGCTTCTCTGGCCATCTTAGTGACCGATCAATTTTTATCTCATTAAGGATGTGCTCACGGCTAACTATCAGAGGAGTATAGTCAACAAACTTGTCATCCATCGACCTCTTCTTTCCATCTTTATTCTTTTTCTGGAACTTGCCTCCACTGCTTGTTCCTTTCTCATCGTCTTCTTTTGCAACCATAGCATCCTTCGTGTTCATAACCTTCCCGACCATAGCTAGGAGTTCGGCCATAGATTTTGGAATATCCTCGATGAGCTTCCACGGGAGCTTTCCTTTCTGCAGTCCTCCAATCAGAGCTGTCATTGCAATACTCTCATCATAATCCTCCACTTCTAACTTTCCTTACTGAATCTAGCAATATACTCCCTCAGACTCTCATTCTTCCCCGCTTAACATATAGCATGTGTGTCGTCTTCTTTTAGGGCTTCACCCCAAAGAAAAAGTTATGTATAAACCTCTCTGCTAACTATTTGAAATTCTCAATTAAGTTTTAGGGAGAGAAGTAAACCATACATGAGGAGCTCCGATGAGCGTGTTAGAGAAGATTCGATACCGCATCTCTTCTGAGATGGAGTAGATATCAGCAGTTGATTGATACATCTCCACATGATGGACTGGATTAGTGCTCCCATTATACTTGAGCATCACTATCAGCGGCTTAAATTTAGTCGGGATGGGATAACTCATGATCTTAGCCACAAAGGGATAACCTTCACTGTATCCCCTCTGCAAAGGGTCTCGGCTCTTTAATATGTCCCCTATTTTTTCCTCCAGTTATTGAATGGAATCATTCCAGGGCCTCTTGGCTGCAGCTAGAACCTCGACCTGGGCCACATTTTTTCCAGCCCCCTCTCTATTAGCTGGTCAAATTGAGGGCTCTCTGGTAACTGTCCTCTGTCGGCTGTTCACCTCTTGTTGTTCCTCTTCTTGGCCTCTAGGAGGTCGGCGATCATCACATCTTTGATTTCTTCTGGAACCAGTGATGCTTCTTGATTTGGAAAGGCGGTTCCTTAAGTCATCTGCTGTTGGGCCGAGCATATCAAAGGCCAACCCTCTACTTAATCTGTCCAAAGTTGATGCCCTTGGCCTACATTCTTAGCTCGGCCTGCCACTACATCCTCGGCTGGGCTGAATTAGTCGTATAGTGCCTCTAGAAATTTGATATGGCTCACAACATTCTCTATCGTCCTCATCATCATATTGTTCATCCTCACCATTAGGGCATTCCTGACCTGGCCTCCCCAGGCGTAAATGCCTAGGGTCGGCCAAATCTCTACGCCTATGTTGAGGAGGAAAAACTTTATTTGGGGCTTGGGGTGGTCCCCTGTCCACTGGATCTAGAACACCTTCCCTAGAGGCCGGAGTTATCATCTCCTCTCCAGCGCCGATAAGTCTAACCACTATATTTTGGCTAAATGCAGCAAGATTCGCTTGCATATGTCATTGACTGTCCACCAAGGAGCATAAGGCCGCCGCCACCTCAGCCATTTCTGACTGAGGTGGGGCTTGGCTGGTACATGGTCCACTTAGAGTAGGAGGATCTGATGCCATTGTAGAGTTCCGGTGACCAAAAAAACCAAGTGATGTACTAGAAGTGAGCTAGATGAACGAAAAACGATCTTAAACTCAAACCAGAGCTCTTTCAATGGTGGTTCAAGCTCAACCAAGTGAGAGGTTGAACCACCACCAGACGACGCCAGACTGGTGATAGCAGAATTGGTATCGCCAGATCAAAGTGATAAGCAAATTAGGAATAAATCATAAATAAAAAAGTATAAAAAGCCTAAAAGTAAGAATTGTTGGGATAACTCACCTTAGAACACTATGCTGATAAGTAGGAATCGTCCTTCTTCTAGTAAATGTGTGTTAATTGTGTTCTTAAACCATGCCACTGTGATCACTTGTTAAATATCCCTATTATATCAAACCTCATTATATCACATTAATTGTTTGATGTTCTAGAAAAGGTTCTTGAGTTTCTGAGAGGTGATCAAGTATCAGCATCTTAGATGGTATTTTTATATTTTAGCTAATAGACTCCTTTTTTTTTTGAAGTCCAATTCATAAATTATATTAAAATAAGGGGGGATACATCACACTTTAAGGCATTCTCCAAAAACGGAGGAGCAACATCAAACCATACACTACCATCCCCCTAACATTTTTGGCATATTGAGCCAAAGCATGGGTCGAGCCATTGCCGATCCGTTTGACGAAAAAGAAAGAAATTTTGTGACCACCCAAAATATGTCTTTTAACCGATTCAATACAATTTCTGCAAGCAGACCAATCGTCGTCTTCATTTCTCAGCATGAAGATAACGTTTTGGCAGTCCCCCTCTAATATAAAGTTCGAAAAATCATAATTTAAAGCGAAAGATGAAGCAAAATCTGTTGCCAAAGGTTCTACATGTTCAGCCTCGAGAGGTTGCCAGACACGGTGGGAGAAAGCTACCCGAAAATTGCCACCCCCATCTCTAATGATAACCCCCACCCTGGAGCTTCTCGAATCTGTGAACGTAGCCGCATCAAAGTTAACTTTAACCATACCTGGGTTAAGAGGCTTCCATTTAACTGTTATAAAAAGTACTAATCAAGGTTCTAAAAAACGCGAGGCGTGATTGAGGCGTGGACGCCAAGCCTTAAGCCTTGGAAGCCTAGGCGGGAAAAAACGTGAAAAGGCGTTTAGGACTTCTTAATATATTTTAATATTTTTTAACCATAACAAGGATATTAAAATACAAAAATTGCACATATCATAAAAATATGTCTGAATATATGCAAATTAAAATAGTATTTGATTATTTTGGATGAGATAATGGTCCGGTTTGTAAATAAATTCTTTAAAAGGCGACATTGTTTCACTAAAACATTGTTATTTTTAGAAAAAAGTGCGCCTTAAGGTTTTTACCAAGAATAAGGCGTGAAAAGCGTAAGGCGAGGCGTTTATCCCAAGCCTTAAGCCTAGGCGTGCCTAGGCGGGTTTTTTAGAACAGTGGTACCAATATAAAGCTAAGGGTCCGTTTGGTTTGGGGTAAAATATATTTCAACGCAGTGAAAAGTAATATGGTGAAATACGTTTTTACCTATTTAAAGGTAAATTTTTTTCTGAATTCCTGTTTAAAGTTTCATAATTATAGGGTGTGCACTTGTTCACAATGTCAATCCAACTGAATTCTTGTTTAAAGTTTCATAATTATAGGGTGTGCACTTGTTCACAATGTCAATCCAACAAAAATTTAATTTTATAGAGGTAAAAACGTATTTCACCATATTACTTTTCACCGCGTTCAAACATATTTTACCCCGAACCAAACGGACCCTAAAATAATTGGAGGAGGAAGTTCTGACAAACTCCCTACTAACCAGGTAAGAGCCTAAAGACTAGGACACGCTAATAACCATAAACAATAAAATATTAATAAAAAAATGCCAACGTACAGTAACAAACATGGACTGCATAAAACAAACTTAAAGACTTGGTCAACATGATGACTCCACTACTACCTATGGACTAGTACAACACATGACTAAGAACTCTGCAAAATTAAAATTACTTCCAACAATCCCTACCTTAAACTGAATGTTATAAACAATCAGTTTAATTAACCAAGACTAGTTGTGGAAGACCCCTCCTTTAAACCGGATTCTCCAAAGTGCAGACCCTAAGTAACTTCCGGAGATTAAAAATGTAACTAATTTTCTATCCCATGACAATCTTTGATTTTCATAAAAAATAACGCCTCTACTGATAAGAATTTTCTTAGTGTTAGGATTGTAAAGTTTATAAGCTTTTGAATGATCACTAACACCAAGAAAAATGCATTTTTCTGCCTTGTCATCGAGTTTTTTCTCCTCCGGTCTGGAATGTGTGCATAGGCAAGACATCCAAAAATTCTGAAATGACCTACCGCCAGCTTACGTCCGCTCCATGCTTCCTCGGGTGTCATATTTTGAACAGCTAGTGTGGGACATCTATTCAATATATGAGTGCTCCAGTCAACTGCTTCTGGCCAGAAACTTTTTGGAACGCCACTTCTCGTCAAAAGGCTTCGCACCATGTTTAGAATTGTGCTATTTTTCTTCTCGCATACTCCGTTTTGTTGAGGCGTGAAGGCTGCAGTAAATTGCCCTCTTGATTCCATAAGTCTCACAGAAATTTTCAAATTCATTTGAGTTGTAGTCTCCACCACGATCAGTAGGAAGAACTATTATTAGGTGGCTAACTTCTTTTTCAATAAGAGCATTGTAGCTTTTAAAGGCTGCAAAAGCTTCTGATTTTTCCTGCAAAAAATAAACACAAATTTTCTGGCTATAATCATCAATGAAGGTAATTATATATCTTTTACTGCCATTTGATGATGTATTTATCGTCCCACAAATGTCATAATGAATCAGTTCCAACGCTTTCTTTTCTCTCCGTGATCTCCCTTGACGAAATTGGTTACGATGTTGTTTGCTAACAGTACATTCTTCCCAAAACTCTGAGGGCACTGAAATTTGAGGAAGACGTGTTACCATTCTCTTCAATTGGAGTGTTCTCAATCCTCCAAAATTGAGATGCCCATATCGAAAGTGCCATAACCCTGCTACTTCCTTCAATCGTGCAGAAACGCAAGAATGAGTGGTATTGCGGAGATGCAGTGGAAACATTCGATTGGTCGTCATGTTGACTTGAGCAACTAAGCCTAATATGGCATCTTGGATTTGGCAGACTCCATTCTTGATAGATATTTCATATCCCTTCTCTTGTAGCTGACCAACACTTAGCAAATTGGTCTTTAAATCTGAGACATAAAGAACATTAGAAATAGTTTGCATAGAATTTCCTTTCGTTTGAATTGTTACCTTTCCTTTACCCATAACCGAGTGGTGGCCTCCTTGTCCTATTCCTCTTCCTTGAAATTGGTTGTCTTGGTGTTGGTTTCCACGATCACTATTTCCTCTGCCTCTGCCTGTCCTCTATCAGCTCTACTTGGTGCAGAATGATTTTTAGTTAGGACTTTCAAAGCTTTCTCATCTTTTTCTTCCTGGTTGAGTTTATGCTTATGAACTAGCAGAGAACTTTGTAATTCATCAATTGAGAGATCATCAATATCATTAGATTCTTCTATGGAATAAACAACAAAATTAAATTTTGGTGTCATGGATCGAAGAATCTTTTCTACTATGGTCACATCCTCCGTCTTGTCTCCATGAATTCGCATCTTGTTCACAATTGCCATTGTCCGAGAGAAATAATCTGTAACCGATTCTCCCGACTTCATTCGAAGTTTTTCAAACTCCGTAAGAAGTGCTTGAAGCTTCTGCGCTTTTGCCCTTGAAGACCCTTGGTGTTGGTACTTCTTCTTCATGGAGTCCCAAATATGCTTCGAAGTGTCCTTGCAAAGAATAGTTTCCAAGATTGGGCGATCAATTGCTTGAAAAAGATAATTCTTCTCCTTGATTGTCCTTCTAATTCTATTCTTTGTGCATCCGTCATTAGCGTTCCAACTACAGGTTCCGTAATTCCATTAGAAACTACTTGCCAATAATCCTTGGGTCTGAAAAAATTCCCCATTAACATACTCCAGTGATCATAGTGACCATCAAAGCGGGGAACAGATGGTTGAATAAAGTTGTCAGTGACCATTGTTCACTGTTGTTGTAAAATTAATAGAAATCAACAAAGAAATAGCTACTGTTACAGGACGCTTTGTCTCGAGAACTCTCTAAAGTGACTCACTTTTGAAACCACTCTCTGCTCACCTTTTAACCTAGCTCTGATACCACTGTTATAAAAAGAACTAATATACAGCTAGAAGTAATTGGAAGAGGAAGTTCTGAACATATGCATTCATTCATTAATCAATAGCCTTTATATAGATAGTACACCAACTACTATATGCACCAATCCAAGCACTACTCATCGTGCAAATAACAAACTCCCTACTGACCAGGTAAGAGCCTAAAGACTAGGACACACTAATAACCATTAACAACAAAATATTAAAAAAAATGCCAACGTACAGTAACAAACATGGACTGCATAAAACAAACTTAAAGACTTGGTCAAGATGATGACTCCACTATTGTCTAAGGATAATAGTTTTTTTTGCCTAAAACTGTTGGAATTTTGTTATGGAAAGAACGGAATATATTAATTAATTTCTGCAAGGCACGTTCTTGGAACGCTTTCTTTTAGGTAAAATTTCTCCCAATCCGGTTGAGACAGAACCAGAACCGCAAGTACACAATGAGTTTTATAGAATCTGCCTTCAGGATACAATGTAGTATATGAACAATTGTTTGATTCAAACTATGTACTGTTTGATCAAACCAAGAACACTCTGAATTTTAACTTGATAATGCCAAAGTATAGAGGACGGAGAGAGGAGAAACTAGAAATTTTCGGTGTCCAAAACAGAGGCCTGGAACTCTTTTTATAGCCATTTCTGTGACTGTTCTTCAACAGTCACAGCTCTTCATAGAGTGACTCAGCAGCCGTTGGATCATGCCTATTTGGAACAGCTGCGATCTAACGGTTCAGATTAGGCGTCCCATCGTAAGCGAATGGACATCCCCTACACGAAACACTACGAGTTCATCCAATGGTTTAGATCAAGTCATTTCGGATTTTAAACCCTTTGATTGGATCGTTTAATCACAACCGTTGATCTGTTTTACCTCGTCAAAAATTTAGGCTCCCATGCTCCAAGCGGCGATGTGCACGTGTGAAGTGACAAGTGCGCGTCAAAGCGCGCAATGCGCCCTAAGTCGCCCAATCGCCCTTTCGCGCCGCGTGTCGCGATTGGTGGTGCATAAGCACCACCGCGATGCGTAGGATCATAGCCTCTTATTTGACTTGTCAACTAAGAATCTTAGTTGTCCATTAGTTGATATACCACTACTTTTTGTAGTATTCTTCCAATGTGGGACAATATGGGATTTTGAGCACTCCTATATCTTTCACACCCATTTTCTCATGTTTCTACCTTCTAAAATAAAACCAAAACTACGTTCAAAATAAAACACCAATAATATAATAAAATATTAACAACTAAAAATTAAAATATCAATAAACATTGGAATTTATCCAGCATTCCCCCACCAATTTCAATATACACAAGAGAGCAAAGAAAAAAGACAATAAATCACTTTTGGCATTATCGCTAAAATCTAGTACATGAATGAGAAGTGTCTTTCGGACTTGAACTTCCATATAGTGAAAATAATTCAAAGCTTCATCAAGGTGCTGTGGTGAACGTATCTTGAACCAATGACCTTTTGAGACTAGCCGGAACTATCACACATACCGATTTCTGAGTTTATAAGTGTTCTTCTAGCATGCACTTTTATGGCCTTGTGCTAATCCTGATTTCACGAGCGCTTTAGGATCGGTCTTGATTTCATAGAAAGCGGCCACACTTTCGACACTCGAATAGGTAAATCAACTTTAGTGATTCTGCGAGTCACACTTATATGATTTATTAAGAAGTAACCTTCATCCTCTAACATGCAGAAAACCAACACTAGGCACATAGGAATGGAACCTTTTTTTTTCTATATAAAATTCCTAGTGTTCCATAACTATAATTTAACTTGTTTGTACCACATTGAACTCTATCTATATTTTCAAGATATGAGTTGGGTTCCCATTAAATATAGTTGTGTTATTTAATAGACCTTAGTCCCATTCCTTTTGAGGTGATATATATCATCTCCCTAACAAGACCTTTAGTCAGAGGATCTGCTAAATTCTTGTTCGTTTTAATATAGTCGACTGTAATTACTCCTTCCTTGAGTAATTTTCTTATAATTTGATGCCTTAGACTAATGTGTCTAGATTTTCCATTGTAAGTTTTGTTCGAAACTTTATAAATTGTGGCTTGGTTATCACAACTTATCATAATAAAGGTGATGGCTTTTTCCATAAAGGAATATCATACAACACATTTCTAAGTCATTCTGCTTCTTTACATGCACCTGCTAGGGCTATAAATTCAGATTGCATTGTTGAATCTGATACACATGTTTGTTTCTTAGATGCCCAAGAGATAGCTGCTCCTCCTAGCGTAAAAATCCAACCAATAGTTGACTTGGATTTTGATTCAAGATTATTCCAACTTGAATCACTATATCCTTCTAATACAGATGGATGTCATAATGTAAGCCATAATCTAAAGTCCTCTTCAGGTATCTAAGCACCCTATAAATTACATTCTAGTGCTCTTGTCCTGGATTACTTGTAAATCTACACAATACACTCACTGCATAAGCGATGTCTGGTCTAGTGCAATGCATGGCATACATTAGACTCCCAATAATACTAGCATATTTAAGTTGTTCCACAGCACGCCCAGTATTTTTCATTAATTTTATGCTAGGATCCACTGGTATAGCAGCTGGCTTAAGTTCAAAATGATTATATCTTTTAAGAACTTTTTCTATATAATGAGATTGAGATAACGCTAAAGAATTATCCTTTCTCACAATTTTGATTCCTAAAATCACATCATCTTCTCCAAGATCTTTCATATCAAATTTTGATGAAAGAAACCTTTTGGTTTCTTCAACATATTTGAGATTAGACCCAAATATTAACATGTCATCCACATATAAGCAAATAATAACACCAACACCATTTTCAAATTTACTATATATACATTTGTCGGCAACATTAACTTTATATCCATGGGATATAACAATATTATTAAACTTCTCATGCCATTGCATAGGAGCTAGTTTAAGGCCATAAAGAGATTTAACCAATTCACACACTTTCTTTTCTTGGCCAGGTAAAACAAACCCTTCGAGTTGTTCCATGTAAATCTCTTCTTCTAAATCACCATTTAAATATGAAGTTTTAACATCCATTTGATGAATAACTAAATTGTGAATAGAAGCAAGAGATATTAATATCCTAATGGAAGTGATTCGAGCAACAGGAGCATATGTATCAAAGTAATCAAATCCATGTTTTTGCTTATAGCCTTTAGCAACTAGTCTCGCCTTAAATTTATTTATAGAACCATCCGGATTTAATTTTCTTTTAAATATCCATTTGCACCCAATAGGTTTAGCCCCGGGGGGAAGATCGGAAATAACCCAAGTTTAATTTGACAAAATTGAGTTCATTTCATCATTTATTGCTTCTTTCCAAAAGACAGCATCCCTAGATGTTACCGCTTCATGAAATGTGATCGGTTCATCTTCTACATTAAGAACAAAATTAGTTTTGTTCTTAGTCTCATTTAAATCCCCTTCAACTAAATAAATAACAAAGTCATGCCCAAATGTTTTTTTCAGTTCTTTGTCTTTTACTCCTTCATGGTTCAACGTCATTCGTTGTTTTCGAAGAAGATATAGGTTGTGAATTTTCTTCTAAATTTGAGGAGTCAACAGTCGGATTATTATTTTCTAAACCTTGATTCAAAGTACTAAACTTTTTTAGATGTTCAAAGAATTGCACATCTACCGACTCAATGATTTCTTGAGTTTCAAGGTTTAAAAATCTATAAGTTGTAGTGTTACTAGATTATCCAATAAAAACACATTTGTAAGTCTTATTTCCTAGTTTAGGTCTTTTAGGTTCGGGTTTTCTTACATAAGCAAGACATCCCCAAACTTTAAGACTTCTAAGGTTAGGCTTACGATTAAACCATAATTTGTATGGTGTAATATCCTTGTTTTTCAATGGAACTCTATTTAAAATATAACATGCGGATAAAACCGCTTCTCCCCACATCGACAAAGGTAAAACAGAACTGATTAACATTGAATTTATCATTTCAACTAATGTCCTATTTTTCCTTTCTGCCGTTCCATTTTGTTGTGGCGTATATGGCGCCGTAACTTGATGGATTATCCCATGAGTATTACAAAATTGTATAAACTCAATCGGGTAATATTCACCACCCCTATCGGATCGTAGGACTTTAATTTTCCGATTTTGTTGAGTTTCAACTTCTGCTTTAAAAATTAGGAATTTCTCGAAAACTTCATCTTTACTTTTAAGTAAATATGTATATGCATACTTGGAGTAATCATCAATGAAAGTTAAAAAATATTTATTTCCACCACGAGTCATATTACTCTTCATATCACATACATCACTATGAATAAGATCAAGCATTTCGGATTTCCTCTCAACAGATTTGAACGACTTTCTAGTTATCTTCGATTGAGCACAAATTTCACATTTAGAAAGGTTATCAAATTTACAATCCGAGATTAAGCCGAGATTAGTCATATTTTTTATACTTCTATAATTCACATGACCTAATCTACTATGCTATAAAGAAATAGACTCAACCATATAAGCAGAACTAATATCATTGATTACATTAATTTTGATCATGCCGTTACGAGAGTACCCTTTGCCAATAAATTGGCCATTCTTAGACAAGACAAACTTATCATACTCATACACTAGTTTGAAACCTCTCTTATTGAGAAGGTCCCCAGACACAAGATTTTTACACATATCAGGTACATGAAGTACATCAATTAGAGTAAGTGTCTTTCCAGAAGTTAGCTTTAATTCCACTGTGCCTTTTCAACTACATTGGTGCGAAGATTATTTGCCATCTTCACTTCTTTTCCATCAATTTCTTGATATGTTTTGAATGAAGAGCGGTCTTTGCATATGTGGACCGTTGCGTCGGTATCCAGCCACCATCCACTTTCATTATCAATTGAATTTGCTTCGCAAACAGTAGCAATAAGATCTTCAACATTGTTGGTTTCCTTCGACCCTTATTTTTCCTTAAATGCCTTCTTTTTAAGACGACATTCTCGAGAATAATGGCCCGGTTTGTCACAAAAGAAACATTTTCCCTTCTTTTTCTTATTTGCACCTGGGTTCTTGAATTTGGAATCATTCTTTGCTTTAAATTTTGAGTCTTTGGTAATCTTGGATTTTTTCTCTCAACCATATTAGCTTTTGAATGACCCTCACCTTGTTCATCCTTCTTTTCTCGAATATGAGTATCATCTTCAATACGAAGGTGACGAAGAAGGGATTCCATAGTATAAGTCTTTTCATCATGATTAATTTTCTTCTTAAAGCCATTCCAAGAGGATGGAAGTTTTGAAACAATCACCCCTACTTGAAATTCATCTTGAAGATTAATACCAGCGGCTTTAAGGTCACCAACAATTTGTTGGAGTTCATGGGCTTGTGCAATGACAGATTTATCATTACTCATTCTAAAATTCATATAGTTTGAAAATAGAAACTTACGGTTGCTCGCTTCCTCATTTTGATACTTTGTCTCCAAAGCCTTCCATAATTCCTTTGCCGTCAAAATCATTCGATGAGCGCTATAAATAGTTTAAGACAAAGCGTTGAGGATGTGTCCTCGACACATAAATTCGTCTTCTTTCCTCTTCACACGTTTTTGCTTTATTTCTTCGGTGTCTTCGGGTGTGGGCTCGAGAATTTGTTCAAGGTTATCATCTAGAATGTATGCAAGTTTTAGTGATGTGAGGAAGAACATAACTTTCTCTTGCCAACGGGTGAAATTTTCACCATCAAAACGGTCGAGTCGGATTAAGTCTTGAGTCATGACTTGGATAGATTGTGCCACAGTTCCTTCCATTTGAGTGGAGTAATAAGAATAAATTTTTTTGCCTAAAACTGTTGGAATTTTGTTATGGAAGGAACGGAATATATTAATTAATTTCTACAGGGCACATTCTTGGAACGCTTTCTTTTAGGCAAAATTTCTCCAAATCCGGTTGAGACAGAACCCGAACCGCGAGTACACAATGGGTTTTATAGAATCTGCCTTCAGGATACAATGCAGTATATGAATAATTGTTTGATTCAAACTATGTACAGTTTGATCAAACCAAGAACACTCTGAATTTGTAACTTGATAATGCCAAATGATAGAGGACGGAGAGAGGAGAAACTAGCAATTTTTGGTGTCCAAAACAGAGGCCTGGAACTCTTTTTATAGCCATTTTTGTGACTGTTCTTCAACAGTCACAGCTCTTTATGGAGTGACTCAGCAGCCGTTGGATCGTGCCTGTTTGGAACAGCTGCGATCTAACGGTTCAGATTAGGCGTCCCATCGTAAGCGAATGGACATCCCCTACACGAAATGTTACGAGTTCATCCAACGGTTTAGATCATGTCATTTTGGATTTTAAACCCTTTGATCGGATCGTTTAATCACAACCGTTGATCTGTTTTACCTCGTCAAAACTTTAGGCTCCCATGCTCTAAGCAAAGTGCCAAGTGCGCGTCAAAGCACGCAATGCGCCCTAAGTCGTCCAATCACCCTTTCGCGCTTACGCGTGTCACGCTTACGCGTGTCGCGATTGGTGGTGCTTAAGCACCACCGCGATGCGTAGGATCATAGCCTCTTATTTGACTTGTAAACTAAGAATCTTAGTTGTCCTTTAGTTGATATACCACTACTTTTTGTAGTATTCTTCCAATGTGGGACAATATGGGATTTTGATCACTCCCATATCTTTCACACCCATTTGCTCATGTTTCTACCTTCTAAAATAAAACTTAAACTATGTTCAAAATAAAACACCAATAATATAATAAAATATTACCAACTAAAAATTAAAATATTAATAAATATTAGAATTTATCCAACATTCCCCCACCAATTTCAATATACACAAGAGAGCAAAGCAAAAAGACAATAAATCACTTTTGGCATTATCGCTAAAATCTAGTACATAAATGAGAAGTGTCTTTCGGACTTGAACTTCCATATAGTGAAAATAATTCAAAGCTTTATCAAGGTGCTGTGGTGAACGTATCTTGAACCAAGGACCTTTTGAGACTAGCCGGAACTATCACACATACCGATTTCTGAGTTTATAAGTGTTCTTCTAGCATGCACTTTTATGGCCTTGTGCTAATCCTGATTTCACGAGCGCTTTAGGATCGGTCTTGATTTCATAGAAAGCGGCCACACTTTCGACACTCGAATAGGTAAATCAACTTTAGTGATTCTGCGAGTCACACTTATATGATTTATTAAGAAGTAACCTTCATCCTCTAACATGCAGAAAACCAACACTAGGCACATAGGAATGGAACCTTTTTTTTTCTATATAAAATTCCTAGTGTTCCATAACTATAATTTAACTTGTTTGTACCACATTGAACTCTATCTATAGTTTCAAGATATGAGTTGGGTTCCCATTAAATATAGTTGTGTTATTTAATAGACCTTAGTCCCATTCCTTTTGAGGTGATATATATCATCTCCCTAACAAGACCTTTAGTCAGAGGATCTGCTAAATTCTTGTTCATTTTAATATAGTCGACTGTAATTACTCCTTCCTTGAGTAATTTTCTTATAATTTGATGCCTTAGACTAATGTGTCTAGATTTTCCACTGTAAGTTTTGTTCGAAACTTTATAAATTATGGCTTGGTTATCACAACTTATCATAATAGAAGGTGATGGCTTTTTCCATAAAGGAATATCATACAACACATTTCTAAGTCATTCTGCTTCTTTACATGCACCTGCTAGGGCTATAAATTCAGATTGTATTGTTGAATCTGATACACGTGTTTGTTTCTTGGATCCCCAAGAGATAGTTGCTCCTCTTAGCGTAAAAATCCAACCAGTAGTTGACTTGGATTTTGATTCAAGATTATTCCAACTTGACCTTTTAAAACAGATGGATATCCTACATAATGTAAGCCATAATCTAAATTCCTCTTCAGGTATCTAAGCACCCTATAAATTACATTCCAGTGCTCTTGTCCTGGATTACTTGTAAATCTACACAATACACTCACTGCATAAGCCATGTCTGGTCTAGTGCAATGCATGGCATACATTAGACTCCCAATAATACTAGCATATTTAAGTTGTTCCACAGCACGCCCAGTATTTTTCATTAATTTTATGCTAGGATCCACTAGTGTAGCAGCTGACTTAAGTTCAAAATGATTATATCTTTTAAGAACTTTAACGCTAAAGAATTATCCTTTCTCACAATTTTGATTCCTAAAATCACATCAGCTTCTCCAAGATCTTTCATATCAAATTTTGATGAAAGAAACCTTTTGGTTTCTTCAACATATTTGAGATTAGACCCAAATATTAACATGTCATCCACATATAAGCAAATAATAACACCAACACCATTTTCAAATTTACTATATATACATTTGTCGGCATCATTAACTTTATATCCATGGGATATAACAATATTATTAAACTTCTCATGCCATTGCATAGGAGCTTGTTTAAGGCCATAAAGAGATTTAACCAATTTACACACTTTCTTTTCTTGGCCAGGTAAAACAAACCCTTCGGGTTGTTCCATGTAAATCTCTTCTTCTAAATCACCATTTAAAAATGCAGTTTTAACATCCATTTGATGAATAACTAAATTGTGACTAGAAGCAAGAGATATCAATATCCTAATGGAAGTGATTTGAGCAACAGGAGCATATGAATCAAAGTAATCAATTCCATGTTTTTGCTTATAGCCTTTAGCAACTAGTCTTGCCTTAAATTTATTTATAGAACCATCCGGATTTAATTTTCTTTTAAATATCCATTTGCACCCAATAGGTTTAGCCCCGGGGGGAAGATCGGAAATAACCCAAGTTTGATTTGACCAAATTGAGTTCATTTCATCATTTATTGCTTCTTTCCAAAAGACAGCATCCCTAGATGTTACCACTTCATGAAATGTGGTCGGTTCATCTTCTACATTAAGAACAAATTTAGTTTTGTTCCCCTTCAACTAAATAAATAACAAAGTCAGGCCCAAATGTTTTTTTCAGTTCTTTGTCTTTTACTCCTTCGTGGTTTAACGTCATTCGTTGTTTTCGAAGAAGATATAGGTTGTGAATTTTCTTCTAAATTTGAGGAGTCAACAGTCGGATTATTATTTTCTAAACCTTGATTCAAAGTACTAAACTTTGTTAGATGTTCAAAGAATTGAACATCTACCGACTCAATGATTTATTGAGTTTCAAGGTTTAAAAATCTATAAGTTGTAGTGTTACTAGAGTATCCAATAAAAACACATTTGTAAGTCCTATTTCCTAGTTTAGGTCTTTTAGGTTCGGGTTTTCTTACATAAGAAAGACATCCCCAAACTTTAAGACTTCTAAGGTTAGGCTTACGATTAAACCATAATTCGTATGGTGTAATATCCTTGTTTTTCAATGGAACTCTATTTAAAATATAACATGCGGATAAAACCTCTTCTCCCCACATCGACAAAGGTAAACCAGAACTGATTAACATTGAATTTATCATTTCAACTAAAGTCCTATTTTTCCTTTCCGCCGTTCCATTTTGTTGTGGCGTATGTGGCGCCGTAACTTGATGGATTATCCCATGAGTATTACAAAATTGTATAAACTCACTCGGGTAATATTCACCACCCCTATCGGATCGTAGGACTTTAATTTTCCGATTTTGTTGAGTTTCAACTTCTGCTTTAAAAATTAGGAATTTCTCAAAAACTTCATCTTTACTTTTAAGTAAATATGTATATGCATACTTAGAGTAATCATCAATGAAAGTTAAAAAATATTTATTTCCACCGCGAGTCATATTACTCTTCATATCACATACATCACTATGAATAAGATCAAGCATTTCGGATTTCCTCTCAACAGATTTGAACGACTTTATAGTTATCTTCGATTGAGCACAAATTTCACATTTAGAAAGGTTATCAAATTTACAATTCGAGATTAAGCTGAGATTAGTCATATTTTTTATACTTCTATAATTCACATGACCTAATCTACTATGCCATAAAGAAATAGAATCAACCATATAAGCAGAACTAATATCATTGATTACATTAATTTGGATCACGTCGTTACGAGAGTACCATTTGCCAACAAATTGGCCATTCTTAGACACGACAAACTTATCATACTCATACACTAGTTTGAAACCTCTCTTATTGAGAAGGTCCCCAGACACAAGATTTTTACACATATCAGGTACATGAAGTACATCAATTAGAGTAAGTGTCTTTCCAGAAGTTAGCTTCAATTCCACTGTGCCTTTTCCAACTACATTGGTGCGAAGATTATTTGCCATCTTCACTTCTTTTCCATCAATTTCTTGATATGTTTTGAATGAAGAGCGGTCTTTGCATATGTGGACCGTTGCGCCGGTATCCAGCCACCATCCACTTTCATTATCAATTGAATTTGCTTCGCAAATAGTAGCAATAAGATCTTCAACATTGTTGGTTTCCTTCGACCCTTGTTTTTCCTTAAATGCCTTCTTTTTAAGACGACATTCTCGAGAATAATGGCCCGGTTTGTCACAGAAGAAACATTTTCCCTTCTTTTTCTTATTTGCACCTTGGTTCTTGAATTTTGAATCATTCTTTGCTTTAAATTTTGAGTCTTTGGTAATCTTGGATTTTTGATCCTCAACCATATTAGCTTTTGAATGACCCTCACCTTGTTCATCCTTCTTTTCTCGAATACGAGTATCATCTTCAATACGAAGGTGACGAAGAAGGGATTCCATAGTATAAGTCTTTTCATCATGATTAATTTTCTTCTTAAAGCCATTCCAAGAGGATAGAAGTTTTGAAACAATCACCCCTACTTGAAATTCATCTTGAAGATTAATACCAGTGGCTTTAAGGTCACCAACAATTTGTTGGAGTTCATGGGTGTTAATGCAAAAATTCTCCATCTACGAGGACCAATCAGAAAAGGACACATGTCATCCTACGTGGCAATATTCGACATCCGAGGAGAGTTGGTCGGCACCCGAGAAGTATTAGTCAGCACCCGAGGAGAGTTGGTCAGTACCCGAGGAAAATTAGTTCGCACCCGAGGAGAGTTGGTCGGCACCCGAGGAGAGTTAGTCGGCACCCGAGGAGAGTTGGTCGGCATACCAACCAGGAAGATCAAAGGATAACTATGCATTTAATGTGCATTAATGAAGATGGCAGCGCATTTAATGAGCCTTAATGTACATTTATACTATATTAATAGATGACAACACATAGCATACCAAGCAATTCAACAATTAGATTCATTTAATGTAGACATAAATGTCTACATACAATGAATCTCTTTATCTCCCATCACTATAAATACATGTATCCCCTTAGCCAAAAGGGAGGAGATCCGGGGGAACCTAGAAACCCCATACACAAGATACACATCCTTTCTCTCTCTACACCCTATGGTGCTATTGTAAACCCCTGGGAATAAAATAACAGTGGACGTAGGCTTTATTCATAGCCGAACCACTTTAAAAATCTTTGTTTCTCATGTGCTTGATTGGATTGCTTTCATCTATTTATCTGTGATCATAAAAATGGGATTCGGTCCAGTTTTTTGCATCAACAGATTGGCGTCGTCTGTGGGAAACTTGTTACAAGCATTGTTCTCCATCAAAAGCTAAGTTTTTATTTTCTCTACGTATAATCAATTATACATACATCTTTTGATTCAATCATGATTTTTATGTTTATATACATAAATTAATTGTCCAATTTTTATCTGCAAAATATTGCATATCATGATTTTAAAATCATAACTGTTAGATTAATTCTTATTTAGAAATCTGAAAAATAATGGATTTCATAAATCATAACTGTTTGCTTGATTCTCAAGTTTCAATTTTATATCATGGAATAAATATTTTAAATGATTACATATACCAATATATATGACGGTGGTAAGATTTGATAATTTTCATTATAAATTTTGTAAGATCTTTGATGACTATTCAAATTCCCATTATATTTTTAATCAGAGAATGGGAAAAGGTTAAAGACAATAAAAAATTTTCTCATGGAAATCATGACCCAGATCTACTTTCTCTCTCTTTAAGTTTGAGTCTCTTTGCATTCATATACTTAATTTGGTTCATCTTCCATCTATGTCAAAAAAGTCAAATTGATTGATTTTTTATATAAATTTGGTAATAACTTCGATCATTCAACACATGTTTATCTCTCCAAATAGGGAATAGGAGAGGATCAATATAAAAAATAATTTTCTATCACCTGAAAAATCATTACCCACCTCTTGTAAAAGATGATCAGTAAAACAATCATGGCCATATCAAGACTCTGGGCACAAATTTGATATGTTGGCCCCTCGTTCATCACATCACGGGGTTTCTTTATCGGAATCACACGATATAGTGGATTAGATAATTATTCATTTAATTAACATTCTTAATGCTTAAATTTTACATCGAATGTTATTTTTCTGATCTAAGGATTCGAGATATTCTGGTCATCCATCCATATTGTTGGTCAGCATCATCTTGGGCCATCTTTTATTAAAGGGAAGCTTAACCAGACCATTTTTTTTTGTCGAAGAAAAGATGTGAAGATCCATCAACAACGTTGAAATAATTTTATCCAACTACGAGGTATCTTATTGTTGGTCAGAGACTCTTATTGTCGCTCGATGGAACCAATTGCAGGTCGACGATCATCTACTTCTTGATCGGCGACATCTCAGTCTTGTTCGGAGGGTTCAATTTACTGGACGGCAACTATCCAACCATCCACTTTTTGGTCAGGTGACATCTAATATTGTTCGGTGCTGTCAATGCACCATTTTTGTTGATCGGCGAAATTGCTCAGCTGGTCGGGGACCATTTGCTTCTTGATCGGCACCATATATTCTATAACTTGAGATATCCTTAAATGTTGGTTGGCAACATCCATGCCGTTTGTTGGCAGCAGTAGAATCTTGGGGTATTAAAAAATGCGAAGCACCCCAGATATTTCTTTAAACACGAGTTCAGCTCGGAGACAAACAGGGGGCTTAAGTCTTTTTTAACTTATGATCACCCCAAAAATATTTTTAAAACCAAGTGATAAATAATTTTCAAACAGCAACTTATACCTGATTAGTTGTTGGAGATTAAATAACTTTACAAAAAACTCTATGTCTTATTTATGATGCATATCTGATAAAAATTTGTCCATCTCACACACATTTGGCATAAAAATATTATTTCATATTTTGAAATTTTTATTATTTTATGCTGATACACATCACATATTGTTTGGCTGAATAATTATTCTCATGATAATAATTATTTTCTCTAGTCTCGACAGGTGCTCGGGAAGCTTATTAAAATTTCATAGGGACGAGATTCAATCCCGATGAAAGCTCTCGTAAACCTCTGGAAAAGTAGTATTGCTCGACATCAGGCAATTGTGCCTCGACATATCAGCCAACATATATTATTTCATTTTTTGAAATTAATATTTTTATTTCTCAAGCATATACATATCATATATTGATTGGATGAGTAAATTATTCTCACGACTAATCAATTCAGCCTACACAAATGGTAGAGCAAGATATTAATTTTTACAGGTACAAGACTCAACGCCGACGAATGCTCGGAAACAATCTGGAAACTATTATCATTGCTCAGCATTATGAAATTTCACCTCAGCAAGGAACTATATATTTTATTATTGCTTTGATTTGTGCTCAAGCACAAATTATTCTATATATCCCTTGGGATTCATATTCTATATTCATCTCAACATGGAACTCGGCGAGATACTTATTATCATATTCAGCTCCGAGGAGAACTATAACATTTATTATATGTCACCCCCAACGGATAGTTGGTCGGGGTAATTCTTATTTATATGCAGGCCCATCAAAGTTTTCGGTCATATTCTTATGTTCTGGAAAATATTTTTCTTATTCGGCATTATGCAATTGTGCATCGACAAGATACTTATTCAACTTTGAGGAGAATTACAGCATTCGTTGTATTTCACCCCCAACGGATAGTTGGTCGGATAATTCTTATTTATATTCAGGCCTGACAACATTCTCGGCCATATTCTTATGTTCTGGAAGATCTTATTCTTGTTCGGCATTATATAATTCTACCTCGACAGATCAACGAGGCATTTTATTATTCTTTATATCTATTTGGATGCATATTCTATTCTTATTTCAGCATGAAGCTCGACAAATATTTATAATCATATATTCAGCTCCAAGGAGGTCTTCAACATTTATATTATATTTTATTCCCAACAATCTGTTGGTCAGCGCCGAGGAGGTCTCCAGCATTTATTATATTTTATTCCCAACAATCTGTTGGTCAGCGTCGAGGAGGTCTCCAGCACCCAACAATCTGTTGGTCAGCGCCGAGGAGGTCTCCAACATTTATTATATCTTATTCTATTCCCAACAATCTGTTGGTCAGCTCCGAGGAAGTCTCTATCATTTATTATCAAAAATGTATTCCTCCGGGAAGTAAAACTTGTATTCCTCCGGGAAGTAAAGCTACTTTTATTCCTCCGGGAAGTAAAGCTACTTGTATTCCTCCGGGAAGTAAAACTTGTATTCCTACGGGAAGTAAAACTATATATTCCTGAAAATGCCAACTTATGCTGGTTAGGAAGTAAATCTATTCCCAAAAATGTCAACTCAGGTTGGTCGGAAATAAGAAGCTGTCAACTACAGTTGGTCAGAAACATTTTATGAGTACGTGAAAGCGATCAAGCAAAAAGCATTCAAAGTTCACATTCCACACTTAGGGGCTTCTATTACAGATATATTTATTCATTCGGTGGCACATTCTCATAACATCATGCAGTCGAGCATCAGATTCAACCCCAACTAATTATCATTCAGAAGTTATTTTTCTTGCTCAGGAGCTAATTTTGCTTATGAAGTTCAGGAGGCATATTCAGGAGTTATTATGCACATGCAATTGAAGTTCAGGAGGCTATTGAAGTTCAGGAGGCTATTGATGTTCAGGAGGCGTACTCAGGAGTTATTATGCACATGCTATTGAAGTTCAGGAGGCATATTGAAGTTCAGGAGGCATTCAGAAGTTCAGGAGGCATATTCAGGAGTTATTATGCACATATTATTGAAGTTCAGAAGTCAAATTCAGCATCTACAGCACTGAGATCTTTACTACTACTGCCCGACTAACATTGAAGAAGAAGTTTTATGAAAATGTTTCGAAGTCCACCACTAGCTTAGTACTAATTAGATTGAAGAGTTGGGTTCAAAAGCTAGTATGTTACTCGACAAAGTATTCAGAGGAGTATAATACAGAAGAATCAAGCACGTGAAGTTAGCAATCAGTTGCTCGGCACAGGAGGCAGTTGGTCGGCTAGCAAACCAATCAACATACTTGAAGATTATGACAAGCTACAAGCTGCATACTATGGCATGGATGCATCCAAATTCCCAGGAGTGATGCATAGCACACGGAGTTCCTCTAAAGAAAGATTAGCAACCATCGATCAGCCTGCATCATATGTCGTCCAGGAGATAATGCACTTTATGTTGAACAAATTAAGAAGGTAGATCAAGAATTTCACGAGCACCGAGCAACACTGCAGAATAAATACTCCATCCTTTCAAGTAAACCATCAAGCATGGAGCATTGGGGGCTTCTGTTAACGCAAAAATTCTCCATCTACGAGGACCAATCAGAAAAGGACACATGTCATCCTACGTGGCAATATTCGACATCCGAGGAGAGTTGGTCGGCACCCGAGGAGTATTAGTCAGCACCCGAGGAGAGTTGGTCAGTACCCAAGGAAAATTAGTTGGCACCCGAGGATAGTTTGTCGGTACCCGAGGAGAGTTAGTCGGCACCCGAGGAGAGTTGGTCGGCATACCAACCAGGATGATCAAAGGATAACTATGCATTTAATGTGAATTAATGAAGATGGTAGCGCATTTAATGAGCCTTAATGTACATTTATATTGTATTAATAGATGACAACACATAGCATACCAAGCAATTCAACAATTAGATTCGTTGAATGTAGACATAAATGTCTACATACAATGAATCTCTTTATCTCCCATCACTATAAATACATGTATCCCCTTAGCCAAAAGGGAGGAGATCCGGGGGAACCTAGAAACCCCATACACAAGATACACATCCTTTCTCTCTCTACACCCTATGGTGCTATTGTAAACCCCTGGGAATAAAATAACAGTGGACGTAGGCTTTATTCATAGCCGAACCACTTTAAAAATCTTTGTTTCTCATGTGCTTGATTGGATTGCTTTCATCTATTTATCTGTGATCATAAAAATGGGATTCGGTCCAGTTTTTTGCGTCAACAATGGGCTTGTGCAATGACAGATTTATCATTACTCATTCTAAAATTCATATAGTTTGAAATTAGAAACTTACGGTTGCTCCCTTCCTCGTTTTGATACTTTGTCTCCAAAGCCTTCCATAATTCCTTTGCCGTCGGAATCATTCGATGAGCGCTATAAACAGTTTGAGAGAAAGCATTGAGGATGTGTCCTCGACACATAAATTCGTCTTCTTTCCTCTTCACACGTTTTTGCTTTATTTCTTCGGTGTCTTCGGGTGTGGGCTCGGGAATTTGTTCAAGGTTATCATCTAGAATGTTTGCAAGTTTTAGTGATGTGAGGAAGAACATAACTTTCTCTTGCCAACGGGTGAAATTTTCGCCATCAAAACGGTCGAGTCGGATTAAGTCTTGAGTCATGACTTGGATAGATTGTGCCACAGTTCCTTCCATTTGAGTGGAGTAATAAGAATAAATTTTTTTGCCTAAAACTGTTGGAATTTTGTTATGGAAAGAACGGAATATATTAATTAATTTCTGCAAGGCACGTTCTTGGAACGCTTTCTTTTAGGCAAAATTTCTCCCAATCCGGTTGAGACAGAACCAGAACCGCAAGTACACAATGAGTTTTATAGAATCTGCCTTCAGGATACAATGTAGTATATGAACAATTGTTTGATTCAAACTATGTACTGTTTGATCAAACCAAGAATACTCTGAATTTGTAACTTGATAATGCCAAAGTATAGAGGACGGAGAGAGAAGAAACTAGCAATTTTCGGTGTCCAAAACAGAGGCCTGGAACTCTTTTTATAGGCATTTCTGTGACTGTTCTTCAACAGTCACAGCTCTTCATGGAGTGACTCAGCAGCCGTTGGATCGTGCCTGTTTGGAACAGCTGCGATCTAACGGTTCAGATTAGGCGTCCCATCGTAAGCGAATGGACATCCCCTACACGAAACGCTACGAGTTCATCCAACGGTTTAGATCAAGTCGTTTCGGATTCTAAACCCTTTGATCGGATCGTTTAATCACAACCGTTGATCTGTTTTACCTCGTCAAAACTTTAGGCTCCCACGCTGCGCGTCAAAGCGCGCAATGCGTCCTAAGTCGCCCTTTCGCGCTTACGCGTGTCGCAATTGGTGGTGCTTAAGCACCACCGCGATGCGTAGGATCATAGCCTCTTATTTGACTTGTCAACTAAGAATCTTAGTTGTCCTTTAGTTGATATACCACTACTTTTTGTAGTATTCTTCCAATGTGGGACAATATGGAATTTTGAGCACTCCCATATCTTTCACACCCATTTGCTCATTTTTCTACCTTCTAAAATAAAACTCAAACTATGTTCAAAATAAAACACCAATAATATAATAAAATATTAACAACTAAAAATTAAAATATCAATAAATATTGGAATTTATCCAACACATCCCTCTCTCTAAAATCGATCTAGCCTCCCAGATACTACTCCAAATCTGAAATATCAAGATTTGCTTTTAATTTGGTCCTACTTAAATGTTGCCTGAATTTGATACTCAAATTTTCCTCCTAGAGCATGGTTGTCCAAGTAGATATTCATATGACTTTTAAATTAGGACAAGAGTATAGAAAAAAATATTAAAACTGAGAATTGGTGGGATGCGCCAGGCCCTAGCAATAGTGCAACACAAGGATGACACTTGAGGACCCCAATAGCAAGCTATTGTGGTGGGACCTCCCCCTAAAAAAACTAATTTAATATCATGTGGGACGATGTCCCACGTATCAGATATTAAACTGATAAGAACAGATACTACACTTGATCTTAGCCAAAAGGCCGAGAAAGGTATGATTTTTTATGTATCTTCATCTCCCTTTTATGCTGATGTGGTGCTCCAACTTCTTCTTTCGCTAGCAATGTGGGACTATAGGAAGCAAAAGCAGAAAGACAAGATATTGTGGAAACTGCACTGGCTTAAAACAAGGTCAGAAAAATGCTGAAGTGTTTTTTAAAGAAAACTAATGCCATTATAATATCATATGCATTTGGGATGACACTTTTAAGAGTTTGTTTCTCCAGGATGCATTATGTAACAACAAATAATTTGTACACTAAGAGCTGGTTACAGAAGAGTATTTATTTGTATTTATTTGTTTATTTATTTATATATATATATATATATATATATATATATATATTTTTTTTTTTTTTTTTTTTTTTGAGGGGGGGGGGGGGGGGGGGGGGGGGGATGGTGTAAACTCTTATTCTATTGATTAAAAAGGATATACAGTTAATTGGAGGTAGGAGTGAGATTAGCCTTCTAAGAGCTTATAATGTCTCAACATCTTATGAGATGTTTGAGCGCCGAGCTTTTGTGAGATAGACTTGCACGTCTTTACCGTGAATTTTAGATATTTTAAAAGACAGGTCTACAATTCCCAACTCACGGATTATAGAAACACTGTTACAGCTTTTTTATAAACAAACATTTTGATTTCTATTCTATATTAACCCAACTCATGTGCCATAATTTTTTGATTGATCTAAGCTATAAACTGACTAATTATATCCCATATATTGTACTTGGCTACTTGGCTGTGTTTGGTTTCAGCGATATACTCTTCATTTAGATACAAAGTAAAACAATAAAAGATATAATCACCAATTTGAAATTGAAGTCTGTTCACGATTTTATCCAAAATAAGATCATTATAGCGTGCACTTTTATTTACAAATCTATATGAACAAAAGATAATTCTAAATAGGTTAAAGTATTCTTCAGTCTTTTACTTTTCACCCAAGTGAAAATAATTTCGCACGAATACAACTAGACCTTAATTTATAATTAGTTGTCATTATGTTGACAAGTAAGAATCATCCTTCTAGGAATGTACTTCTTAAATCTTGCTATGCTGACTACTTGCTACATGTCCTTATTATATCATTACTCATTATGGGGTCACATGTTCAATGTGCTGAGAAGTTAGATGGTGTTTGGATGCGGAGTTAATAGTCTGTTTTGTGAGCCACAAATTGATATGTTACCAAAAGGCCATGATGCTAGAAGTTCTAATCAACCAACAATCTTAGCATGAGGAATTTATGAACATAGGATTAACATTAGGTCTTGAGTTCAGCTCATGGCATAATCCAAAGAAATTCAGTTGACACATGGAAAGTTGTATTAGATAGAAATATAAAAGAGGACATTATTCAAGTAATAAAATAAATTGAGACAGTGTTCAGCATTAAAAGTAATCCCCTTCTGGAAAACGTTATATAACCCTTGTATCAACATAAACAAACCGATTTGGTAATGAGAGACACAAAAAGAGAGAAATAGATAGCACTACGAGAGTGATTTCATAGAGTTATGTGATTGCCAGCCACATCAGTAATAAGTCAGGTGGTGAGAGTTTCTCTCTGTATATCTAACATTATTGTAGAAATACGCATCCAAAATTGTTCAACTTTAAGTAAGAAAATAAATTTAGAGCTAAGATTTGGTGGGATGCGCCAGGACCGAACAATAGTGTAACACAAGGGCGACGCTTGAGGACCCCAATAGCAAGCTATTGTGGTGGGCCCTCCCCCTAAAAAAATTAATTTAATATCATGTGGAACGATGTCCCACATATCAGATATTAAATTGATAAGAACAGATACTACACTTGATCTTAGCCAAAAGGCCGAGAAAGGTATGAATTCTAATGTCACTTAGTCTACCTTTTATACTAATGCAGTTCTCCTATTCTTCCTTTCAGTAACAATGTGGGACAGGACATTTTGGAATATGAAAGAAGTTCTAATATAATGGAATATCAGAAAAATGTTAAGGGGTTATTTAAGAATATGAATTTGGCCACGTGACGGAAGGATCCATGTGATTGATGTATGATTTCATTTCGTACGGTAGGTCATTGAGGTGGTGTTATAGTTATGAAGAACATTGTCACCACAAATAATCGGCCAGATATATACACAAAAGTGGTACCCAGCGGTCAAGATTAAGCATTAATTAAATTTCAGTAATGTTCTTCATCGTTGAGCCCCTCCAACCCCTTTGGGGTGGTGTGATGATGGTGTTTATACAGCTGTTGATGGAAGATCAAGGTTTTTGGAGTGAGATAAAATTCATTTAAGACTGAGATTTGTGAGTTTTTTTATTAATTCATGGGCAAAACAAGTTCTAGGACAGGATTACTTTGGATTGATCGAGACTGTTTTTTTGTTTCAATCCCCTAGAACCTTGGGATGAGAATTTTTGCTTTTTTTCCTCCCAATTCTGGACAAACTTGTTTAAATTAAGTTTATGCGTTATTTTTGTGTATCTCTGTCATGCCCTGGCTGGATGACTCCCAAACAATTAATAAAACTAGTGGAGTTCAGAATTTAGGAAGATGAATATGGAAGAGAAGAGATAGAACTTGAGAGATTAGAGAGGAGAAATTTCTATTAACAACTCAATGAACGGTTACAAGTACATCATCGCATTTTTATCGAGGTTCTAACTATCAATAACTAACACTAACTGACTTCTAACCACTTTCGACTAACTTCTCTGACTATTTAAACAACTCATCTTGCAATAAACTAACTGCTAGTCTCACATTTCAACAAATCAACTAACTGAACTCAACCCATACACATTTACATCCACCAAACGAGTAAGAAAAGATACACAAAATTAATTTAGGGATCTTGACAAACAAGTCTCACAACACATGTCCTCATTGGTCTTATCAAAAACGATTTTTCCTCAATAGGTCCTGTTCATACATGTAATAAATATTAGTACCTGTTTTCTAATAGGACCTACTGCAGCCCAGAAAAATATCACGGGACCTGATTGAGCAAAAAATGTATGACCTATTTGACTACATACTTAGTAAACAGCCAATTGGTAAAAATCCCATTCATTTAATATTGCGTGGTTCAATATCTCAAATATTAAATATTAAACTAACAAGAAAAGACATTGCACTTGATTTTAAACAATAGGCTGAGAAAGAAATTATTTCTTTCTTTCTTCATTCTGCATATATATGGTGCTATGAACTCTTCTATTCTTATCAATGAGGGACTATTGCTTACAAAAGAAAAAGACAGGATAGTTTGAAAATTGCCTTGCTTATGTCTTCAGTTGTTGTAATTTGATGGAATGTCAGGAAAATATGTTTAAAGGTTCATTAAAGAACAGTGACGCTATTTTAATAGCTTATTCATTTGGCATTAAACTATCAAAAGTTTGTTTCCCCAGGTTGAGGGAGGGTAAAATTTTTATTCTAATATGATTCAAAAAAATTGCTGAACACTACAGGTAACGATGGAAGCATGACATAAGTTGATTCTTGTTAACACTTGCTCCTGACAAGCTTTCATTGAGATACTGAAAACATGAAATGAATGTGCATATATGTTGGCATTTTTTTCTCTTACAGTATTTTAATTCATCCATCTGAAATTGCACAATCGAATTACAGATTTGCATTATCAAAACCCTTTTTTTTTCTTATAGTACCTTTTTTCAATCATTTTTTCCTTTGTTCAAAGTAGAAAATTCCATTATTACAAACAGCTAAAAGAGTAGAGACTAGAACTCAAGACGCTAGTTTCAACGACTTGAAGCAGGAACATTGCATAAAACCTAATAAGTAAAACATTTGTTATTTAATTCCTATATGTGGCAAGCAGCCATTCAGAGAACAGGTATCACATTGAAAGGTTAGAAACTGCAGTACGGTTTGCATTTTCTGAAAGGCAATCAAACTGATTGTAAACCATATGTGATGAAATGGATAATTAAAATGCAATAAAGAACAACATAAAATTCAAATTGCAAATGATGATGATTTCAATGAAGGGACACTGGAAAAATTGAATGGCGTGCCACTTAAAAGTTGGAAGAGCTCATAAAATAAAATAAAAAAACATTTGAACTGAGAATTGGTGGGGTGCGCCAGGCCCAAGCAATGGTGAAACACAAGGGCGACACTTGAGGACCCCAATAGCAAGCTATTGTGGTGGGACCTCCCCCCTAAAAAAATTAATTTAATATCGTGTGGGACGATGTCCCACGTATCAGATATTAAACTGATAAGAACAGATACTACACTTGATCTTAGCCAAAAGGCCGAGAAAGGTATGGAATTTAATGTCGTTTAGTATCCCTTTTATACTAATGTGGTTCTCCTATTCTTCCTTTCGGTAACAATGTGGGACAGAACATTACGGAAACTGCATTGCTTATATGTCTGGAAGAAATTTTAATATAATAGAATATCAGAAAAGTGTTAAGGGGTTATTAAAGAAAATGTTAAGGGGTTATTTAAGAATATGAATTTGGATAATATATTTGGTACTCATATAACTATTCTTAGTTTAAAGGGCTGTGAAGGAAGAACCATATGTGAAACTGAAAATGTAATCATACAAGATTTTTGTTCACCCAGAGTAGTAATGTTATGTCATAAAGTTATTCCACGTGGGAGATGCTATTGACAAAGCATATTTGACTGCTACAAAAACTACAATAACTATGCAAAATAGCATTTTATATAATTATAACTGGAAATTGTTTAGTTAAAGCCAAAATTAGTTTCGCATTGACATTGCCCTTCTATAGTAACCCAATACACGTATCCAAATTTTCAAAATTGATTTAAGGTATACATTGATTAACTAAATCCATATATTTGCACATAGCTCTGTTTGATGTAGGTGAAATATGTTGGTGTGTGACAAGACTCCACCATTTGGTGGAGTATTTGGTTTGTGACAAGACTCTCACCCATTTGGTGGTGGAGTATTTTGCTCCACAAGTTGTGCTCTAGGTGGAAATCAACAAAGCCATTTTATGTGGCCTTTATTCCTCTTACTCACTTATAAATAAGCCATATGTATTGAGAGAAAAATACACCAGCAAATAGGAGAGAAATAAAAACATATGGAAAGTTGCTTGTTTGAGAAAGAAACATGTGAGCAAGAGTGTTTGTAATTCTCCTCTTCTGATAATACAATTTCGTTGCCCCGTGAACATAGGCAAATTGCCGAACCACGTAAATCTATTGTTAATGTGTGTGATTGAGTGTGAGTTTGATTTCTGGATTGTTACTGGCTACAACAAAATACTCTTCACGTAAAACGATAAACAATATTTTCACTTATCTGGAACTAAATTTAGTTAAGGACATTGTCCCATATTACATAATTATATCATGTATTTTTATTCATGCTTTTTTAAGAACAAATATTTCAACTGTGAAAGGTGAAATTATTCTTCACTATTTTACTTTCATCCGAACCAAAATGACCCTTAATTTATAATTACTTTTCACTAGGATGACAAGTAAGAATCATCCTTCTAGGCCTAGGGAATGTGCTCAAGCCATTACACTGTAAGATTTATCCCCATTATATCAAATCTCACTATCACGTGAACTGTTCTAGAGTATCTTAGGTGTTGTTTGGATGCTGATATCCTCGTTTGCAGGCAACAAATGTATATTTTAATGGAAATAATTAGATATCTTAGGTGAAGGCCGTGATGCTAGAGCTTTTAATCAACCAACCTTCTTATCCTTGCATTAACTCAAGGGGTTCATAAACATCTGATTATCATTAGATGATTAGTTTAATTCATGGCATAATCCAAAACTATAAAATTGACACATGGAAAAGTAAAATCAGATAAAAATATCAAAGAGAGCAAATACTTTAAGACAGTGATTGTCAGTGCCATAAAGAACAAGTGTGGTTTCACTACTGTACGCAATAGCCTGCCCCATCTGGAGTAATTTAAATGGCAATAGTTTGTCTTTGAATATCTAACATCAATGTCGAAATACTAAATTAATATGTATATTATAGATTACCCCAATTGTTCAGCTTGAAGAAAATAATTTAGAACTCAGGATTGGAGGGGTGCGCCAGGGCCAAGCAATAGTGCAACACAAGGGTGACGCTTAAGGTCCCCAATAGCAAGCTATTGTGGTGGACCCTTCCCGAAAAAAATAAATTTAATATCGTGTGGGACAATGTCCCACATATCAGATATTAAACTGATAAGAACAGATACTACACTTGATCTTAGCCAAAAGGCCGAGAAAGGTATGATTTTTTATGTCTCTTTGTCTATCTTTTATACCAATATAATGTTCCAACTTCTTCGTTTGGTAGCGATGTGGGAGCATTGCAAGCAAAAACAGGACTGGAGATTGTGGAAAGGAAAATGCTTTGTTTATATTTCTTAAAGCAATTCTAATTTGATGGAAGTTCAGCAAACTGTAAAAGGAGTTATTTCAGAATAGCCAAGGTATTACAGTATCTTATCCATTTGAGAATAAACTATCAAAGTTTGTTTCCCCATAATGAGTAATGTAACATTAAAAACTTTGAAAAAGGCAGAGCTGATTATAGAATTGAGAAATTTTTGGAGAGAAAAGAGTGGTAAATTTCCATTCTAATGATTAAAATTACATGTTATTAATACTGTATGAGTTGGGATGATAACAGAGGAGTAAGTAGAAATATAACCTTCTAGGTTCAAAGGCCGTTAAAAAAATTGTTTACCAATATTTAAAATTACATTGACATTTCCCTTCTCAATTGAAAGCAATACATGTAACATACTTCTTTAATTTATTGAATCTATAGGATGATTAACTAAATTCCATGTTTTTACATGTAGGCTCTGTTTGATTTGGGACTGGATGAAATTTTTTAGTCTATGTAAATTCAAATGACAAGATAAAATATATGTACCTATTAAGGAAAAAATTATGTTCATTGTTTTGTCCACAATCACATAATTAGTGCATACTTTTATTTACTTTTTTTACATATAAAGAAGTAGGCTAATGTCAAAACAATCCTTCTACAACATATATTTACCAAAAAATCCACTTCCAAAAGGCTTCACAAATCGTTCCATGATATTGGATCAATTTAGAAAATTTTACACATTCATCTTCAAGTGCCTTTAGGGAGGACCATTTGTGGGAGAATTAGATTGTCTAAATTGTTCTTACATTTTGGAGAAATTTGGGAAATCTTTTGATGATATAGATCTATTTGGAAAATATTCATGGATTTGTTTTCTTTTTTGGAAAAATGTGGTAGAATAGTTTTGACATTTTTTATAAAAATAAACAGATAAACAAATTGACTTTCTTTGTTTTTTATCTCACCCAAGTGGTACATATTTCATCCAAGACAAACGTGACCTAAAATTTCCATCCATCCCAAAATAATAGTCGCTCTTTGAAAGTCAAACATTTTAAGAAAAGTTTTTACTTCCCAAATTTATTCTCTTAAAAATGATGAATACCTTTGAATGCACGACATGCACTTGAATCATTTTGTCTTTATGGGTATTCTTCGGATGGTTAACTTTGTAACCTCACTTCACGTATATACTACTTTTAGGAACATAACTATTAATTTGGAATGGAGTAAATAGGAAACCACGGCTATTAATACAGGAGTATTAGTTCGCACTATGCTAACAAGTAAGAACCAACATTCTAGTAAATGTTTGGTAGATGTGTTCTTAAACCATGCCATTGTAATCCCTTGTTAAATATCCATATTATATTAAATGTCGTTATATTAAATGTTGTTAAATAACCATGCCATTATATTACGTCACCTGTTAGATGTGCTAGAAAATTTTCTTTAGCTTCTGAGAGGGGCTCAAGTATCAGCATCTTAGATGGTGTTTGTATGCTTGAGCTAATAGCCTTTTTTGTGTGCTAGAAATCAGTATTTTAGCAGTAACATTTTAAATATTTACCCATAGAACATGATGCTAGAACCATTGCAAGAACTTTATATTAACCAACATTCCCAGCAAGCTTTAAATTCAAGGGATTATTTGCACTTCGTCAGTCATTTCTGTTACAGTATTTGAATTCATGAATCTGAAATTGCATTATCTACTTCGAGATTTGCTTCCATTTGTTTTGTTACTCTTCTGAACAAGCATATGGTGGTTTAAGGTGAATTTTGTTTGACTTTCAAATTGGGACAAAATAAATAAATTGAAACATTAAAACTGAGGATTGGTGGGGTGTGCCAAGCCCATGCAATAGTGCAACACAAGGGCGACGCTTGAGGACCCCAATAGCAAGCTACTGTGATGGGCCTTCCCCCTCAAAAAATAAATTTAATATCGTGTGGGCCAATGGCCCACATATCAGATATTAAACTGATAAGAACATATACTACACTTGATCTTAGCCAAAAGGCCGAGAAAGGTATGATTTCTTATAAATCTTCATCTCCCTTTTATACTGATATGGTGCTCCAACTTCTTCTTTCGCTAGCAATGTGGGACTAATTCTATCAAAGAAAAGGACATGATATTGTGGACATTGCATTGCTTAAATGTCTTAAATCAGCATCAATTTAATGGAAGGTCAGGAAAATGTAAAAGGTTAATTAAGAATAGCGATGCCATTAAAGAAGTAGAGAAGATTTTGAAAAGAAAGGAAAGATAGGCTTCTATTCTATTGATTGTTGAATAATCTGTGTATATATATATAGCCTAACCTTCTATAATTTATAGGTTCATCAAGGAAAAATTATCAGAATTTTGAAGTACCACTTATCGACTTCAAATGGTCCTCGTGCCAATGGGGACATGACAAGAAAGATTTTAACAAAGGCATAATATTTTATTTTCAAAAACATAGGCATAATATCCAAGATTGAAATATAATGATGCAAGATTTTTTCTATTTTGACAAAGGCATAATATTTTGATTTAAAAAATATAGGCATATAATATTTAAGATTGATATACAATGATGCAAGGCTTTTTTCCTCCCGAAATGAGAAATAATGTTGTCCTAAAGTCATCACACGAGAGATTTTGTTGCCAATTGCAAATTTAACAGTTACCAAAACTACTTCGACTATGCAATATAGTACTTTACTACTTAACCTAAGTATGTGTATGGTGTTGAGCAATAGCCAAAACTAGTTTTGCATTCACGTTTATATTATGTATTAACCCAACTCAAATACCATAATTCAAGTGATTGATATTATCGGTAGATTAATTACATTTAACCAAGTCTCTTGCCTAGTAGTATAAGGCTGCCACTAGGACAATCTTGGGGGTGAATTGGGTTTGGTCCCAGTTCGATCCCTGACACTGTCAAAATAATGTTTGGCTAGCGGAAGCCACAAATCGCGAATGGGGATTAGTCGAGGTGCACGTATGCTGGCCCAGACACCTCATGGTATGCTACCAAAAAAAAAACTACATTCCACGTATTTTGATTTAAGCTTCGTTTGATTCCGGTCGGGTGGAACAATTTCATTTTGGTAAAAAGTAAAACGATAAATATATTACCTAGGGGTATAAACGGATATTTAAAAATTTGAGTCCGTTCGGTATCCGAGTCTGAATTTTGGTGATATTTATCCGAAAAAATAGATATGAATACGAATATGGATAGTGGGTGAAAATATCCGAGAAAATGGATACGAATACGGATATTATGTGTATTCGACATGGATAATCCATATCCGAAGCGGAGTACCCATATTTGCAGATAACCATTTTTTCGGATATCTATATCCGTATTGTAGTTAATAATAATTTATTATTAATATTATTTTTATATAAATATTATTTATAATATTTATTATGCGTAATGTAAAATATAAATATATAATATAAAAATGTTATTCATCACTTTTCACTCATTTAAAAAAATAAAGAAATAATACTATTTAAAAAATCAAAAGATAATGAATTGCTTGAAAAGAAAAAAAAAGAAAACAGTTGAAAACAACAAAAGGCGGACAAAACAAACTCAAACAAAATATTTGACCTAAAATCTTTCTCTTTCATTTTACTCGTTTTTCCCTTCTCCCTAATTTTTGGTGCATGCCCTCTTCTCCAAAAATTGCCCTCTACTGGTATCTTGGTAAGCTTCCCCTCTCTCTCTCTCTCTCTCTCTTCCTACCCCCACACCACACATGCGCACACACACACACACACACACACACACACACATACACGCACACAAAAATACAACACATGCAAAAATACACACCAATACACACACACAATTGCATATAGCAACACACACACACAGAAGGACACAATAATACACACGCACACAGATGCAGACAATAACTGTTGGAACTAAATTGTTGATCCTAATTTCTAAGTTATTGATTATGAAATGGTAGATCAATTTGTTGATTCTAAATTAATAATTCTAAATAGTTAGGTCTTGATATTTTTTTTACAGTAGTATTGATATTACATATTAAAATAGGTAAGTTAATTGCAATGCATAAGCAATGTAAACAGATATGGATATTATCCGAGTTCGAGGAATCCGAGAGGATACAAATAGTTGTTTTTACTATCTAGGCGGATACGGATACGGAGATTTGTTATAACTCATATGTTTAGAGCCCAACTTTTATATTAATACACACAAATGGGTTTTATTTTAAAATTTTTGCACAGGGCTTTGTCAATCTTTATCAATTCAGGTTCGGCCTAACTCGGAGCCAAACAAGGCCTTAATTTATAAGTAGTCTCACTTCGTTGACAAGTGAGTATCATCCTTTTAGGAGTGTACCTCTTAAGACATAGCGCTAAGTTCACTTGTGAAATGATCTTATTATAACAAACCTCACTATCATATCACATGTTCGATGTGCTGAAAATGTTCTTCAGTGTCGGAAGTGTGATCAAGTATCAACAGCTTAGATGGTTTTGAGATGTAGAGCTAGTAGCCTCTTTTGTGGGCCACAAATCGATATTTATTTGGTAAATTTTAGATATTTTTTCAAAAGGTCGTGATGTAATATATTATTATAAACCAACATTCTTAGCACGCGTTAATTAATAACATAAATGGAGAACTGGTATGCTACAAAAAAAAGACAAATGGTTATCATCAGGTCACAAGTTCAATTCATGGCTTAATCCAAAGCAATTCAATTAACAAATGGAAAACTAATAGCGTAACCATTTATTCGGTCAAAGATATAATAAATTCAATTAGTTTTTCTTTAATGCACCAAGTCCTTTTTTTATTATAGAGCATATATATTTAGACAAATATACCCCTCATCCATATTCATTTTAAATCCACTTACTCTCTCTTTCTGTGTAATAGCCCCCACCCCACCCCACCCCACTAAAGACTCGTCGAAATAGTCCATCGGAGATGCTCTTCGAAGTCTCTCTCTCTCTCTCTCTCTCTCTCTCTTCGTATATTTCTTTCCTTTTTTGGTCTACATCAGCGGCTCCATCACCGGAGCTGAAGAAGAATGTTTTCCCTAAGGAAAAATGAAGGTTTTATAAAAATAGTAAATTTATCTGTCTCGATTTTTTGTCAAAAAATATCGAATATGGGTGTTGTTTGATAGATTTTGAGCGGAAGATTTTAAATATATAATTTTTTTCAATTTTGAATTTGTAGATTTCAAGTTATGAACTTTTAAAGATTTGATGGATTTTTTTATGAAAAACGAGGTAGTTAGCTATCAAAGATATTTTAGAGGTATGTTGATTATTTTAATGTACAGAATTGGAAAATATGACATTTGACACCATTGACTCAGTCAAAACATCTCTTTCATCATTTACCAACTCAACAGGTTTACTACTTATTACTCCTAAATTAAAATATTAAAAAGAAAAAATTTAAGGAACTGTTTGTCAGTGCCATAAAAGCATTCCCCTTTTGGATTACTTTAAACTTGTATATAGAAACTACTTTTGTAATAAAGACATTAGGAAAGAAAGCATTACATTTGCAGGTTCATAAAAGCTTATGCGATATCCTCCCACATTTGGAATAATTTAGTTAGTCTTTTAGACTCTCTTCACATATCTAACATCCGTTGGAAATAAAATATACATATATACTAAAAACCCAAAAATTTGGAAATAGATAAAATTGAAAGAACTTAACAATCGAGGTTTATGCTAGACAAAATTACTAAAGGTGAATTTGTTTGCTGATATCGATGTTGTAAGCCACTTGAACTCTTGAGAAACTGTAGCGCCAAAAAATCAATTAAAAATGAAGTAAAAAAATAGTGAGATTTTTTATGTAATGGGAGATAGAGAAAAAAATGACGTTTTTCAGATGGTTTTTGTAATTTTGAGCATTCTAATTTATAGAAATTATATCAAAAATGTTATTAATCCACTAACTCACTTTTATCTACACTAACGGGTAGTGGAGGCAAATTAAAAGACCAAGTCAAAATATTAAAATGTGTTTAAAATGAGTTTAAAACGAAATACTAAGAAAAAATTATGGCCATAAAGGAGAAGCCTAAAGGCCAAAGTCCCAATAAAGGATATTAATGTTTAGTGTGCCTCCTAGGGATTTAAAATCAAGACCTCAAGCACTAAACTCCACAAACTTACCATTTTTCCATTACCCCAAATCATTTATTTCATCCAAAAAAAATATATAGTATATATATACCAAACAATCCCACACTTGAATAAAATAAATATAAAAGACGCTCTAGAGTATTATAAAAAGTCGCGCAAAGGCAAAGGTGTCATTTTACTTGAACCTTTTTCTTTGTGATGATCTATTGAGTTTATCGGTTGATAGTTAACTAATATCTCGAACAGTTTCACCGTAGTTGTAAACTTAGGTCAATAGAACACACACGTGACTCCTAAAAGTCATCATCAAGTTCCCACATTTGTGATCATTTCAGCCTTGAGCAGGCCCAGGTTTTCTTGAGTGCTAGAGAATTAACCTTAATTCTCATAAGAAGCGACCACACTTCCACAATCATATAGGTGCTTCTATGAAGAGTGCATTATATCTTACACCCCGCTAAACAACAGCTCTAGAAAGCATTAAGATATTATATCTCGTCCTTATATCGATACAGTGACACTACATCATGGGAATGGATTTTAGGTAAAACTCGAGTTAATACCCCCACAAATCACTCGTATAACTTTATTATCCCATTGAATTCAAATCTTGGGATCTACAGTCATATGGGTTGGGTTTCCATTATAGTTGATTTAAATATTAATAGGCTTTAGGCCCATCCCCCTCAATGTTTAATAAACTAGCTCTCCAACTAGCCCTTTAGTTGATGGAGATGACATATTTTCCTTTGACTTGACATAGTCAATTGTTATAACTCCATCTTTCAATAGTTGCCTAATATATTTTGTCTTCTCCTAATATGTCTAGACTTTCCGTTGTATGAGTTATTATGTGCTCGTGCGATCGTTGCTTGACTGTCACAGTGAATAGGCAAGAGTGGAACTAGTTTAGGCCACAAATGAACATCTAATAGGAAATTCCTTAACCATTTAACCTATTTTCTTTCTTTATCTAATTCTATGAATTATGATTCCATAGTGGATCTCTCTATGCATGTTTGTTTAGTATATTTCTAGGATACAATGCCTTTTGCATAGGCAAAAACATATCCACTCGTAGATTTACATTCATTACTATTAAAAATCAAATTCGCATTATAAAAGCCCTCAATCACAACATGATATCTGACATAATGAATATCATAATTTATTATGTATTTTAGATATCTCAAAACTCTAATCTAAGCATATCAATGTTCATTATGAGGATTACAAGTATATCTATTAAGTTCACCAACAACATATACAATAACTCTATAATATTTTAATGATGATACAAACTAGAGTCATAAGGTGTCTTAGTGAGAATGCAATTAAATTGCTCAAATTTTCTAAGAATTTTCTCTACATAATGAGATTGGGTTAAAACAATTCCTTTAAAAAAAATTAATGATTTTAATTCCATGTATAACATCAGTAACACTCAAATCTTTCATATCAAAATGCTTATTAAGAAAACTTTTAGTTTTATTAACTACATCCATATAAGTACCAAAAATAAGCATATCATCCACATATATGCAAATAATCACACCAGAATTATCCTTAAATTTTCTATATATACATTTATCTTCATTAGTGCTAAAACCATTAGAGATCATTACTTGATCAAATTTTTCATGCCATTTTTTAGGTGTTTGTTTTAGTCTATATAATGATTTTTTTTAAGTCTACACACTTTTTTCATCTAGAGCTTGGACTACAAACTGCTCGGCTTGATCCATGTAAATTTCTTCCTCGAGATCTCCATTCAAAAACATAGTTTTAACATCCATTTGATAAATTATCAGAGTATGTAAAGAATCAATAGCAATTTAACCATCAACCTTTAGTTTCTTTTTAAATATACATTTACATCCAATAGTTTTACATCCTTTGGGCAAGTCAACTAACTCCCATATGTTTCTAGAAATAATAGAATCATATTCACTATTTATAGCTTCTTTGTAAAAAAAATAGAATCAAGCAAGGACATGGCTTCATTAAAAGTGATAGGGTCATTTTCCACTAGGTTTTTTACTCTTTCTTCTGAATTCGAATATTCATTTCTAACTCTAGGTGTCACTGGAACAGAACTACTAGTTCCCTCAATTTTATCTTTAAAAGGAAATATGTTCTCATAAAATTTAGCATGTCTTGACTCAAAATAGTATTTTTTTTATCAATATACGAGTTTTTAGAACCATTTACTAAAAACCTATATGCATTACTATTTTTAGCATAACCTATAAAAACACAATCAATTGTCTTTGGACTAAATTTAGTTCTTTTAGGGACTGGAATCGAAACCTTAGTAATATACCCCCATACTTTAAGGTGTTTATAAGATAGTTTTCTATTTTTTTCACATTTATAAGGAGTTTTATCATTTTTCTTAAAAAATATTTTATTAATAATATAACAAGCAGTAAGAAGTACCTCACCCCACATTATTTAGTAGTCCTGAAGTTCTTAATGTAGAATTTATTATATCCTTAAGGGTTCCTTTTTTTCTTTTAGCCAAACTATTAGATTGGAGTGAGTAAGGAGGAGTAGCTTGATCAAGTATTCCATTTTCTTTATAATATTTACCAAGATCCATGGTGTATTACCCTCACCTATCGGATCTTAAGGTTTTGATGGATTTTTTCAATTATTTTTTAACTTCTAATTTATAGGAATAAATTTAGAGAAACACTCATCTTTACTCGGAAGTAGATAAGTATAACAATAGCGAGAGCAATCATCAATAAAAATAATAAAGTATTTATTTCCACCATGTGTCACATATCCTTTTAAATCACAACGATCATAATCTAATAAACTTAAGATATTTGAGCTTCTTTCGACACTGAGGAAAGATTTTTTTTATCATATTTTGAGTCAACACAAATTTTAGCTTTAGACTATTGGAAATAAAGCACGCTGAATATACTAAAAATCTCAAAATTCATAAATAGATAAAATTGGGAGAACTTGTCGATCGAGGTTTGTGTTTGACAAAAAGTCCTGAAGTTTAAATTACACGTTGATAACAATATTGTCAGTCTCTTGAATAAACACGTCTTAAGATTCAATGATCAGATTCCATCACCAGTAATAATGAATAATCTTGAACTCATGTGATACTCCAACACCAAAAAATTAATAAAAAAATGTAGTAGAAAATATATAAAATTTGGAGATAGAGAAATGATGTTTTTATATGGGTTTTGCAATTTTAAGGATTCTACTTTACAGGAATGATATCAAAAATATTTTTGGTTGTGGAGGCATACTGCAAGACCAAGTCAAAATATTAAAACGTGTTTAAAATGATATAAAAATAAAATAATAAATGGGCAAAAATTATGTATACATAAGAGAAGCCCAAAGGCTCAAAACCCAATCAAAGACTATTAATGTTTAGTGTGCCTCCTAAGGATTGAACCCAAGACTACAAGCACGAATCCCCATATATTTACCACTTGGCCATTTATCCCAAATCATTTATTTTATTCGAAAGAAATATAATATATATATATACCTAACAACATCATTTTACAAATTACTCCCTTAGTTTAAATATGGATCCACACATGCATCATTCAGCTTGAAAGTTAGAAAATCATATATAGAACTGAGAGTTGGCAGGGTGGGCTAGGCCCGAGCAATAATGCAACACAAGGGCAATGCCTAAGGACCCCAATAGACATATCAAATATTAAACTGATAAGAACATATTATAACTTTGATTTGAGCCAAAAGATCGAGAAAGGTATGATTTCTTAAGTCTCTTAAGCTGTAATTAACTGATATATTGGATCTTTGTGTGTACTTATTCCACTGGAAATTTATTAGTAAATGCAGCATGCATAATTATTACATAGTCCATAATTATAGTCTTTACAGATTGTAGATGATTTAGGAAATATTCAATTAATGACATCATGTATCATGGGTAAACAAAGATTTATTAAAATTATTCCCAAACGAATATTATAATGGTATAAGTATTCTTAAATAAATCCATTTAACATTTTGCTAACCATTGGTTAAATCACAATTTCCAATAAGACCAAAGCACAATTTTTTAAATCACAGTTGCCAATAAGATAAAAGCAAGCAATTTCCACAACATTCTCTAAAAAAAATTGTTATAGTTCCACATCGATACCAAAACAAGAAGTTGGAGCACTACACTGGTATAAGAGGGAGATGAGGCAATTAAGAAAAGCGTAACAAAAATTTGTTAAAAGACCAAAAAGATTTTGTGTGTCTTATTTGTATTCATCAATGTTGCACACTATTATTTCCAAACAAATGATCCAAATTGGCTTGGTTTTGTGTGACCTACATTAAAAAGTTAAAGAATATTTTGAGTTATAATTGGACGAAAGTGGTCAAAGCAATCCTAATGGAGTCTATTGAGGCCTATTATGAAAGTCCAGTGAAAGTGATTGGTTGTGTTGTACTACTACTCATAATTTAAATATGTGTTAATTTTTTAATATTTTTATTTAGTTTTAATTATATAATATAATTCGATTTTATTTCAGTTTTTGTTGTCAGAATGCATACACACAATTCAAAATATTGTTGTTCTCACCAAAGAATATCCAACTTTTACAAGATGGAATCTTCGAGAGCTGTACAAGAGACTTCAAGATGTCCCTATTTCCGAGTTACAATTTCAACAGGTAAATTATTATGTTTAACTTTGACAAATATATACATACATGCTATTGTTTTTCCTAAAAATCACTACTAAATACATTAATATCATACATTATTCTCAATAATAATATGATATGGAAAAAAAGATTGGTTACGTTTGTTCACTATTATTAAGATGTCTATTTTATTATTTGGGATTATTATACTATAACACCCCGCGTATTTTGGCATTGGAGATGGCCAATTCCCCCTCCCAACCTATGTCGGGCGTTATAATTAAATATCATTCTTAGCATGTGATAGAAAAATGAGACATTAATTTTTTTTTCATAAGATGTGATTTGAAATAATCCAACGAATAAAAACATCCACCACAATAAATCCATGCAAACTCCAATAAATAAAACTTAAACTCCAAATGATAATAATACTCAAATGATAAATAATTCAAGTATAAAATCTCCAATAGAAAATCATAAATAACTGTGGAATTGAATGACCCACAAAAATCTATAAATATTTATCTCACAATAAATCGACTGGAAATGAAACTAAAATACTAAAGCAATAAAAGTAACTTCAGGTGAAAATCCTCAATCTCCAAACACTATGCATCTACCTACCAACCTAACCTGAAATATTAGTCAAGAACAACGGGTCAAAGTCCATAGCAAGAATACCATCTACTCCTCTCAAATAGGATCCGTGAATCAACTCATAAGTATTATAAGAGATAAATATCATAAAAGAGTATTTAAAATAAGAACCAATGTAACAATATGCGAGTAAAAATAACACGATACTAACTACCCACATGAACTAAGTCACCCCACTACCTACGTTCAATTACGATTGTTTCAAGATTTAATCATATCTTAATCCTTAATCTTAATTTATAATTAATTAATTATTTTATTGGTACGATGCCACTATAGCCAATCAATCTTTCTATTTGTCTTGCACATACTCTCGTCGCGCTTAAATATCTCAACACATCATACCCACACGCATCAATATAGTCAGTCAACCCAATTTTGTTAGTTCTGCAAATACTCATGATGTTCCACGCACAACATACTACTATAGTCGGTTAACCCAATTTTGTTAGCTCAGCACATACTCATGATGTTCCACGCACAACATACTACTATAGTCGGTTAACCCAATTTTGTTAGCTCAGCACATACTCATGACACCAACACACACGTTCACGTCACTATAGCTAGTCGAACCATTTTTTGTTAGTCGTGCACATACTCATGACACAAATCCATTTTAATACCCATTTATTATCTTAGACACTAACTAACTATTCTTAGTCAGATTCTCTATATTTTTAGTTAGCCCCACCCATAATTCGGACATCACAACTAAAACCATCCCTAGTCCCATATCTAGAGATCATTGACCATAAGTATCACCTAGTCTATTACCTAGGAAGAATACCTAACAAAAATGATCACCTTATCTCATGCCTAGGCTAAAGGAATAACATATTTATGTACTACATAGCCCCACCCAGGTAAACACTCAACCGTACAAGTGCACACTCACTAGCCCGATACATAGAAATCGACAATAATAAAGTTTACTTACTAATTTCATACCTAACAAGCAACTTACTAAACAATGGTGAAAGTAGAACTACTCTAAACAATTCTAACATTCCCGTGGTATCATATTATTAACACAAATAATTTTACATAACTCATATTTTAAATTTAATGCTACAATCCTCCAATTAATCATAAAAACATAATTCAATTCTAATTACATCCATTAGATTGCGTAATAAACAAATTCTACAAAATATTTGCATAAGTTGTCAAATTTTATAATTCCAATACCAGTGATATTTTATCAATTCAACATACAATTAAATTTAAATATGCATAATAACGATATTTTACAACAAATAAATTCTTCCTATAATACACATCAATATCGTAATTTTTAAGAGTCAATATATTATTAAAATTATATATTTTAATTTGTAACATTTGATTTATCTCAGTAATCCATAATAACATGATACAACTAATCTAAGAATGCGATGTTTCAAGTCTTAAATCAATTTTCAGATTTAATAAAAATGATCCATAATTAGGTCATCACTTTTCCTAATTAGAGTTGCAAATTATTTTAAGAAAATATGTGTAATTAAGGTTTAGGTAACATTTAAAACAATCAACACTTAATGAGAACAATAATTATATTATTACCTAATAATTAATTATTCTGAAATTTTGATTACTCTGTTGCCTTCGTCTTGCGAAAATAAGCAATTTCGTTCTTAAGTCTTTTTGAAACTACGTAGTTTAAACCCCTCAAATTAAGGTTGAAGTAATATTTTAATGGATATTTAGGGTTAAATATAGGCTCCTTAACTTTATGTTTTGTGCTGTGCCAAAAATAGACGTGAGATACAAAATATATGCATGCAATATTTATCCATTCAAAATCCCTTTTTAGGTAAAGTAGTTAAGCCCTTACAAAGTCCCAACACCACAAAATATACACAGAAGGGCAATCCACAAACCCAAAAAAGTACAACACGCTAAGTCTTTCTCTTTCCCTTCTTAAAGATTTAGACTAAAAGCCAAAACAATACCTTCCCATATGTGAGCCCAATTCTACCTCAGAGTTATAGCCGCCATATTTTTTAAACAAACTAAATCAAAAAATGTTTACAATAAATTTAAAGTCCTATAAATAAAAACGTGTAAGCAAAATTATATATATTTTTTTCGGAGTCTAAGTTAAAACAAAAAGACTCCCATGTCCTATAATTTTTTTTACAAAAATTTTATTTTACACGAAAATTAAAAAAAAACAAAATATTTAATTAAATAACCAAAAATCCCTAAATTTAATTTTCACAACCCAAAATTTAGAGCCTAAGAAATTATATAATAACAAATTTAATCTTTAGGACTGTACTAAATTATCAACTCACCAAATTATTATTTAAACTTACTAAAATTCCTTAATTCCCCTTAAATCACCAAATTAAATTTAAATCAAATCTTTTTAATTTGAGTTTTAACTAAGATTTTTTATTTATTAAATTAACCCAACTATATTTAATAAATTTCGAATCCAAAAACTATCGGGTATTATTTATTTATTTTTGTTTAATAGAATTCCAACTAAAGTAATCTTTTTTATAACACACTTAATTTATTTAGTACAATTATCCAAAAATATGGGGTATTACAGTTTTCCTCAATAGCACATGAATTTTTCCCTCGAAATTTGATAAAGCATAAATGTCATAATGTAAATTCGCACAAGTTATAAAAGCTCGTATACACCTACCTATAATATACGGCGGTTGGACGCCAATACACCCAATCTCATGTGCATACCCCACAAGTATATAACATAAGTATATATCTCATTAGATATAAAGGATACCACACTCTCCCACTAGTCATTACTAGCTCTATCTCCAACGTTATATCACAAATCAAATTCCTCAAATGATTCAACCTTAAATATCATCTCCAAAAGTAACACTAATGATTCCTCACCACAATATCACTATCATCATCCTCAATGCCCCAAATGATTCTAATAAAAATTCCCTATCTCCAAAAGACTAACTAACATGTATGTTAGATCCAAAGCCTAGGGAGTACAAACAAACAAACAGAATCAAAGATCAACAACGCGGAATAAATAATAGACTTAAAACCCTAAAGACCTAAGACTTAGGTCTTATACCAACTGTAACACCCCGTATATTTTGACATTGGAGGTGGCCATTACCCGCTACCAACCTTTGCCACGCGTTATAAATAAATACTATTCTTAGTGTGTGACAGAAAAATGAGATATTATTTTTTTCCATAAGAAATGATTTGAAATAATCCACGAATAAAAACATCCACCACAATAAATCGAATATCACGCTAACTCAAATAAATAAAACTCAAACTCCAAATGATAATAATACTCCAATGAAAAATAATTCAATTACAAAATCTCCAACTGAAAATCGTAAAAGACCGTGGAATCGAAAGACCCATGGAAATTTATAAATAATTGTCTCATAATAAATCGACTGGAAAGGAAACTAAACTACTAAAGCGATAAAAGTAACTCCAACTACAAGTCCTCAATCTCTGAACACTATGCAGCTACCCAATAACCTAACTTGAGATATTAGTCAATAGCGACGGTCAGAGTCCAAAGCAAAAATACCACTTACTCCTCTCAAACAGGATTCGTGAATCCAGACATAAGCATTATACACGATAAATATCACAATAGAGTATTTTAAATTAAGAATCAATATAATAATATGCAAGTAAAAATAAGACGATAATAACTACCCACTCGAACTAAGTCACCCCACTATCCAAGTTTAATTATGCTTATTTCAACATTTAATTAGATCTTAATCCTTAATCTTAATTTAATTTCCAATTATTTAACTATTTTATTGGTTCGATGCCGCTATAATTAGATAAGATTTCTATTGGCCCTGCACATACGCCTGACTCACTTAAAAATCTCAACACATCACACCTACACCCATCGATATAGCCAGTTAGCCCAATTTTGTTAGCGCTACACATACTCATGATGTTCCATGCATGACACGTCACTATAGCGAGTCATCCAATTTCGTTAGCCCGGCACATACTTATGACGCCAACACACACACACACACACACACATGTCATTATAGCCAGTCGGCCCAATCTTCATTAGTCATACACATACCCATGATGCAAATCCATTTTAATACCCATTTATTATCTTAAGCAGTAATTAACTGCTATTAGTCAGGTTCTCTTTATTTTCAATTAGTTCCACCCATAATTTGGGCATCACAACTATAATTATCTATAGTCCCATACCTAGAGATCACCAAACTATAAGTATCACCAAATCTACTGCCTAGTAAGTGTGCCTAACAGCAATTATCACCTCGTCTCACACCTAATCTAAAACAATAACACAATGACGTACTACCTAACCCCATCTAGGAAAATACCCAACCGTACAAGTGCACACTCACTAGTTCCATATATAGAAAGTGTCAACGATAATAAAATCGACTTACTAATCCTATTACTTACAAGCAAATTACTAAACAAGGGTGAAAAGTACAACTGTCCAAAAAATCCTAACGTTCCCCCACTGTCAAATTATTTGCACCAACAATTTTACATAAAAAAAATATTTTTAATTTAACAATCCTCCAATTAATCATACAAACCTTATTCAATTCTATTTATATACATTTAATCGCATCACAAAAAATTCTACAAATAGCTCCACAAGTTGTCAAATTCCATAATGTGACACACCGCCTAATTAAATACCGGGTGATCAGTCCTTTATTAAATTAAAATCAAGGTGAACAGTTGGTTCATTCTTAGCATCACTGTCACAAAATAAATATTTCCAATTTAAACACCCTAAATAATTAAGCTAAATGTCAAAAACATTTAAATTCTTATTCCATTTATTAAATCCCAATGTGAAAAACCTTTTTAAATGTAAATTAGTTTAAGAATCATATAAATGCTAAGGATAGCAATCAACCCAAAAGAATTAAACCAACTAGATTAACCCAACCAAGCCAAATAAGCATAAGTGAAATCATCATGCCAAGAAATAACTCCCAATGAGTACTGAATACTGAAAACAGAAATAAATACAAATCTCTAATAAGTCTAAACTGAAAATCGAAAATCGGGCGATACATGCCCTAACTATGAAGTACTAAATCAAGAGCTGAATCAAGGAAGAGGTCGTCTAGAGCAAGGGCCTGCAACTTCCACATAAGCTTCAGTACGTCCAATCCAAAGAACCTATGCCTGACGTCCCTGTGGATGGGCACCTTTAATACATACATATATATAAAAGAGAGATAAAAATGACAGAAAACGGGTCAGAGCCCGAGTGTAAAATAGTTTTAAAAATAGTTTAGAAAGTATTTAAAATGATTATTGGCTAATATAACAACCATGTTAGTATGCGACACTCTCTTGAAAATTCTCACTTCTCATCTAGTGTGCACGCCTACCGTACTACTAACCGCCTCATAAGTCTATCTAACTTATCTCTCATAAATTTTATTTCGAGAAGTCACAAGACTATGATTTTAGTTTAAAGATTAGTCTCTTAACGATTACTTACGTCTATTATGTATTTCTCAATACTGTAGTAACGTTCTCGAACACTTACTATATTTATGGAGCATTCATACAATACTTATCTACTTGCACGCACAGTAGAAGAATTCCATATATTCGTATATATATTAATCACTCATATAGTATATATACTATCAGCACCCCACATAAAATCTATGGTATTGTCATACTCTGCTATCAGGTCCACGTATCTCTTGTACTGAGGGAAATACTAGTTTGGAATCACTCTCGAACTGTATTAACACAATACACACAAAATGAAGGCAAAGCATATTTCCAAGTCACTAAGAGGTCAGCACATACCCCTCACGTCTCTTAGGATCGTCTAACTATCATTCTCAGATAGACTATACCAAGGAATCCTATGTTATAGGGTATAGGTCAATATCCCCCATAAAGGTCCCATCGAGATAAGATTGTCCCGGCGCGGCAACCTCCGTGATAGCAAGTAGCACGGGTATGATTATACACAAATATAATATAAATACATACACATGCACTCGGTCATATATATAAATATTCTCATTTTCTAATTAGGTTCAACCACGACCCATAATGATATCTTAACCGTACGTAACACGATTTTCCCAATCTTTATGCATAAATAATTCATCTCATTTTATTCTCAATTATAATCATTTCATAATTACTTCTCGTCCCTCGAAGTATTATATCCTCCTAAAGGTAAATTCAATAGGTATACCCTCTCTAACATACTGGTCTAAGTCATTCACGAACCTCTCAATTCCTTAGTTAACGTACGCTCAATTTCCAATATGTGTCAAAACTCCCCGTAATCCCACGGTTACATCCCATATAAAATTTTCATTCAACGGAATCTACTTAGACCCTATTGGTCCTCTTCATGACCCATTATACTCTTTAATATTCAAGGATTCCTAAAAAATTTATTCGAAATAAACAAAAAGAGGAAAAATCTGCAGTTTCCAGGAGGGGTCGATCGATCGATCGACATTCTTGAGTCGATCAATCGATCAAATAGGTATTTCAAATTCTGCCATTGTTAACTACGGGTTTCCTTCTTTAACCTCAACCAAAACTGCATAATTGAGTCCCAAGCTCCCAACCAAATAAACTAATAGTCATATTAACCTACCTACATGATTTCCTAGGTAAAGCATGTACGAATTTCATCAAAAGTATAGGATTAAAGGCCCAATTCATAATATTTATCAAGAACCCTAGTGTCATTATAATTTCCAATCTTCTAATTCTTTTTCCAAATCTCTCTCTTCTAAACCATTACAATTTCGTGGGTAATCCTCTACATATGATGATATTTTCAGAATATACTTATTTCTTCTAAAGCATGTGATTTAAATTCCCTAAATCATCAAATTCTTCCATAAAACATATATTTATCAATCCTATTCTAACATGGGTGAAATATCACTAGAAAAATAGAAAGATAGATATTTTCATTAAGATTGAAGATTTGATTCCACGAAGTTGACAGGTATAGTTTTGATCGCCTCGCTCCGATCTACGTTTTGGTGGTGGTGGTGGTGCAATTGGGTTGGTTCTTGGCCTTGAATTCTTGGAAGACATTTCTCCTTTCTTCCTCTCACTACCGCTCTAGCCTTTTGAGAATGTTAACCCTAGAAGACTCTCCTAATATCTGATATTAATTCCCAATTTTCTTCATTTAACTAAGGCCTAATTTGGAAATGACTAAATCGCCCTCCCGGGTGCTGGTTAGGCCTAAAAATGCCCCGATGCCCAAACTAAACCCCCAGGTACACTTTTCTTACTATCTCGACCCATCTGGGCTCGTTGGCACACTCGAAATGACCATACGAGTGACTTATAATTTATTCACTTTTTATAATAATAATATAATTCCGACACGACACAGGCGTGTCCCGACTTAATTTCTACAATTGTCATATTATTCACTCGTAACAATTTTAATAAATTCAATTCTACATATTACTTTACTCATTAGGTAATATTCAACAAATTCCCAATAATTACTAACTCTTGTCATGCTAGTAAATATTGAAATAAGTTTTCGAATTAATATTAAATTAATTTATCTCAATTACATTTAATAAATCTCAAATTTAAAAGCCATAAAAATACGGGGTATTACGTACTTCCCCCCTAATAATGGAATTTTGTCCCGAATTTTGGAAAATATGGCATACCTGGTAAAAATAGATCTGGATATTTTTTGCGCATATCTACCTCGCGCTCCCAAATGGACTCTTCCACATTATGATGCTCCCACTGAATCCGTACAAGTGAAACTACCTTCGAACTCAATCTCCTCTCGCTATGGTCTAGGATAGCCACTGGTATCTCCTCATAAGAACTGTCAGGCTGTAAGTCAATCTCCTATATCGCGATGTGGGTGTGGGCCATATCACCCTGAAGATATCATCTCAACGACGAGATGTGGAATACATCGTGAATACGATGCAAGTGCTCTGGCAACCCCAATCTGTATGCCACTGGCCCTATCCTTTTGATAATGGGAAATGGTCCTATGTACCTCAGAGCCAATTTCCCCTTATCCCTGAATCTCATTACTCCTTTCATAGGAGACACACGCAGTAATACTTAGTCCCCCATGCTAAACTCTCGAAAGGACCATTTTGCATTGTTGTAGCTTTTTTTCTGGTCTTGGGCTACCCGAATAAGACTCCTGATAAACTTAATCCTAGTTGAAGTCTCCTGAATCACCTCTGGTCCGAGCAACTTGTTGTTCCCCACCTCTAGCCAATAAGGGGGAGAACGACAAGGCCTGTCATACAACTCGTCAAATGGGGCCATGTTGATCGTGAACTGATAGGATTTATTATAAGCAAACTCCACCAATGGAAGATATGGCTCCCAACCTCCTCCAAAATCAAGGACACACATGCGTAGCATATCTTACATCATCTGATTGGTACGCTTTGTCTATCCATCCGTCTGTGGGTGAGAAGTTGAACTCAATCTCAACTCTGTACCCATGGCCTCTTGAAAGCTCTCCCAGAAGCGCGACACAAAAATCTTGTCTCTATCAGACACAATATCTAGGGGCACCCCATGTAGCCTAACTATCTCGGTAATAAATAACTATGCATACTGGCCCGTGGTGTAGTCTGTTCGTACCGACAAAAAATGAGCTACCTTGGTTAACCGATCCACTATAACCCATATGGAATCGTGACCTCGCTATGATGTAGGCAGCCCAGTAATGAAGTCTATGAAAATACTCTCCCATTTTCATGTAGGTATCTCCAATAGCTGAAGTAACCCTGACGGTCTATGGTGGACCACATTTACCATCTGACAGGTAGTACATTTGGACACGAACTCTGTAATGTCCTTCTTCATCCCACTCCACCAGTATTGTCACCTCATATCCTGGTACATCTTATCCCCTCCGGGATATACCGCAAATTTGGATCCGTGTGATTATGTCATCATTGCTTGACGTAAGTCTTCTCCTTTTGAAACCACCAATCTTCCATTAAACCTCAAACGCCCATCAGAACTCACTGAATAGGATTCAGTACCCTCAGCTAAAAGTCGTATAATTTGATCCTGACAAAAAGTATCCGCTGCGTGTGCCTGTATTACCCCTATAACAGATATAAAGGAGCGGGCTACTACGTCCTGGTGTCCCAAATCTTTCCACTTCGATCTCCATACTTCTGTTACGTCACCTATCGGTCTACAGCTTAACGCATGAGCAACCATGTTAGCCTTCCCCGGATGGTACTGCATCTCAAACTAGTAGTCTTTCACAAACTCCAGCCACCTGCACTGACGCATGTTCAAATCTCGCTGAGTGAACAAGTATTGCAGCGACTTGTGGTCTGTGAACAAGCAAAACTTCTCCCCCAATAAGTAATGTCTCCAAATCCGTAATGCAAATACGACCGTTGCTAGATCCAGATTGTGGGTGGGGTAATTCCTTTCTTGAGGCTTAAGCTTGCGGGAGGCAAAAGCTATAGCCTGTTCCTCCTGCTGAAGTACTCCACCGAGTCCCTATAGAGAGGCATTAGTATACACTAGGTGCTCCACTCCTAACCTGGGCAAAGCAAGAACTGGCGACGAAGTCAGCTTATCTTTCAGTTCATCAAAAGCCAATTGACAAGCATCATCCCATACATGCATTACTCCCTTGCGAGTCAGATTCGTCAAAGGACCAGCTATCTTCAAAAATCCTCGGATGAACCACCTGTAGTACCCGACTAACCCCAAGAAACTATGCACCTCTGTCGGTGTCGTGGGCTATCCCCACTCTCTCACTGCCGACACTTTTCTCGGGTCAATCGATATCCCTAATTTCGACACAACATGCCCCAAAATTGTACCTCCCGTAACAAGAACCCGCACTTCTCATACTTGGCACACAACTGATGCTCTCGTAGAGTCTGAAGAACCCGTTTCAAGTGCTCGGCATGCTCCTCCTCAGTCTGTGAATAAATTAGGATGTCAACTATGAAGACGATGACAAACTGATCCAAGAACTCTCTAAACACTCGGTTCATCAAGTCCATGAATACGGTTAGAGCATTTGTCAACCCAAACGGCATGACTCTGAACTCATAGAACCCATATCTCATCAAGAAAGCAGTCTTCGACACATCCTTGTAGCACCCCATATTTTTAAAGATTTAAATAATTATGTGATTAATTATTATGATGGGAATAAGTATGCGATTAATTATTGTTTTTGGATTAATTAAATTAAAATGCGAGAAATTAATTTGTTATTAATCCGGATTAAAATAATTATTAATTAGCGTGCCAAGGGTTAATACTTATTATTGTGAACTATTAAATATTACTGTGTGATATGTAATATGGAATTATGATATTTGATAAATTGTCGGAAGTGAGAAATATGACAGTTTGGTAATTTAAGTCTGACGCGAGTGTGAGTCGTATCGGGACTGATATATTGGGATAAAAAGAGAAATTATTTTTATTAACTCGTATGGTCATTTCGAGTGCGCCGTTGAGTCCGGGAGGGTCTAGATAGTCAAAATAGAATGCTCGGGTATTTAGTTTGGGTCCCGAGGATTTTTTAGACCTAATCGGTGGCCCGAGAGGGCATTATGGTAAATTGTATTTTTTGATTCAATTAATGGACGAAAATTGGGAGTTATTTTATCAGCCAAGAAAAGTCCTTTAGGGTTGAGAGACACAGAAAGAAAGAATGGCCATAAAGGGTGTGAGGGAGAACTAATTTCCAAGAGGGAAGGTGAAATTATCACCACATTGTACAACCGCCACCACCAATGCGTAGATCGAGAAGAGAGGAACGCATCTATACCAACATCACCAATGGATCAGACCATCCTATTCGTGGCAAGTTTTTATTACTTGCTTTCTTTTAGCAATAATCATGCTCATGTTAGTGTAGGTGAAATTAATCATGATTTACATGTTAATTGGGTGAAAATTGGAGATTTAAATTATGATTAAGGACTGGGTTAATTTGTGGTTGAAATTCCTTCATGTATGTAGAGGATTAATCATGAAATAGAATTATATATTGATGAACGAATCTGGGTTGATTAGGTTCTTTAATTGAAAATTTGGAAACTAGGGTTCATATGAATTAATTTGGAGATTTTATATAATTATGATGATTAATGACGAATTAATGATCCTAGGATGTTAGGAATGATTTATAACCTGTTATGTGTTAAGGGGTATTAATGATGAGGCGTTGGGTGTTGAATCTTAGAGTTTTTTAGGTTCAAAAATGGTGGAAAACGCTGAAAATTTGGGAAGAAGACGAACAATAGAGTCTCACATGATCTCGCGCGAAGGGTCGTTCAAGCGAGATAAGGATCTTGCATGAAGTCGTTCGAGTGACATGTTATTATGGTTCAAACGACAACCCTTCTGATTCGAGCGATAGGGTAAATTTTTGGGAATTTTCTTAAAGTCCAGTTTTGAGTTTACCGATTTATTAGAGTGAGAGAACCTACGAGATAGTGAATTTAAACAGGACAGAATTTCGAGAAAGTATGAGAGCATTAATAATTTAAATATTTGAGATAAACAAAATGTACCTTGGAGATTACGAGAGAGATAGTAATCTAAATATTTATACTATATGTAGTCGAGGTTAAAATACGTATGAGAAGTATATATGTAGGTTGGATAAACACCTATAAATTTAATAGGACGTGTGTATGCCTATTATGTGATATTATTGCTAAGAGCACTAATGGGTGATAACCCGGGGGTGCAAGAATCTTATAGTTAAGTGCACTAATGAGTGATAACTCGTGGGTGCGAGAACTCTAAAATTAAGTGTATTAATGGGTGATAACCTGGGGGTACTAGAATATTATTGTTAGGTGCGCTAATGGGTGACAGCCCGGGGGTGCAAGAACATTATTGATAGTGTACTAATGGGTGATAACCCGGGGGTACAAGGATATTATTGTTAGTTGTAATAATGGGTGATAACCCGGGGGTGCAATGATGATTATTGTTAGGCTCACTAATAGGTGATAACCCGGGGGTACTGGATTATTATTGATAGGTGCATTAATGGGTGCTAACCCGGGGATGCAGGATTCTCTTGATAGATGCCCTAATGGATCTTAGCCCGGGTATATATATATATATATATATATATATATATATATATATATATATATATATATATATATATATATATATATATGAACTTGTGAATATTTCTACCGTGTGAAATTAGTAGACTTGGTAATAATAATACTAATCATTACATTGCGCCATGTGGTCTTAACCTAAGGGTGCAGGATTAGTGTATATATATAGGGATGATGAGACTATATATATATATATATATATATATATGAGTATACTCGGAGAACTTTATACTCTGTGAAACTAGTAGATAAAGTGGAGATGAGAAATAGAATAATCTTAGTGGATAAAAGATTAACCATTTGAATGGTGAATAATGAAACTTAGTATGTGAGATAAACTATTTGAATAGTGTATTGTATGGGCGATACGGGAATACTACTAGTGAGCATAGTTAGTATTAGTATGGTTTTTTACTAGTTAGACTGGGTGGTATAACTAGGGGGAGATTAGATGTACGTTAGGCGTGTACAATAGATGATAGGTGAGAAACTCATGTGAGAGTTCGATAACTAGCATGCGTATAAGACTTATTTTAAGAACTAGTTTTAAATACTTGCTAAATAATTTTTAAATCTCGGGTTGTGACCCGTTTCTTGTATCTCTTCTCTCTTTTACTATATATATATATTATATAAGGTGCTCAGCCACAAGAGTACCATAATTAGAGATTAAAGTGTCAGACGTGCTGCAGTTGTTGTGGAAGTTGCAGGTCCTTGCAGTAGACGCATCTATCTTTTCCATTCAATTTCATCTAGACTTCTTATCTAGGGCATGTGTCGCCCACTTCTAGTCCTTCATCAGAGATATTGTATTCAGTTTATTTTATGATTTAGAGTTTTAAACTGTGAGGTTTTACTCAGTCTTATTTATTTCAGTACTTGATTCATGTTCAGTATTTATTATATTCCTATGTGTGGTGAATTGTTTATATTTTAAGATTGAATGAAAATGGATTTTCTTGGCTTTACAAAAATTGGAAATGTTTTGACACCTAGCTTAATTTTATATTAGGTGATTAATATCTTAAAAAGTTTTCGACAGTGATGCTAAGAATGAACCAACCGAACATTCTATTATAAATTGGTACAAGACTGATCACCCTTTATTTAATTGGGTAGGGTGTCACAGGTGGTATTGGAGCATCAGGTTCTAGTGTCCTGAGGATATATGCGGCTTATTACGTTTCAGTGCATCGTTCTTTGAAGTAGAGCCTTATGATAGGATTGTTGTGTTCCCTTATGTATGTAACCTACGTTCTCCTGCTACAAATTATAATGGATGTGACTCATTATACAAAATTCTGTATGATTTGAACACCGAATATTTTAGGACGACCAGCGAGGGCCGTAAGAAGAACTGCAGGAGAAGAAGCCCAACAGAAGACATAGAGTAATCGAGAAAGAGTGATCAAGACAAAAATCACCATGATGGTTACTTAAGCAAATGATAATAGAAATCATCACCCGGGAACAGTGAGTTCCAGGGCAGAGTCATAGATAACGGTGGAATGATTTCAAGACCACCTAGCATAGTCGATAAGGGGGAAATCAGAGGGACTCTTTTGAAAACCGATCGGTGAAAATGCCGAGAAGAAAAAGAGAGTGTAACAGACCAACAAAGGTAGAAAATCCTAAGGCAATTGTGTAAAGTGGGGTGTGACGACAATTAAAATTAAATTTGGGAGTTAAAAGCTATAGCTCTTAGGAGCATCATGTAGTGATTAGAGGCAATCACCACATATGAATAAGTGTGTTTGAAATTTAGAGAGAAATTTGGGTACGATTTGACCATGAGGTCTTCAATTCGACGTGGTAACGAAATATGAGTGAAATTTTGATGTTTAGCACAATGGGTAAGATAGAAACCGATCGTGAAAGAAAGGTTTAATTGCATAATGAACTTCGTACCTGGCAGACGGGCATAAATTATCTAGAGGGTCTATAGTTGATAAAGGACCCGTGAGTTGAATATAAGCATAAATGAGAAACCCAACTAGGATGACTAATGTTGATGTCGTCAAGATTATACGATGACTAGTTATTGCATTCTTTCCAGAAGAAGTGAGCCAGAAGGGTTAGAGAATCTGGCCGAAAAGCAAAACTGAACTTAACGGTGTTAGTGGAACCCCACATGAGAGTATACCCAATAGGGAACTCGGTTAGATGATTTTAAGATGATTAACTTCCTACAAAATGACGATGAAGTCAATTAGGGCCGTGGAGGCCAACCATAGTTCTGAAAGGCCAGCGTAGCCAGTAAGTTAAGACTACTCGGTCCGAGAGAAGGACATATCCAAAATGGTCAGTGGGACCAGTGACAGGCAAATGGCTCGTGAAGTTTCCCTATGTGAAGGAAGTATAACTACAAGTGTTGAATGTGTCCACAATTGAGAAATGAGACCGAAAAGATTAGAAATGGTAAATCATGCCAGTTAGGCATAACAACTGGAGGAGTGATACTTTGAACAAAGGAATTTGGGGTCAAGAGAATTAGGCCTAGGAAATTTAAAACCCAAGAGTGATGGGTTCAGGCTGGACTAGTAGAGTCCTCGTTAATAGTATCATAAAGTATGTCAGGGTTAACGGGGCTCGGGATGTAAACAGGAATTCAGTAAGGCCATAATTGAGGCCTAGAGAGTTTGGGCCAATGTTTCAATAATGGGAGTGAAACCCACATGATGGAATAAATTGTCCATGATGAGAGGGTATAACTATAGGATGAAATCCTAAGATGTATAACGATTGCATATGTTCATGGGTTGTAATGGCAGCCACGTGCTGAGACCCTGTGATTTTGCGAGACTGGTGAGGTTTTGCTTCTTCTTTTTGAGTAAAGGATCTCGTTGTTTGCAGGGAATTGATGCTTCCCGTGAGTGAACCGGGTGGGCCCTAAGAATATATAATTTGTTGTTATAATTTACTACTGCATTGAGTCGGCTTTAGTAAAGTTTATTATGGTAATGTGTAGTAATTAATTTTCGTATGGTTAAACGATAGTAAAAATGTAGTGATATGACTATCATGACGAATACTTTGGGAGGAGAAATCTTTAGCGTCGCCATCTCAAATAGGGTTGGGCCCATATATATGAACAAATAAAAAATTTCATGGTATTATAGACCTTAGCGAGTATGTTGTCTAGTTATATGTGATTCCGGTGAGTAGGAATTTATTTTACGAGGAGACTCATGATGCATTGTGTTTTTCTTCGAGTAGAGAGATAGAGCTCGTTATATATATATAGCACTGAGTACCTGGGATAGGGAGAGCGCCATGCTTCATGTTATGTTTAGAGACATGAGAGTGGACGAGCAAACACTTATGTCAACATACGGAGATTGTAGAGAGGTACATAGTATGGATTGAGGGCCTTACGGATCTCGACAATCGCCTAGGTTAGATAGTAGTGTATCGGGGGGGTTCCTTGTTTGGATTTCGCTTTGCGAGACATCCCACGCATGAAACTAGCGAACGTCGGGAATGGAGAGAAGTTTGATCGATAGTACCCAAGTTTTGTACGTTGGTTATTGTACATATAAAAGAATATAATTGAGAGTTGATAATTCTTTTATAACTTAAGTCCAATAGAGTCGCCTTACCTTAGTATCATTCAGAATAGAGCAATGATGCCATTGAAGGATTGAATAAGTTATGACTAGTGGGGTGGTTGATTACACCCTACTACATCAGCATACCGAGTGTGCTAGAGTTGAAGTAAGAAAATTTCATGTCATTTGTATTATGACACGCGAGGCATAGGGTGTATGGGCGCCCTAGGTGATCGAATCAGGCAGTGGATTATGATTAGAATGTGAATTCGATAACATGTAGTCGGGTAAGCCAAAGCTTATTCACTAAGATTTGTTAGAGACTTACATTTTAAGATACCCTAAAATTTATTCAAGAGAGTACAAAGTGTATCAGGATAAAAATAATAGTGGTGATGGGTTACGATGTAGGGTAATATTGCAAAGTTCGTCTTACAGTGGGTCACCTGACTGTTGGAAAAAGGATGGCCAAATCTGAAACCAGCAGAGGTTTCTTCCACCAGTGGATGGGAGAGTATTCCCAAGGATATTCTCATGAAGTACTACTTTCTATAGTGTTCATGATCCTATATATGTGATAAGGAATGGTGGAGTGAAGTAGCTCACATTATGCCAATTGGGATGATCATACTACGAGACAGTATGCATAGAATCCTTATGTAATCGACATAGTGAAACCATAGGTACCGAGATGCGATTGAGTACGGCCTAATACCCACAGAGGGATGGGCAGGACAAGCGGTCTAATCAGATGCTGGAGAGCAAATTTTATGTGCGCCCTTAAATCTTAGGGGAGGACGAGAGTAGTACCTTCCACTAGTGGAGTTTGTGTCCAAATAACTCCTATGACTTCACGTTTGGGCAAATCGCCAGTAGAGGTATGTCACGGTAAACTTGATTGTTGTCCTATTTGATAGCTAAAGGTGGGGGGGGGGGGGGACCAGCTATGATTACAAATGTAAGAGAATAATTGATATTATCGTATATATTTTGTTTGACATATATATTGCATAGCCAATTTACTTGTACGAACAACACGAGACGAAGTCATATGTATCTGAAAGGAGGATAAATCTACTAAGGTGTAAATAGTAGAAGGCTAGATAGTGAATATCTATAATATAGTAAGTAGTGAAACTTAAACGGTAAGGCTTAGGGAGGAGACTACATGACAGGGTAACATGGAGTTTAAAACAAACACATGTGATGTGTTCATTATTAAGGGTATTCGATAGCGTACTATATGGGTGGTACGGAGTAGCTTACTTGGGAGCGCAAGGATGCGATGCTCAATGTTTTTACAGCGTTGTCTATACCTGGTATACTTTTTCCGAATTTCGGGACGAAATTTCGTTGTAAGGGGGGAAGTATGTAACACCCCGTATTTTTGACGATTTAAATAATTATGTGATTAATTATTATGATGGGAATAAGTATGCGATTGATTATTGTTGTTGGATTAATTAAATTAAAATGTGAGAAATAGATTTTTTATTAATCCGGATTAAAATAATTATTAACTAGCGTGCCAAGGGTTAATACTTATTGTTGTGAACTATTAAAAATTACTGTGTGATATGTAATATGGAATTATGATATTTCATAAATTGACGGAAGTGAAAAATACGACGGTTTGGTAATTTAAGTCTGACGCACGTGTGAGTTGTGTCGGACTGATTGATTGGGATAAAAAGAGAAATTATTTTTATTAACTCGTATGGTCATTTCGAGTGTGCCGTTGAGTCCGGGAGAGTCTAGATAGTCAAAATAGAATGCCCGGGTATTTAGTTTGGGTCCCGAGGATTTTTTAGACCTAACCGGTGGCCCGAGAGGGCATTATGGTAAATTGTATTTTTTGATTCAATTAATGGACGAAAATTGGGAGTTATTTTATCAGCCAAGAAAAGTCCTTTAGGGTTGAGAGACACAGAAAGAAAGAATGGCCATAAAGGGTGTGAGGGAGAACTAATTTCCAAGAGGGAAGGCCAAATTATCACCTCATTGTACAACTGCCACCACCAATGCGTAGATCGAGAAGAGAGGAACGCATCTATACCAACATCACCAATGGATCAGACCATCCTATTCGTGGCAAGTGTTTATTACTTGCTTTCTTTTAGCAATAATAATTCTCATGTTAGTGTAGGTGAAATTAATCATGATTTACATGTTAACTGGGTGAAAATTAAAGATTTAAATTATGATTAAGGACTGGGTTAATTAGTGGTTGAAATTCCTTCATGTATGTAGAGGATTAATCATGAAATATAATTATATATTGATGAACAAGGCTGGGTTGAATAGGTTCTTTAATTGAAAATTTGGAAACTAGGTTTCATATGAATTAATTTGGGGATTTTATATAATTATGATGATTAATGACGAATTAATGATCCTATGATGTTAGGAATGATTTATAACCTGTTATGTGTTGAGGGGTATTAATAATGAGGCGTTGGGTGTTGAATCTTAGAGGTTTTTAGGTTCAAAAATGGTGGAAAACGCTAAAAATTTGGGAAGAACACGAATAGTAGAGTCTCACGCGATTTCGCGTGAATGGTCGTTCAAGCGAGATAAGGATCTCACGCGAAGTCGTTTGAACGACACGTGTAAGTCGTTAGAGCGACATGTCATTTGGTTCAAATGACAACCCTTCTGGTTCGAGTGACAGGGTGAATTTTTGGAAATTTTCTTAAAGTCCAGTTTTGAGTTTATCGGTTTATTGGAGTGAGAGAACCTGACAGATAGTGAATTTAAATAGGACAGAATTTCGGGAAAGTATGAGGGCATTAATACTTTAAATATTCGAGATCGAAAAATGTAACTTTGATATTACGAGAGAGATAGTAATCTAAATATTTATACTATACGTCGTGGAGGTTAAAATACGTATGATAAGTATATATATATAGGTTGGAGAAATACCTATAAATTTAATAGGACGTGTGTATGCCTATTATGTGATATTATTGTTAAGAGCACTAATGGGTGATAACCCGGGGGTGCAAGAATCTTATAGTTAAGCGCACTAATGAGTGATAACTCGGGGGGTGGAGGAACTCTATTGTTAAGTTTACTAATGGGTGATAACCCGGGGGTACAAGAATATTATTGTTAGGTGCGCTAATGGGTGACAACCCGGGGGTGCAAGAACATTATTGATTAAGTGTACTAATGGGTGATAACCAGGGGGTACAAGGATATTACTGTTAGGTGTACTAATGGGTGATATCCCTGGGGTACAATGATGATTATTGTTAAGCGCACTAATAAGTGATAACCCAGGGGTGCTAGATTATTATTGATAGGTGCATTAATGGGTGCTACCTCGGGGATGCAGGATTATCTTGATAGGTGCACTAATGGGTTTTAGCCCGAGGGTGCAGTATTAGTATATATATATATATAAATGAACTTGTGAATATTTCTACTGTGTGAAATTAGTAGACTTGGTAATAATAATAATCATTACATTGCGCTATGTGGTCTTAACCTAAGGGTGCAGTATTAGTGTATATATATAGGGATGATGGGACTATATATATATATGAGTATAGTGGGAGAACTTTATACTCTGTGAAACTAGTAGATAAAGTGGAGATGAGAAATAAAATAAGCTTAGTGGATAAAAGATTAACCATTCGAACGGTGAATAATGAAACTTAGTATGCGAGATAAACTATTTAAATGGTGTATTGTATGGGCGATATGGGAATACTACTAGTGAGCATAGTTAGTATTTGTATGGTTTTTGACTAGTTATACAGGGTGGTATAACTAGGGGAGATTAGATGTACGTTAGGCGTGCACAATAGATGAGAGGTGACAAACTCATGTGAGAGTTCGATAACTAACATGCGTATAAGACTTATTTTAAGAACTAGTTTTAAATACTTGCTAAATCATTTTTAAACCCCGGGCTGTGACCCGTTTCTTATATCTCTTCTCTCTTTTGCTATATATATATATATTATATAAGGTGCTCAGCCACAGGGGTACCAGAATTAGAGATTAGAGTGTCAGATGTGTGTGACACCCCGCCTAATTAAATACCGGGCGATCACTCCTTTATTAAATTAAATCAAGGTAAACAGTTGGTTCATTCTCAGCATCACTGTCGATAAAATAATTTTTTTTTTAATTTAACACCCTAAATAATTAAGCTAAGTGCCAAAAAAAAACATTTTTCATACAAACTTCCAAATTTTAATTAAAGAAAAGATTTAATTATTCAAAACAACATTTACAATATAGAATCACGCCACGACACGATAAACTAAAATAAAACCATACATTCACCAATCGAATGTCAACATAATAAAACTAAAAATCATAAACCATCCTGAATAAATCCCATAAAACAATACTGGAGTAACTGAAATATAAAAATCCCAACAATAAATGAAATGATAAAAAGGGCGACACGTGCCCAATAAATGAGAGTAATAGGAGTGGAGTCAATAACAGAAGCCGTCTACTCAAGTGACCTGCAACTCCCACCTAAGCTGCAGCTCGTTCTTCTCAAAGGATCCTAAGCAAGACGCCCCTGTGGCTGGGCACCTGAAAATATACATATATATACACAAGAGAGAGAGAGAGAGAAAAAGAAACGGGTCAGGGCCCGAAAGTGTGTTTGATTTTAAAAATACGTTAAGCAAGTATTTAAATTGATACAGGCCAATGAAACAACATATTAGTTCGTCTCTCTCTTGAGAAATACTCACCTCTCTTCTAATGTGCACTCCTATCGTACTAACCTTCCCAACTGTTCGTTTATCTTAACTTACTCATACGTTTTCAAAATCGAACGATGACAATGTTTTAAAAAGATTTACTTTCAATCTGCAGCACTCCTCTCGTTTTAGCTTCATTAAATTATAAAGTTTCCTAGTGTCTTCTCATACTTTCACAAAATAAGTATTTAATAATTTGAGTCAACAACCATGTTCTACTTAACAAATCACAGTAGGCAGTTTAAAGATTATAACCTCATATATATATTATCTACTCGTATAATATATATATATATAATGACACCCCAACTAAACTATGGTGAGGGCATACTCTGCTATCCAATCCCCGTATCGCTCACACAAAGGGAAATACAAGTTCGGAATCACTCTCGAACTGTATTAACATATACAAAACAACGTTGAGGCGAAGCATAGATTCCAAGTCCAAGAGGTCAGTACATACCCACACGTCTCTTAGGACCGTCCGACTATCAATCTGATAGCCCGTACCTAGGATCTCTATCTTCTAGGGTACGAATCAATATCCCCCATAAAGCAACACAGGATAAGATCGTCCCAGCGCGGTAACCTCAGGGATAGCAAGTAGCGTGGGTACGTTTTTCACATGTATATAATATATGTACACACAATCATATAAATATACCAATCTCATCATGTTAATATAGGTCACTCTCATTACCCATAATTACAACATTTATCCTTAATTTTACATTTTTAAGATTTCGTATAAGGTTTCGTCTCTAACCTTAACTCGAAGGGTTTTCTCACTAACTACGTGACGCTCGTGGATTTTATCCATCCAAGTAACAAATTCAGTAGGTAGACGTCTATTCACTATCGTAGGTATTTGTTGTAACCTCTCACTTGAAATACGTAGTTCTTCGTTCCTTAATTAATTATCCCTTAAACCCAATTATCATTTCATAATAAAGTTCTCAACACTTAATCATATGTCCTACTGGTCTCTTCTATATCCCAAAACATCTTATTTATAATGCCCAAGAAATATTCCACGGTAAATTAATTCAACTAATTAAACAAGGGGAAAAAGAGTTTGCCAGGAGGGGTCGATCGATCGACGTCTGGGGCTCGATCGATCGAACCTTCGATCGATCGACGCTCTAGGTTCGATCGATCGATCAAACAGGTATTTCGATTTCTGCAGAAGTGCAGTTACGGGTTTGACTAATATTCTTCATTCAAATCCATAATTTCCAACACTAATCGTCCAAAACTTATACTACAATCATGGTGATATATTTCCAGATGTTTCTAACGTTAAGCATGCATAAAACCATCATTAAACATGATTAAACAACCTAAAATCTCATCTAATCATCAAGAACCCTAAGTTTTCTTAACTTTTGTTCTGATCCGTTTTCTCCAGAATTTCCTTCTAACAAGTCATTACAATTTCGTGGGTTAATCATCTACTTCACATATTAATTTGCAGAATAAGGTTATAATGATTTCTACATGCAAATCCCTATCAAAATTGGGGTTTTCTTCCATTGGTTATACTCCTAATCATTCCTACACTAATATGATTATTGCACTAACGAAAATATGCAAGTTAAACACTTGCCTGGGATTTCAGAGGTCTGGTTTCCTGCTGATATTGAAGTGGTTGCGTTCTCCTCCTCGCGATCTACGCGTTGGTGGTAACGGCGGTGTAATCGGTGGTGTTTTGGGCCTTGAATCACCTTGAGAGCTCTCTCCTCTCTTCTCCAATGGCCGTTCTAGGGTTCTGAATGCTCTAACCCTAAAAGGCTGACTTAAATGGCTGCTAAGGATGGCTGAAATTCGTGGGTTTAATTACCCTATTTTGTAAAATGACCAAAATGCCCTCCCGGGTCACTAATTAGGCCTAAAAACACCCCGAGGCCCGAACTAAACCCCCGGGTACACTTTTCTGACTATCTCGACCCTTCCGGATGCGTTGGCGCACTTAAAACGACCATATAAAATATTCACTTTTTAATTAACATAATTAGTCCCGACGTGACACGGGCACGTCCCGACTTAAATTTCCGAAATAGTCATTTAATTCGCTTATGACTTTCAATATAACCAATATAATATATTACTATGCTCATTAGTAATATTCAACAAGTTTCCCATAATTACTAACTTTAGTCACGTTAATAATTATAACATAATTAATTTCCGGATTTTTTTTTTTTATTAAATAAATCCCCAAATTAAATATAGCATAAAAATACGGGGTATTACATACTTCCCCCCTAATAACGGAATTTCGTCCCGAAATTCGGAAAATAAGGCATACCTGGTAAAAACAAATCTGGGTATCTCTCGCGCATATCTGCCTCACGCTCCCAAGTGGATTCCTCCACATTATGGTGTTCCCACTGTACCCGCACAAGTGGAACTATCTTCGACCTCAATCTCCTCTCACTGTAGTCTAGAATAGCCACCGGTCTCTCCTCGTAATAGCTATCCGACTGTAAGTCGATCTCATCTATCGCAATGTGAGTATGGGCCATATCATCCCGAAGATATCGTCTCAGCGACGAGATGTGGAATACATCGTGGATGCGATGTAAATGTTCTGGCAATCCCAACCTGTATGCTACCGGCCCAATCCTCTCGATGATGGGAAATGGTCCTACGTACCTCGGAGCCAATTTCCTTTTTTTCCCGAACCTCATCACTCCTTTCATAGGCGATACACGCAACAATACTTGATCTCCCACATTAAATTCCTGGAAGAACCGTTTCGCATGGGCGTAGCTCTTCTGCCTGTCTTGGGCTACCCGAATACGACTCTTGATTATCTCAATCCTCGCGGAGGTCTCCTGAATCACTTCTGGTCCTAATAACTTGTTGTCCCCCACATCGAGCCAACAAGTTGGAGAACGACAAGGCCTGCCGTACAAAGCCTCAAATGGAGCCATACCAGTCATGAACTGATAGGAGTTATTATAAGCAAACTCTACCAGTGGAAGGTGTGGCTCCCAACCTCCTCCAAAATCGAGAACACACATGCGTAGCATATCTTCCAACATCTGATTAGTACGTTCTGTCTGTCCATCTGTCTGTGGGTGGTAAGATGAACTCAGTCTCAACTCTGTGCCCATAGCCTCCTGAAAGCTTTCCCAGAAACGTGACACAAAAATCTTGTCTCTATCTGACACAATATTCAGGGGCACCCCATGCAATCTGACAATCTCAGCGATGAACAACTGGGCATACTGACCCGTGGTATAATCTGTCCTCACTGGCAGAAAATGAGCCACCTTGGTCAAACGGTCTACAATCACCCAGATAGAATCATGGCCCCTCTGTGATGTAGGCAACCCTGTAATGAAGTCCATGGAAATACTCTCCCACTTCCACGCGGGTACTTCCAATGGTTGGAGCAATCCTGACGGTTTCTGGTGGTCCACCTTCACTAGCTGGCAAGTAGAACACTTGGACACAAATTCAGCGATGTCCTTCTTCATCCCACTCCACCAGTACTGTCGTCTCATGTCCTGGTACATCTTATCGCCTCCCGGATGTACTGCAAATCGGGACCCATGAGAATGAGTCATCACTTCATGACGTAGCTCCGCTCCTTCTGGGACCACTAATCTCCCATTAAACCGCAACCCTCCATCCGAACTAACAGAATAGGACTCAGCACCCTTGGCTAAAAGTCGTACGATTTGCTCCTGACAAAACGGGTCTGTGGTCTGTGCCTGTATCACCCTTGTAACAATCTCGGGTTTGACTGACATGACGGATATGAACGAACGGGCTACTGCGTCTTGGTGACCCAACTCCTTCCACTTTGCTTTCCAAACGTCGGCTACATCGTCTACCGGTCTTCGGCTCAACGCATCAGCAACTACGTTGGCCTTCCCCGGATGGTACTGTATGTCGAACTGGTAATCTTTCACAAACTCTAACCATCTGCGCTGACGCATATTCAGCTCTCGCTGAGTGAACAGGTACTGCAGTGACTTATGGTCTGTGAACAAACGGAATTTCTCGCCCAATAAATAGTGCCTCCAAATTCTCAATGCAAAGACGACTGCAGCTAACTCCAGGTCGTGGGCGGGGTAATTCTTCTCATGTGGCTTAAGCTTGCGGGAAGCAAAAGCTATAGCCTTCTCTTCCTGCTGAAGTACTCCCCCAAGTCCTCGTAAGGACGCATCTGTGTAAACCAGGTACTCTACACCCGGCTTTGGTAAAGCAAGGACTGGTGCCGAAGTAAGCTTGTCCTTCAGCTCGTCGAAAGCCAACTGACAAGCGTCATCCCAAACATATGGTACCCCCTTGCGAGTCAAATTCGTCAATGGACCCGCGATTTTGGAGAATCCCCGAATGAACCTCCTGTAGTATCCGGCTAACCCCAGGAAACTACGCACTTCCGTCGGTGTCGTGGGCTGCCCCCACTCCCTCACCGCTGACACTTTACTCGGGTCAACTGCTATCCCTTGCTCAGAAACAACATGGCCCAAGAATTGTACCTCTCGCAACCAGAATCCACACTTCTCGTACTTAGCATACAACTGATGCTCTCGTAGAGTCTGAAGAACCTGCCTCAAGTGTTCGGCATGTTCCTCCTCGGAGTGTGAATATATCAAAATATCATCTATGAAGACGATGACGAACTGATCCAAGAACTCTCTGAATACTCGGTTCATCAAGTCCATGAAAACGGCTGGGGCATTTGTGAGTCCGAACGGCATCACTCTGAATTCATAGGACCCATATCTCGACAAGAAGGCAGTCTTTGAAACATCCTTCTCTCTAATTCGTAATTGATGGTACCCCGACCTCAGATCTATCTTTGAAAAGAAAGTTGCTCCCCTCAACTGGTCGAATAGATCATCGATTCGAGGCAACGGATACTTATTCCGTATCGTTACCTTGTTCAACTCCCGGTAGTCCACACACAGTCTCAGTGAACCATCTCTCTTCTTTACAAATAAGACTGGAGCGCCCCAAGGTGAGGTACTCCTACGAATGAAGCCCTGACCTAATAGCTGTTCAATCTGATCTCGTAGCTCTCGCATCTCTGCCGGAGCCATACGGTACGGTGCGCATGCTATAGGTCTCGTATCAGGCAATAAATCTATAACGAAGTCTATCTCATGACTGGGCGGTAGGCCTGGTATCTCCTGAAACACATCGGAATACTCCCTAACAACTGGGATCGAATCCAAAGGAATCATAACCTCCTTAGAGGTATCCTCCTCAATGTAATATAAATGGGCGGTCAAACCTCCCTCTGGGCGAGGCATCGCCACTACAAACATCTCTTGCCCCGGAATGTCAAAAACAATGCTCCCACCGAAGCAATCAATCATGGCTCTATAAGATGCGAGCCAATCCATACCAATAATCACGTCATGCTCGTGCATGTCTAAGACTAGCATGTCTGCAGGCAATACCAAGCTACCAATCTCTACCCCTACTCCCCGGCATATAAAGAATATAAGTGACCCACTCCCCAGTGGTGAGTCGACACACGTCACGGTGCTCTCTGCTGTGGCTAACAACTCTAAGGACTTCGCAAAATGTGTAGCTATAAAACAATGCGTTGCCCCCGTATCAAACAAAACTTTACCCATAGTACCATGGATAGGAAACATACCCTCAATCGCGGGTGGTGCCTGTGGAGCTGCCGCCTGGTGGACGTTATAGACATGTCCATACAGTAATTGCCCCTGCTGCACTGGAGCTGCTGGAATGGCTGGTAGGGCTGGTACCTGGGCTGGAGCTGGAAGGGAAGGTGGAAAGAGTGGCCTCTGCGGCTCATTACGGGATCCCTGCTGCTGTGGAGCCCTATCGCCCTCTGGGCAATCCTGACGCTTATGGCCGTGCTTGCCGCACACAAAACACCGGCCTCTGAAATTACCTCCCCTCGGTCCCTACTGACCACGGCCCTGCTGGCCGTTACCTCCACGCCATTGGCCCTGTTGGCCCTGATGTGCACGCTGTTGGCCTTGCTGGCCCTGCTGTTGTCCCTGCGGTCGATATTGGCCCTGCTGGCCCTGCTGATTAGGCTGACCCTGATGGCCCTGCCTGAATCCTCCGAATCCCTGCCTAGAATCACCTGAACGGAATCGCTTAGCAGGGTCCCCCTGATGGGAACTCTGCTCGTGCTGTCGAGTCTGCCCATGAGTTGGTGCCCCACCGGCACTATTTCCCCCGGTCATGCCCTGTTGGCTGGACTCTCCTGTTCTCTTGCTTCCCTGAAGATGGAAGCGGTGGTCCTGGCAATGTAGTAACGCTGCATTGAGTACGTCAGTGAAAGTACTCAGGGATAGATTCCCAATAAGGTGCTGACGGATCCTCCAAGCTAACCCGTCGACGAACAGCAAAATTTTCTTGCCCTCAGTGGGTGCCTCATCTGGAACAATAGTGAGAAGTCTCGTGAACTCCTCCTCATACTCGGCTACAGTAAGGTTCTCCTGCTTCAAATTTAGTAATCTCCGCCTCATCTCAGTCTGCACTGCGGGTGGAAAGTACTTGCGGTCAAACCGCTCCCAGAACATCTGAATAGGGACCGTGTCCCTCTCCTCCAACGTAGTAGTGGACTCCCACCACTGTAATGCGGCTCCCACCAGCTTAAAAGAAGCCAATAACTGCTTTTGTACCTCGGTGCACTCATACATGCGAAGATGCCGCTGGATGTCTTTCTTCCATTGGCTAACCGTGACAATGTCGGAGCTACCAGAGAACTCAGGGGGATGTGCTTTCTGAAAAGCATCCCGAACCCTCTCCCATGCAGATGGAAGCTGTGCCAGTACTGGCGCCACTGCCTGGACCTGTGGGGGAGCCTGCTGAATCACCGCTATCGCGGCATTTACCGCCTGAGCAACGATGGCGGCTACCTCATTTGCATTCATTGTGCCTGGTGCCGGAGCTGCTGGATGCTCGGCTTGGGCACGCCTATCCTTCGGAGCACGTCTCGGAGGCATCTGAAACGTGAAAGAGTTTATTAGTCCACAGTTATCATCGAATCTCAATTAACTGAAGACTTAAACGTAAAAGCAGAAATGCAACAATCCTAAAAATAGGGCTCTATAACAAAGAACGTTAAGCTGAAAGCGAGATAAGCCGTACAGATCCTATGGACACTAGAACCTGATGCTCTGATACCACCTGTGACACCCCGCCTAATTAAATACCGGGCGATCACTCATTTATTAAATTAAATCAAGGTAAACAGTTGGTTCATTCTCAGCATCACTGTCGATAAAATAATTTTTTTTTTAATTTAACACCCTAAATAATTAAGCTAAGTGCCAAAAAAAAACATTTTTCATACAAACTTCCAAATTTTAATTAAAGAAAAGATTTAATTATTCAAAACAACATTTACAATATAGAATCACGCCACGACACGATAAACTAAAATAAAACCATACATTCACCAATCGAATGTCAACATAATAAAACTAAAAATCATAAACCATCCTGAATAAATCCCATAAAACAATAATGGAGTAACTGAAATATAAAAATCCCAACAATAAATGAAATGATAAAAAGGGCGACACGTGCCCAATAAATGAGAGTAATAGGAGTGGAGTCAATAACAGAAGCAGTCTACTCAAGTGACCTGTAACTCCCACCTAAGCTGCAGCTCGTTCTTCTCAAAGGATCCTAAGCAAGACGCCCCTGTGGCTGGGCACCTGAAAATATACATATATATACACAAGAGAGAGAGAGAAAAAGAAACGGGTCAGGGCCCGAAAGTGCGTTTGATTTTAAAAATACGTTAAGCAAGTATTTAAATTGATACAGGCCAATGCAACAACATATTAGTTCGTCTCTCTCTTGAGAAATACTCACCTCTCTTCTAATGTGCACTCCTATCGTACTAACCTTCCCAACTGTTCGTTTATCTTAACTTACTCATATGTTTTCAAAATCGAACGATGACAATGTTTTAAAAAGATTTACTTTCAATCTGCAGCACTCCTCTCGTTTTAGCTTCATTAAATTATAAAGTTTCCTAGTGTCTTCTCATACTTTCACAAAACAAGTATTTAATAATTTGAGTCAACAACCATGTTCTACTTAACAAATCATAGTAGGCAGTTTAAAGATTATAACCTCATATATATATTATCTACTCGTATAATATATATATATAATGACACCCCAACTAAACTATGGTGCGGGCATACTCTGCTATCCAATCCCCGTATCGCTCACACAAAGGGAAATACAAGTTCGGAATCACTCTCGAACTGTATTAACATATACAAAACAACGTTGAGGCGAAGCATAGATTCCAAGTCCAAGAGGTCAGTACATACCCACACGTCTCTTAGGACCGTCCGACTATCAATCTGATAGCCCGTACCTAGGATCTCTATCTTCTAGGGTACGAATCAATATCCCCCATAAAGCAACACAGGATAAGATCGTCCCAGCGCGGTAACCTCAGGGATAGCAAGTAGCGCGGGTACGCTTTTCACATGTATATAATATATGTACACACAATCATATAAATATACCAATCTCATCATGTTAATATAGGTCACTCTCATTACCCATAATTACAACATTTATCCTTAATTTTACATTTTAAAGATTTCGTATAAGGTTTCGTCTCTAACCTTAACTCGAAGGGTTTTCTCACTAACTACGTGACGCTCGTGGATTTTATCCATCCAAGTAACAAATTCAGTAGGTAGACGTCTATTCACTATCGTAGGTATTTGTTGTAACCTCTCACTTGAAATACGTAGTTCGTCGTTCCTTAATTAATTATCCCTTAAACCCAATTATCATTTCATAATAAAGTTCTCAACACTTAATCATATGTCCTACTGGTCTCTTATATATCCCAAAACATCTTATTTATAATGCCCAAGAAATATTCCACGGGAAATTAATTCAACTAATTAAACAAGGGGAAAAAGAGTTTGCCAGGAGGGGTCGATCGATCGACGTCTGGGGCTCGATCGATCGAACCTTCGATCGATCGACGCTTTAGGTTCGATCGATCGATCAAACAGGTATTTCGATTTCTGCAGAAGTGCAGTTACGGGTTTGACTAATATTCTTCATTCAAATCCATAATTTCCAACACTAATTGTCCAAAACTTATACTACAATCATGGTGATATATTTCCAGATGTTTCTAACGTTAAGCATGCATAAAACCATCATTAAACATGATTAAACAACCTAAAATCTCATCTAATCATCAAGAACCCTAAGTTTTCTTAACTTTTGTTCTGATCCGTTTTCTCCAGAATTTCCTTCTAACAAGTCATTACAATTTCGTGGGTTAATCATCTACTTCACATATTAATTTGCAGAATAAGGTTATAATGATTTCTACATGCAAATCCCTATCAAAATTGGGGTTTTCTTCTATTGGTTATACTCCTAATCATTCCTACACTAATATGATTATTGCACTAACGAAAATATGCAAGTTAAACACTTGCCTGGGATTTCAGAGGTCTGGTTTCCTGCTGATATTGAAGTGGTTGCGTTCTCCTCCTCGCGATCTACGCGTTGGTGGTAACGGCGGTGTAATCGGTGGTGTTTTGGGCCTTGAATCACCTTGAGAGCTCTCTCCTCTCTTCTCCAATGGCCGTTCTAGGGTTCTGAATGCTCTAACCCTAAAAGGCTGACTTAAATGGCTGCTAAGGATGGCTGAAATTCGTGGGTTTAATTACCCTATTTTGTAAAATGACCAAAATGCCCTCCCGGGTCACTAATTAGGCCTAAAAACACCCCGATGCCCGAACTAAACCCCCGGGTACACTTTTCTGACTATCTCGACCCTTCCGGACGCGTTGGCGCACTTAAAACGACCATACGGACAACTTATAAAATATTCACTTTTTAATTAACATAATTAGTCCCGACGTGACACGGGCACGTCCCGACTTAAATTTACGAAATAGTCATTTAATTAGCTTATGACTTTCAATATAACCAATATAATATATTACTATGCTCATTAGTAATATTCAACAAGTTTCCCATAATTACTAACTCTAGTCACGTTAATAATTATAACATAATTAATTTCCGGATTTTTTTTATTAAATAAATCCCCAAATTAAATATAGCATAAAAATACGGGGTATTACAATGTGATGCAGCTGTTGTGGAAGTTGCAGGTCCTTGCAGTAGACGCATCTATCTTTTCCATTCAGTTTCATCTAGACTTCTTATCTAGGGTATGTGTCGCCCACTTCTAGTCCTTCATCAGAGATATTGTATTCAGGTTATTTTATGATTTAGAGTTTTAAACTGGGAGGTTTTACCCAGTCTTATTTATTTCAGTACTTGATTCATGTTCAGTATATATTATATTCCTATGTGTAGTGAATGGTTTATATTTTAAGATTGAATGAAAATGGATTTACTTGGTTTTACAAAAATTGGAAATGCTTTGACACCTAACTTAATTTTATATTGGGTGATTAATATGTTAAAAAGTTTTTGACAGTGATGCTAAGAATGAACCAAGCGAACATTTTGTTTTAAATTGGTACATGACTGATCACTATTTATATAATTGAACGGGGTGTCACGATACTGCTCCCTAATCCATAGCTGATGGTATCCCAATCACAAATCTATCTTCGAAAAGAAGGTTGCTCCTCTCAGCTGGTCGAACAGATCTTCGGTTTGAGGCAACATATATTTATTCCATATCGTGACCTTGTTCAACTCCCGATAATCCACGCAGAACCTTTGTGAACCATATCTCTTCATTACAAACAACACCGAAGCGCTCCAAGGCGAGGTGGTCCTATGAATGAAGCCCTGGCCCAAAAGTTGCTCTATCTGATATCATAACTCCCTTATCTTTACTGGATCCATACGGTATGGTGCACGTGCTATTGTCTGAGTTCCCGACATCAAGTCTATGACAAAATCTATCTATCGACTGGGAGGTAGGCCCGGTATCGCCTGGAATACATTCAAAAACTCACGAACAACGGGAATCGAATCCAGGGGAATCACAATCTCCTTAAAGGTATCCTCCTTTATGTAATACAAATGGGTGGAAGATCCTCTCTCTAGGCGAGGCATCACCACAAAAGACATATCCTGATCCGGAATGACAAAGATAATACTCTTACCTAAACAATCTATCATGGCTTTGTATGCAGCGAGCCAATCCATGCCATTAATGTCATCGTGCTCATGCATATCTAATACTAGCATGTTCGCAGGTAAAATCAAACTATCAATCTCTATACCTACACCCCGACATATAAAGAAAATCAAAGACCCATTCCCTAGTTGTGAGTCTACACATGTCAGTTCTCTCTATCGTGTCTAATAACCCTAAGGCCCGTGTGAAGTGAGTAGCTATAAAACAGTGTGATGCCCCAGTATCAAATAAGACTCGACCCATAGTGCCATGGATAGAAAATGTACCCTCAATCGCAGGTGGCGCCTGAGGTGCTGCGGCCTGGTGGACGTTATAGACACGTCCATAATGCAATTGCCCCTGCTAAGGACACTTAGCTAAAGACTGCCCTAATAAGAAAGATAAAGAAGGTATTAAGATTGTTAATACAATGTTAGACTATGCAGATAAAGAAGAGTTAGATATCCTATATGCTATAGAAATATCAGACATAGAAGATGATGATAATACTAGTATCTATAGAGCATATACAGATAGTGATTCGGAAGACTATAGTGATACTGATGAGTATGAAGACTCTTAGGATACTCTAGACTTGTATATGATGCAAACTAATCAAGACGATTTAGATAATGAATATATAGACTTTAAAGAAGCTTGGTACAAGTGTATATTGAGCCCCTTTTTAAAGAAAAGATGGACAGTTATTAATCTTGAGTTACTAACATATATACCTAGATATTACTTTGATGAAAGACATTATTGCACATTTGAAATGAAATGTTGCAAGAAAGACTTTATATGTGTAGAATGCTTTGAGACTATACAAACATAATTATTTATGGTTTGTGTTATTTGTCAACTACACTACCATGAAGACTGTTGGAGAACTAGATTTAGAGCAATTTATACTAGCCAGTATGACGCTCAAAAAGACTTAGATATTAAAACATATTATCAAGACATTGATAGAAAGATAGCCAAAAGATTGCAAGAAAATGAATACTTCAAAGGAAAGGGAATTTCCTATGATTTATAAGAATACCATTCTTATAGTAGTTCAGATTACTAAATACCCTTAGATTTTATAGATTAACCTCCGAAAGGAATATCGATTTTAGAGAAGAACAATTTAGGAATTTATACTAAACCACATGCTTGTTTTGTAGAATTATTTGTTCAACACAAAGACTATCCTAAAAGAGTTTCAGCTTTTATAGATACAGGATGCTCTTAGAGTATTTGCAAGGCTAATGCCTTCCCTGAAGACTATTTTTTAGAAAGTACTCAAGAAATCTATGGTAAGGTGGCTAATGGAGATCCATTTACCTTATATTTCTAGACTATTCCTATTTATTTTAAATTAGGAAATCAGACCAACAAAATCGTTAATCATCGATTTTGGATAATGGATCCTCGTCCTAGTTTCACAGGAAACATTATTTTAGGATAAGATTTTATTAGTAAATATCATCCTTATACTCAGTATAACGATAAGATATTAATTAGTGATAAAGAGTAATTTAATATTAAAACCCCTCTAATAGATCACAAGACTGCCTTTGACTTTATGCAGGTCAAACCAAATTATAGACCCATAAAACATCAGAGTTCTTCAGCTGAGCATGGTGGACCTAGACCTACAACCCAACAGGAAGCCTTAGAAATAACCAAACCCTTACAAAAAGGGTGTAAGTGTCCAGATCAAAAGTGTTATAAGCAAATAATGCTTATACAACAAGACATTTTAGATCAAGCCCAGCATACCTTATTACAGGTTCAAGCTATATCCAAACAGAAGAAAATGGATATAGAAGTAGAAAAAGAAAAGATTAGGCAACTAGCAGAACCTAATTTACGAGAAAATCCCATCGCTAAGTGGGATAAAGACCAAAGTTATTGTGAAATCATCCCTATTAACCCAAACGCCACTATTAATGGTGGAACCTATAAGAAAGGATATTCACAGGAAGACAAGGTAGAATTTAAAAAAGATATAGATGAAATGCTTAAGTTAGGAATTATTAGAGAAAGTAAAAGTAGACATAATAGCCTTGCCTTCTATGTTCAAAATGAATCTAAACGCAAAAGAGGAAAAAGACATATGGTTATAGACTATAGACAATTAAATAAGAATTGTGAATTTGATTCTTATAAGATACCAAACAAGATTAATTTAATCAATCTAATTGAAGATAGAATTATATTCAGCAAGTTTGATTGCAAATCAGGCTTTTGGCAAATTAAGATGCACCCAGACAATATTACTTGGACAGCCTTTAGTGTGCCCCAAGAAAAATACAAATGGCTAGTAATGCCATTTGGATACTTGAATGCTCCTCAAGTATTCCAAAGAAGAATGGATACTATATTTTGACTTTATTCTGAATTTTGTCTTGTTTACATAGATGACATTCTTGTAACCAATAAGACTGAGACAGAGCATGTAGACCATCTTAAAAAGATTATTTTAGAATTAGACAAACATGGTATTGTTATTTTCGAAAGGAAAATGCAATTATTTGAGACTGAGATAGATTTTGTAGGAATGCATAATAATAAAGGAAAATTATGCTTGGCAGAACACATAACCAAAAAAAATTCTTGAGTTTCCAGACCAACTTAAAGATAGAAAACAATTACAATCATTTTTAGGATTGCTTTTTTTTAGGAGAGAACTATGAATATATTAAATGATGGTAGAAAAGCCCTACCAAAGTGGCATTTACAATGAATGAAAGAAGCAATCTTGAAAGAAAAAATTCGAAATACTCAAGGCTTTAAACTATAATATTTGGAAATCCTTGTTTATCCAAATTAAAGCAACCTCTAAAAATGTGAGGCAGATCCTTAACTTGACTGAAAAAGAAAGAAGACTGAGAAGAAATCCCATGAATGGCCAGACTGCCTTTTACTGTATTGTCTTCTCTAAAGCAATGATTAAACGATACTTAAATAGGAAGTCTTTGAATATCCATGATAGTCTCCATAAGGTGCCAAGGAGGTTTAAGAATCTTTCCAGATAAAATATCAATAGCAAATTTAGAATCAGATTCTAAAATAATGTTATTAATATTTAAGTCAAAACATAAATTTAAACCTCTTAGGATGGCAAGACATTCCTTCTTTAGGCTTTAACCATTTAATTCCCTCTATAGATCGAACGTTATAGCATATTCTTAGATTGAAAGATTTGATGATATCTTCATAGAGAAAAGCCTTGGATAAGAAGAATTTGTTAGAAGAAATATCAGAGATTATGCAATAAACATTGGAAATAATCTGCTTACTATCCATCGGAACATTATCGAAAACACTTGAATTCCTACTCAACCAAATAAACCATAAGATGAGCCCCGGAATAATAGATAAGAGGAATTGAATAAAATCTGTGGAGTGAGATCTTAACCACCAAGACATCAACATTTGATTCAGAGATAAGAAAGAAACTTTAAGGCCAAGAGTATTTGCGAAATGATTCCAAACAACAACAGCTACGGGGCCATTAATAAATAAATAGTCCATAGATTCCAAATGAGCATGAAAACAATAGCATATAGAAGCTAAATGAATACCTTTATTCTGAAAAAAAGCATGAACTGGAACTATTTTGTGAAAACATTTCCATAAGAATAAGGATATCTGTGGAGGAAAATAATTATTCCACATTTTTTTGTAGATAATGGAAGTTGGCTTGACAGATCTAGTAACATCCCATGTTGTTTTAGAAGAAAATTTACCATCTGTAGTAAGGTTCCAGAAAATAGAATCATGAATAGCAGAAATATGAAAGTCAGTATCTTCTTTGATTGCTTGAATCCTTTTAAAAGCATTAGAACCACTCTTGGAGGTACAATCTTTATATTTGGCAAAAAAGAATTCAGACCAAAGAGAAGTAGATGATCTAAGAGACCACCACAGTTTCATACTAAACACTTTGCAAATATCTTCCATAGATTTGAATTCCAAACCACCTTTTTGAATTGGAAAACACAAGGACTCCCATTTTAACCAATGAAGCTTTGGGCCAAATTCTTTGGATGAACCCCAAAGAAAATTACTGAAAATTTGCTGAATTGAGTTAAGAGTCTTTTGGGGAGGCTTTAGAGCATCTATAAAGTGAAGAGGTATAGATTCCAAAATTGATTTGATAACAGTCCTCCTTTCATCCATGGATAAGAACTTTGACTTCCATCCTTCCATCTTGGATCTAATTCTCTAAACCAATTCTGAGAAATATAAGCTTTTGATCCTCCCATAGAAAATTGGACATCCCAGATATTTGAGAGGAATAGGCTTCATTTTAAAAGAAGTGATGGACTCAATTTTAAAGACCCTTCTTCTTTGAATAGATGAGTGGACAGTGAAGCTAATTTTCGAACAGTTAATAAGCTGACCTGAGGCTTTTTTAAATTTTATCAAGAAGACTTGAAGATTTTTTAAAGAACAATAGCATCCATTATAGAAAATAATAAAATCATATGCAAAACTCAAGTTAGAAATAGCAGGAGATTGTCTTGGAAGAGAATATGATTTGATTTTACCAAAAAGTAGAAGATTATGGATGCCTTGAGAGAGAGTTTCAACAATAAGTACAAAAAGGCCTGGAGAGAGAGTATCACCTTGCTCTAATCCTTTATGAGATTTAAAGAAGCCAGAAGATTGACTATTGATGATTGTGGAAAACTAGTTATTAGAGATACATCTCCAAACTCTGTCAATCCAAGTTTCTGAAAAGCCAAATTTTCTGAGGGTCTTGATTAAGAACATCCAAGAGACCTTATCACAAGCCTTAGATAGGTCTAGCTTGATAACCACATTTCCACCATGAGCTTTCCTTCCTATCATTTGCATAAGTTCCTGAGCAAGAAGAATGTTCTCAGATATTTTTCTCCCCTTTACGAATCTATCTTGGGACTCACTAATAATATCAGGAAGAACTTGAGAAAGTCTAGTTGAAAGTATTTTGGAAATAATTTTACAACTGGAATTACTCAAGCTTATGGGCCTAAAGTATGAACAAAAGTTGGATGGCATAGATTTTGGAATTAAAATAATGTTTGTACTTGTCCAACTTGTTGGTAATACTCCTCCAGAAAAGAAATAATGGACAGCTTTGACTATGTCTTCCGTTATAACCTCCCAATTTGATTGACAGAAGAACCCATTGAAACCATCAAGACCAGGGCTGCTATTTGCATTAAGATCTTTAATAGGTTGACATATTTCAACCTCTGATGGAAATTCATGAAGAATTTGAGAGTGGTGATTAGAAACTTTAGCCTGAAAACCGTTTAGAATATCATCTTCTCCTTCAATGTTATCTGCTAACAAAATTGCCAGAAAGAAATTATTGAAAACTTCTTTAATTTGGTCAATCTCTTCCACCCAAGTACCATCTTTATTTTTATCATATGGATCATTAAGGAAGCTTGTTTTGCTCTCACAACGACATGAAAAATTTTTGTGTTTGAATCACCATCAATGGACCATTTCCCTCTTAATTTCTGCCTCCAATAATCTTCTTCATACTTCAAAGCTCTAAGAAGCTTGCTTTTAGACAAAGATAGATTTCCTCTATTGATTGCTGAAGGATCATCCTCAAAAATAATCTCTAGAGAATCCACTTCCCTTTCTAAAGGTTTAACATGATCAAAAATATTCTTAAAAGATGTTTTGTTCCATACTATAAGATCAGCTTTTAACCTTTTAAGATTCTAAGAAAAGCTTTGAAAAGGATTTCCTTCCACATGTTGGGACCATGACCTAGTAAGAGTATCTTTGAAATCAGGAGAAGAACACCAAGAATTTAAGAATTTGAAAGATTTGGGAACGTGATCTAGCTGAGTTTTGATAGAGTATAAGAGAGGGGAGTGATCTGAACAAGTCTTGTTTAGTTGTTTTAGGGAAAAATTGGGGAATTTTAAATTCCATTCAAGATAAATCAGACCTCTATCCAATCTAGCCCAAATTTTACCCTGATCCCTAAAATTATGCCATGTATATTTTGTACCCAAAAATCCAACTTCCATGAGACTTGCTTGATCAGTAAAATTATTACTGTCTGCAACTGCTTGACTATCTATAGCATTACCTCCCTTCTTATCTGATGAACACGAAACTATATTGAAGTCTCCTGAGAGAAGCCATGGACATCCTTGGGCAATGCATTTGCGACTGTTGAGAGAATCCCATAATTGTAGTCTTTCATGTCTAGAAGACTTGGCATGAATTAAAGACAAGAAAACTTGAGAAGGGAAATAAGTGTGATGAATCTTTAGGAGCATAGCTTGATCATCTGAATGAATTAGATCACATTCAACTCCATATCTCCAACAAAACCATATTTTGTTATTAATATTGGATACACTTCCATCAAAACATATGATTCTTCTGAAATCTTCAATATCCATTTTTTAGGCTTTTGGTTCCATAAGAGCAATGAAAGGAAGATTATACATCTTACAAAGCTTTATAATCATTCTTTGAGAGGGTTTATTTGATAACCCTCTTATATTCCACAAAATAAAATTAATCATTTATGGAATTGAGAAAAGGAATTGAATGAAACCTTAGTATATGATCTTGTCAGTCTTCTAAACATAGGATCATCAGGCCTAGTAACTTTGGTCTGATTTTTAGGTTCATCTTCAGTAGTGATTTTTAATTGAGATTGATCCTCTTTGGACTTGAATGCTTCCATCTTCCTGGAGATGGATTTTGAAAATAACATAAGTTCCTCTAAAAGAGGAGGGCAATTTCCTCTGTAACCTGATTGATTGTCAGACCAATGCAGAGGATCATGCAAAGATTTTTTTACATTAACTGGTTTATCCTTTCCTTTAGGACACAAGCAAAGAATATCTATCACTTGTACTTCTTGTTTATCAACCTCATCATCTTAAATCCTATATATAAAGTTCTGGATAGTTTCAACTTGATTTTGATGGTTAACAGCTGGGGGATCAAAAGCACTCGGCATAGTTGAAGGATTATAGTTCTGAGAAGGCTTCTTTTGAGAGGATTTAGAATTTGAATTGAGGCTTGCCTGAGGAGATTTTGGAAGAATATCAACTGGGGAATCAGAAGAATAAGATAGATTTGGAGTAATAAGGTTTTGAGAAGCATGTTTTTGAGTTGGTTCAGAATTTGAGTTTATGCTTACATGATTAGATTTTGGAAAAAAATTTGGTTTGAGGTTGAAGCAGTGTTTGATGTTAACTTTGGAATCAAAGAAGGATGGTCTTGAGGATTTATAACAGGGCTTGAAAATTTTGCAGGCTTAATGACTTTGGGAATGGGTTTTGGGACTTGAGACAGCTATTGAGTGGTTCTTGAAATAGACATCGAAAGGTTAGAGGGATCTTTGGGATTGATATCTATTTGAGGACATTTTTCCAACCATCTAGTAGCAGATTGAATGTTATTGGGATGTTGATTATTAAAAACACATTTAGAATTTTCATGACCAAGCTTTGAACAATCAGTACAGTAAGGAGGGATACATTCATAGGTAATTTTTTACCAAAATCCATCATCACCACAACCTATCCATAGGCGATCTGGTCTATGATTAAGAAGATCTAGTTCCACATAGATTTGGGACATACTAGGTCTATTACAAGACACAGTTGAAGCATCAAGTTTCAATGGATTACCTACAACTTTTGCAATAGAATAAAGGGAATACTTTGAGAAGAAATGAATTAGGAGACCTGGCAGATTTATCCAAACTGGTGCAATAGGACTTTCAATATCTGGTCTAAAATCAGGTTTCCATTTGAAACATCTCATAGGGAATTTTGCCAAAATACCATTAGCTGCGCATCTATATTCGAGTGAAATCTTCTTCAATGAATAGTTTGATCAATATATGCTTTTGATCAACTAACCCTATTTGAAATTCTCTTTTCAAACTCATTGTATGGAATGTATTCCTTATATCTTCAAGTGCAGGCCTACCATGAGAAAACTTCCCAATAATGGAATATTTGAATGGTTTAGCAAGTTTTTGAATATCTTTTTGAGAAAATCATATGGATGGCTCACCTTTGTGGGAGGATATAGGCAATAAAGCAATTTCAGCATTGTTTGTATTACATATAACTACATTTGCGAAGGATTTGGAGAGTGAGTTTGAGGGATCAGGAGGTTTAGGAAGAATGATAGGATTGTTTAATTGTGCTGCAGACTTTATTAAAGATATTGCCTCAAAAAGACAAAGCTTAACTGCCAAATTAAAAGGAACAGACAATACTAATCCTTTTTATTGGACTAAAGATGATTTTGAAGTCATAAGACAAATTAAAGATGCAGTCAAGAATATTTCTTTACTTGAACTGCCTAATACAGAAGACCAGTTTATAGTAGAACTGATAAACAATAGGGAGCAATATACGTTTCCATTAATCATCAGATAAAAAAGAAGAAACTTTGTAGATATAGTTCTGGAACTTTACAGACCCAGAAACAAGATACACTTCCATGAAAAAGAAGTTCTAGCTATAGTAAGGGTAATAGAAAAATATATGATTTTTCTTATACCTAAACATTTTACTGTATATACTGACTCTTCTTATGCAGTAAAATTCAGAGACTTAGACTTGTCCAGATCAAGGACTAATAGACTTATTAGATGTCAACAATTGCTTAATGGTTATGACTTCTTTGTTATACATATTAAGGGAAGTAAAAATACCAATCGAGACATTATATCAAGAGAGCCGATGTTTGCTAACACTAATATGATTTCATGTTTTATGTTGCAAACAGAAGACCTAGACAGTATGAGTTCCTCTGGGACGAATAGACTGAACAAAGAAGACGTGGAAGACTATCTTACACGCATAAGGCCAAATGCTGGTATAACGCAAAGACAGACTCATATTCAAGACTCTTAAGAAAGACCAGTCCTAGAGAACTTTGATGATATCCTAGTTCCTCCTGGAAAATCTAGATATAAGATTATTTTTCAAAATAAACTCATCGGGAAGATGTATTTTCCCAAATATAGACATGATCAAAGATATCCAGACTTAATAAAATTTAGACGAGAATTTTCAGATGATGAAAATACTCTAATAGACGCTATATGGTGGAACGTGAAGACTAGACTATGGATTGAGTTCAAAAAAAATTTAGTAGCCATTGCCAGATTCATGAGGACTCAAAGACTTGCAGTCATCCAACTCAGTGGTACTGCTATGCCTAGACCTCAGACTCAGACTTATGCTCAGACTCTTGGATAATCCTCCAAAACTAGACGTGCTGATTTTTATTATCAAAAAAAGACTTTTAAGATTAAGATTGTTATACCGTTTGGTCATAATAATCTCCCATTAGCAGAAGACTTTCAAAAAGAAATCAATAACATTATTGATCATTTTAATATGTTATTATCATAAATAAATGGAGATGATTTAATGATTAAAGGTTTCTTCGAAGACATTCCAAAAATATATCTTTTTAGAAAATTCGATATGGCTCATATAACTCTTGCAGACCACGGGTTCATTGGACTCGTTCAGATAAGGGATATTGTAGACTCTGTTGCTCTTGGAAAAATAATCCATGAGTATGTTAAGAAGGTAGAAGACTTACTTCCTCTATTTTCTAGAATCTATCAGATTACTCCAAGTTCCTGTAGAGGAATGAGAGTTGAAGGATTTAGACTTATTAGATTTTCCAATTATATATTCGAAGACGTTGAGATTCTATCACAAGACGAGACTAAAGATTTCATTGTTGATAAGTCTAAGATCCAAATTGCTCATGCCATGGAGACAATAGAAATCATGGAATTATTGACATGCGAAGACAGATGGCACACTGCCTACCACAAAGAAGACCTAATAATCCAAGATGATGATCCATTCAATGGAAGGCTCAACAAAGAAGTCAAGGAATTGGTATAGATAGCTTTTCCAACTAGCCTTAAAATTGTGGGCCTCATTGCTAAATTTTTCAATAGGGCCCTCCCAGGCGAAGACAAGGTATAAGAAGACACAGACGGGACAAAGACGGGCCCCTCGTTAGCAGAAGAATTATTAAGGACAGAAGATGCCCTGCTCTAGACCTATGCATTATTACAAGACGACAAGACTCATCTAGATTCCCTCACAGTGTGAAGAAGAAGACAACTCAAACCTGCCCCATATGGGCCCAGACAGCCTCCTTTTATAAAGATAAAAGTAGACAGCTGAAGACGTTAGCTGCACGATAATTGCAAAACGCCAAGATTTCTTTTGAAAAAGTAAAAGACTTAAAGATTCCAAAGCTTCAAACTTTTAATAATTGTATATCTCTTTAATAATTATATTCTTTCAACCGGATCACTTTTTGTAACCGGTTACCAGTCATCTGTAAGCCTCCTTATGCTATAAAATGAGAGGTAGGGAGTAGGAATAGATATGTTAGTTGAGAAATTAGAAAGAGTGTGTAAGCTTGTAGTAATATGCACATTAGTTAGCAAACCTCTCATAGTTAGGGGAGAGGAGAGAGTTGTTTTTACTTATGCAATGCAATAAAAGTAATTTTTTTTCCAGAAATCTCTTATGTTGAGTTGTTATTATTTTCCAAATTGTCTCTAACTTTCTATTCATAGAGTACTATTGTGTGGAATCTCTGGTGTAGCACACAAGGTGTTATACTGGTGAACCATCATCAGGTGCCGTGAGCCGTTATCCATGTGGGTGTTAGGCGTGTAGGCATACATGCAGGAAATGGGTTCAACACCAAAGTAGTGGATTAAGGTGCGACACATAAAGAGAGAGTTATAGGAGGCCGAGATCGGAGAAAAATAGTAGCAAGGCTGAAGAGAAGAAGGAAGGAAGATAAAAATATTGCAGACCAGAAGGAAGGTATAACTCGAACCAAACCCTTAACTATTTTACATATTATTATTTTAAAAGAACCTTATATGAGCCTACAAATCACTACAGACTTTTTAGAAATTGTTAATCAAACAAATTTAGACTTAACTAGAGAAATCCAAGATTGGACTCTTACAGACACTAAAGATAAAGAACTTATAGAATCTGCTTTAATATACGCAGGTGGTACTTTCAAATATATAGACCAAATTATTGAGTGGTTAGGAAGAGAAGTACCTAGAATAGAAATAATTAGAACAGGGATTCGTGATCTCTTTAGACAAAAATTAAGAACTGAAGATTTTGTAGAAGAACTATTAAGACCTGAAAAATATCAAGAATACACTAGGATACTTGAAGATAGTATAGATGTATTAAAATATATTAGACGAAAAAGGTTAGCTGAAACAAAAGATATTTTAATTAGAGCTGGAGGAATCCGCCCTCTCCTTAAACACGTAGAAACCGCTGCCCCTAGAACATATCGAAGATTTTTGTCATCTTACAGAGATAACGAGTTAGATAAATTTATAGAAAATGATATAATTGATATTGTTAATCAGATATATAAAGAAACTAGACTGTTAAAACCATAATACCGTATAAGGTTATTAAGACTAGAATATTTTCCTGCAAAATCGCCCTGAAGAAACCATTTATATAGACAATCCTCGCTATTTAGAATCCCAGTATGATAGTGACAAAGAAGCTTGAGAAGTAGCAGTAGCCCTGAAACTTCTACACTTAGACTTCCAGATTAATTACGCCTTAAAATAAGCTTAAAAGACTTTAGAAATCATTGGGGTAGAAATTTCTATTCCCTAAAAACTTTAGAAAAAGACAAGGGCACATAAAAACAAGGTGGTCCCTAGGGAAGTTTTGGACTGTAGCTAGTCCACATACTTAGTCCGCAAACTAGGTCCACACTAGATCCATTCTCTCTCTCTCTCTCTCTCTCTCTCTCTCTCTCTCTATATATATATATATATATATATATATATATATATATATATATATATATATATATATATATATATTTATATATATATATTAATATTATAAATATAATTCTCGGGTCGGGTCGGGCCTCAACGAGCTTAAGAATTCATGCCCAAGCCTGCCCGAAAAAAAATCAGGCCTATCAAATTTTGCCAAGCCCGCTTTGCGGGCCTATTCACCTTACCCAAGCTCTATTTTTTTATTGGGCTGGATTGGCGGTCCTCGGCCCTATGACCACCCTTACACACCACACGAGTGCATGTGTGTTGTGAGGTGTGAGATGTGAGGGTGTTTTGGGTGAGGGAATAAAAATCTGATTTGTTAAAAGGGATTGGAAGTATTTTGGGTAAATGGATTAAAAGGGGTTTAAGTCACATGGGTTAAATGGGTTTACGTGGGTTAATTTATTTGTCTTGGTTTGGCTTTGTATTTTTAACACGAGAAGAACACGATTTTGGTTCATAGGACAAATGGGTTCATGTGTTTTGGGGAGAAATCGGGTTTGAGGATGCCGGGTTACTGAAGAGGGTTGAAGGAGTTTAGAGAAAACAAGTTTGCAGGTTCCAATCAGGGCTGCGATGGCGGTCAGAAGGTATAAGGTAGCGGGTTGATGCTCCAGGTAAGGCACGCCGTTTGATGAGCTGGCAAAAGATGGCTGCGTGGACGCTCCAGTTGTGGCAGTTATGGAGGTGGTTTACGGGTTTTGCTGTGGGCGGACAGGCGACGGGTGGCGCCTGTGGTGGTTCGGGTATGAAGGTTCCGGAGCAGTGGGTCGCGATTTCGAGTTTGGGTCGCCGAGGCTGACATGGGTTGGTTGCGACCGGTTGGGTTTGTAGGTGTAAAAATTTGGTAGGTGGATTTAATGGAGGTGTGAAATGGGTATTGGTTTGAATGGTGGAAAGAGAGAGGAGAGAGAAAGGAGTGTGTTGGAGGTTGAAGGTGGTTGGGACTCGGGAGTAGTTTGTGTGTGGTGAGGGTGTAGGGGATGGTGTGTTAGGGTGAGGGGTTGTTTTGTGTGTATGAATGTGTATGGTAGTGAGGGGTTAGTGGGTTTAGGATAAGTGTGTGTGTGTTTAATTTGGACTCTTAAAATAATACTAACTAACTAAAAAAATAAAACTAATAAAATTAAAAGTCAAAAAATAAAATCTTTCTCTAAAATAAAATAAAGACTCAAAATAAAAATAAAAAGACTAAAAATAAAAATAAAAATCTAATAAACTAAAACTAAAATTCTAAAAAGTAAAATAAACTAAAAATAAATGAATTTCTGAAAAAAAATCTAATCCTAATAAAAACTAAAAAATAATAAGAATCAAAATAAAATAAAATTATACTAATAAAATAAAATAAAATTGAAAATAAAATCTGGAAATTCTAAATAAAACTAAAATAAAATCAAAAATAAAAACGATTCGTACTAAAAATCTAAATAAAATAAAAAGGGGACAAACTACACACATGGGGTGCGGGGTAGGTTTAGGTTCGGTTTAGGCTTGGGTAAGGTTACGGGAATGGGGAATTAGATCCATTTGATTCACATTTGCCTTGAAATAATGCTTTTTTAACCACAAACACGATCAAGCCTACACATTGAACATTTACGCAAATAAGACCATTTTTATTACAAACGAGTGACTAAAATGCATCTATTCGGGGTATAAAATGAACACTTTTGGGTGCTTATCACACCACCCTCAAATAGAGCATTGCTAGTCCTCGAGCAAAAAGATAGAGAGAAAGAGAAAGATAAGAAACCAAAAGTGTATCATTTTTGCGGGCGCTTGCGATTGCACTTAACATGTGCAACAAGCCTTTAAACCTATAGGTTGCCCTACAAGACGAGTTGTGTCTCGTGAGGGTTTGCGGGAAATTTACCCACAAAATTATTATTTGCAAACGGTAGTCAATCTCTTATTAGACATATAATAATCGTACAATCTATCATGAGAGAAATGATTTGAGAAATACAAGCTAGAATGTGTAAAAATATTTAGCTAAGTAAATACACAAGGCACATCCTTCCTAGAACTCAACGTGTGTAGTGTGAATCAGTCAAAACGGGACGAGCATCATTAGAGTAATTCCTAGATTGCCTCTTAGAATCAACGCTTCAACTTCAAATCTCATGGATATCTCTCTTTCAAACGAACTCTCGAGATTAGGGTCAGTGTGTCGCTCTTGTGTGTGAGGAAATGAGTAAATGTAAGCAAGTTCAAACGTATCATACACACATAATAAAGAACATACATTAAGAAAGAAAATGATCTCATGAAAGAATTCTAATTACTATAGTGAGAACGCCGAGTTATTCACCACGTTAACTTTCATTGGCCCCAACACCTAGGGGAACATGGATGATAATGGGTGAGGGGGAAATGAAATGGGAAGGATATGATGATGTGGGTAGGATAGGATGGGTGATATGATGGATGTGGGCTGGATGTGCGAGAAGAGTGTATAATGAAGAACAAATGTCTTTATTTCAAAACTAACTACTAACTACACACTCTATTTCTTTTATTTTCTCTTTTTTTTTTCGAATTTTCTTTTTCTTTTGCTATTTTTCTATTTTTCTATTTTCTCTTTTTTTTTTTCCTTTTTCTCTTTTTCTTTATACTCTCAATACTGAAGACATTTTACATTTGGGAAATCACTCTTTTTCTCAAAATGATGGATGATATATGAAATGAGTGGGGAATGTATATGGATGGTGAGGGGAATATATATGAAATATGGGAAAGAATATGCGAAGGTAATGGATGAAAGTCTAGTATTCGGGACAAATTTCATGACACGTGTTTCTTACAACTCGAAAGTTATGTCGTTCTGAGTGATCAAGCCAAAAAAATTAAAGAAAAATAATGAGATCATATAACGATTTAAGTGCGGACCCAAACGAAGTTGAATCAACTTGTGACTCGGAGATTGTGTAAAACACTCTAAAAGGGTGAAAGGCACAAATCTCACAAGCTAAAGTCTCCACTAGTGATCCATAATGTTCTCTTAAGAATTGTAGTACTCATCAACTCTAAACCGCAATGACGTGATAAGAGCGCAAATTTTGTTGAGTCTAGAAATTCATGGTGCAACACGCCTTGATACGTATTACATAAGCTATTTAGAAAAAATAAATCCTCTAGCTTGATTTCTAGACTTAAAAGATTGATGATTGAAAATTCACGTCACTGAGTGAGATGAAAGAAACTGCACGAAAATTTAAAAAAAAAAACTGGTTTAAAAATCATTTTTTTTTCAAAAGAGGTACAATTTTGATAAAATTACCCACCCCCAAACAAAAAGGAACATCGTCCTCGATGTTAGGTAAAATGATGTTTAAAATTGAGAGCATAAGGTAGGAAAGAGATTACCAGAATCAACCGCTAATGAAGCTGGCAGATGAAGCCAATAATAAACCTGAATAATAAAAAATGAGATAACAAAAATTTGTAAAAGTCTAAAAATATGATAACGTGTAATGCCCCGAGATTTTTGGGACAATAATTTATTTATTTAGGGAGAAATAAATATTATTTTATTCGGAGAATAATTGAATTGGCACCTGAGGTTAGAATTTGAAGATGTTAAAAAGTGCTTCAAATGACAATTTTGAGGGTGCGGTTAGTTTCGGAAGGGTTGAGATAGTCAAAATGATTGTACTTGGGACTTATTTAGGTTCCGAAATATTTTTAAGTTCGTTTGGCTCGAATAAAGTTGTGTATTTTGGTATATAAGGATTTCTAAGCCTACGGGAGAAACAATTCTCATTAGAGAGAAAGAGAAAGAAAGAGAAGAAGAAAAGAATAAGAGAAAGAGAGAAAGCTTGGGACTTTCGGCCGTTATGCAATTTCGAGGACGAATCAGACTCTACGAATTTGTGGCAAGTGATTAAACTTACTAAATAATTATTGTGTATCTTTTATTTCATGATATCTGGACAAAAATGATGGATTTTGGGTTAAAATATTAAAACCTAGGTTTTGGGTAAAATCTTAGATTTGTTGTGTATATATGGATTTGAGGTTATAAAATTGTTAGATTGAGTTATATAATGAATTGTGATGAGATATATATATGTTTGGGGTTGATGAGAAAAGGTTAGAAGTGGATAAACATGATTTTGGGGATTTTTGGCTTTCAGAAAAGTAGCCATTTTCGTGAATTCTGATAGGCCGAATCGATTCGAAAGTTACAGGTGCCTAGGTCTGAGTGACCGAATCGATTTGGTCCCAACCCGAATTGATTCGACCTGAGATAGAATCCCAGGTTCTTTGGACCGAATCGATTAGAATGAGGGGTGAATCGATTCGTAGAGCCGAATCGGTTCGAATTTGGCCCGAATCGATTTGGAAATAGGGCTATTTTTGAGGAGTTCTTCTGGAGTGAGTTTTATCCGAGATCATTCGAGTTTATCGATTCGGACTCTCTATATGGGTTATGAGAAGCGTGTTTTGGAGACTTATGGGGAGTATCCCTTATGAGAAATTATTGGAGTCATCTTGACTTAATTCGAGAGAATACCGATTGGAGAGTATCGCATCGACTAGTGGGGAAGCCCATTATCATTGAGAATTATACTTGGAGATAATTATGAATCTATAAGAGAGGGAGTTAGGATGCGCTTAGTGATAATGGATTTTAGAATTAAGTCCCTAATGGGATAAATTTAAAGGTTCATATGATTGATTGAACCATACTATGGGTTGAGAATAATAAATGCTGATAGATGTGCATACGGATATAGGGAATATCCTTAACGTAAATTGAACTGGGAGATGTTTCACAAACGATAAATGCTGATCGAGGTGCATTAGGATATAGAGAATATCCTCAACGTAAATAGAATTGAGAGACGATTAATATAAATAGAAGTAAGGTGTGAACTTCAAGTGAGAAATAGTATAGTGTATACTAAATGGGGAAGTTATGTGAGTTGTTGACGAATAGTATATCGAGAGTAAAATATACTAAATCAGGAGATTATTTCACTTACGCCTAAGAGCGTACTATGTGTATGTAAATAGTGTGATATATATACCTTGTGTGATGGTATACATTTATATGATGTGATGATGTATGTATATCTTGCGTGAATGATATACACACACACACACACACACACACACACACACACATATATATATATATATATGTGTGTGTGTGTGTGTGAAGCATACCCCCTCTATGCTATCATGGGAAGTTGCGCGATGTGGGTGAGGCCCCTAGCTTGAGGAGTAGGGCGCGTATAGTCCCCAGGTCATAGCGTCCATTATTATTGCGTGATTTTTTTTATTAGGGGTAAGACGTGGTGGGTATGTTTCGTCTCATTTGTGGGGAGGAACTATGATCGCTTCCCGTACGTTGTGATATGGTTTTTGCCAAGGCGGTGTGAGATTCCGACCGTTGGTACCCAGGATGATATGTGAGTGATTTCCTGGTAGATGATAGCATTGAGAACCTATATCCTTGAGTTATTGCTCACTGGGATGGTTTTTATTATACTTGTGTGAATAGTATATTAATTGTATATGATTATGTGATATCATTTATCTCTAGAGTAAAGAGATATATAAAGATTGATTGAATCTCATTGCGAGAGATTTTAACCGGACAATTTGTGATGAATATATTAAAGTGGAATTGTAGTGTAGTTAATTATATGAGTATATATAGTACATATGGTATCGAGCGCATAATGGACCTCAATGACCAACATTGCCAAGGAGTAGTGTATCAGGGGGGTTCCTTATTTGGATTTCTCTTACGAGATGTCCCACGCACGAAACGCAGTGCAATGTTGGGAGTGATGAGAAGTTATTCCTTAGTGTTCTTATTTATATATTAGTATATCTCGAAGATCGACAGTGCCAGGAGTAGTGTATCAGGGGGTTTCTTGTTTGGATTTCGCCTGCGAGACGTCCCTCGCACGAAATGCCGTGCACTGTTGAGAATTGGGAATAATTTATTGATTAATTATTTAAGTAAGAATTTGGGTTATACGCGTCATGCATTGAGGGCATAATGAATCTTGATAATTAATACTTCCAAGGAGTAGTGTATCGGGGGGGTTCCTTGTTTGGATTTCGCTTGCGAGACATCCCACTCACGAAACGCATTGCAGTATTGAGAATTGGGAGAAGTTTAGTCCTTAGAACTTAGATGCTAATAACTCTTATATATATGGTTATATATATATATATATATATATATATATATATTTATGCCTATAACTAGAATATGGGAATTCTAGTAAAAGAGAATGTTTATGTATATTTTATATGTTTAGAAAATGGGCGAATAGATGAGAGTGGTAATATTTAAACTTGAGATATAATTTAGATGGGTTTTAATTGAGTATAAATTTTGGCAGTAAGTTAGATTCCTTTGCCCCTAGATAGATTTGGGCAATCATTTGGAGATCATATGCATACGTTGAGTTGCGCGCTTTAGTTGAGAGGTGAGTTGGATTTTATGGAGAGAGTGACTCCACTTTAATCATGTCATAATGTATTTATAGTTATTATGAATTTTAATGCACTTTCTATAAAATGTTTTCACACCTCGGGCTCTGCCCTATTTATATTTTCTCTTGCTATGCATCTATATTGTATTATTCTAGGTGTTCCTCCGCAAGGACGCCATTGATGTTATCCATCTAGTGTATTCGTGGGGCTTTGGCAGTAGCGAACTATTGCGATATTTTGATATAGTCGATTACTATCTTTTGTATATCTAGATTAGGATTAAGTTTGTGTATCGGGTTTATACCCAAATGTTGTAGAGTATCACTTTTATATTTTCTCTCTCAGAGTATTGTATTGTCTGTGACCCGACAACATATTTGGGTATTTTATTTTGTACATTGTGTTGTACTATTTTATATGAATTGAATGTGTGTGTGTCTCTTATCATATTTAATATAAGTTATATTATTGGTTAGTAGTTTCTTGGTTTGTATGCGAGATGTAAATAAAATGTTTTAAATTTTTAACTCCCTTTTTTGTGGTAATGGGTAGTTAGCCGTGTTTATTTTTGAATCATTAGTAGATGCTGAGAATGAGATTCCTGATTATTTTAGTATAGGGATGGCCACCCGTTATTATTTTAAGCGGAGTGTCACAGGTGGTATCAAAGCATTAGGTTTTAGTGTCCTTAGGATCTGTGTGGGTTACTGCGATCTTCCGTAAGCGTTCTTGATATAGAGCCCTATTATTAGGATTGTTGTGTTCACACGTTCGTATTTTCTTCTACGATGAGAAAACTTTTGAAAGGCATTCTGATACAATTGTTCTTGTTTGAGATGCCACCGAAGAGAAGTCGTTCAGGCAGGGAAAATAAAGGGGCTGAGAGTGTGGAACCCCAATTGCCTCAAAGGACTATGACTACAGATTAAGTTTCCAGTATTAAGTTTCCAGATCAAGCAGTAACTGCTGCCATTTCTGCAACGGCACCTTAACCTTTAGTTCAAACAGCCCAAACCCATTTAGGACCGTCTTTTTGGGAAAGAGTACGAGAAGATTTTAGTAAGGGGCATCCTTCAGAGTTTTTAGGGGGAGTTGATGCGATAGCTGCAAGTCGATGGAAGAATAGTATGCAAAGGCACCTCCATATGGTTGAGTATAGTGAGGTGCAAAAGCAATTTCTAGCCACCTTTAAGTTAACGGGAGAAGCTCTCCAATGGTGGGAGTCTGTCACCACATCAGAACAGAGAAATACATTGCCTATAACAGATTTTTGGGAACTTTTTGATCGAAGGTATTTTCCTTTCGCGATTCAGAAGGAAATGAGGAGGAAACTAATGGATGTGTTTCAAGGTAATAGAACGATGGCCAAGTATGAAGAGGAATTTAATCGATTGGTGAATTTAGTACCCGATGAGGTAAATACGGTAGAGAAGCGTCTATCGAAGTTTATGCGTGGTTTAGATTGGAGAATTAGGCAACATTTGGTAGGGAACCCAGCGTTAGAGACTTTCGCCAAGGTAGTGAATGCGACACTATTATAGTGTCATGAGTATCGTCTTCATTCGCAAGGGGGTAAGAACTTTAGAGATTCGAGTTCATCAAATAGGTCTGGTGAAGATAGTACCAGTAATGCCAGTGGGTATAAGCAGGATTATAGAGGGTCGCAGTAGCGTTTTGTTCCTCAAGATGGGCAGAGAGGATTTACGGGTAGATGTTTCTTTTGTAAAGAATTTTGTCACAAAAAGAGAGATTGTCCTAAGAGAGGTAAATGACTACGTTTTGAAGAAGATTTGGAAGTAAAACCCTTACAGCAGATTCGAGGTCATTTTAGGCCGGGGGACTTTGTGTGGGAACCCAATGATGAAGAGAGGCAATCGAACTAGAGAGGTATGATGTAAGTTATTTTCCTGTGTGAATAGGATTATGCTATATGAAGCTTTGGGGAATATCTTATGTGAGATAGTTATGAGAGGGTAGTGCTATAACCCTATTATGTATGGAATGACCCGAAAGGGAATTTTGCGCAAGTGAGGCTCTTTTATTATTATCTTTTCAGAGAATAGATTATTTTGTAATATGCTCATAGAGAGATATAACGTTGTTGTGAATGTAAGAATTGTTGTTATGTATTGAGTAGTAAGGATAAGGTTACTAACTTTTTATAGTCATGCTAGACTTATATGATTCTTGTATTCCAGCTATGGAAAAGACTAGTGAATGGCCATATATTAATATTATGAGAGAGATTATTACTAAAATGATTCGGAATTTGTTGGATTGTTGTTGAGCGAGAGAACTTAGCTCATAATTATGTTTATTTTGAGAACTATATTATTATGAGTGTGATAATTAAAAAAAAAACTTGTGTCATGGGCATGAGGTATTTTATTTAAATGTCGAAAGACATAAAATGTTTTAAAATAAACTGTTTTCAAAATAAAACTTTTTATAGGCCTTTGGGCCATATCAAAAATGATTTCCAGAAAAATATTTTTAGACTCTAGCCCCGATCTAACAAACTCTCAATCCCCGACGTCGCTACATATTAGTGTATTGGGAGGGTTCCTTGTTTGGATTTCTCTTGCCAGACCTCCCCCGCATGAAAGTAGCGAACGTCAGGAATTGAGAGGAGTTAAATCTTTGGACCTTTCAAAAATTGTTATCTTATTAGTGTGTTAGTATAATTTTTAATATATTTTGAATTGTGGTACTATTGGAGGCAAGTGAAGCCTAATTGTGTTTATAGGAGTAGAGCTCGAATAAAGGGTGTACGGGCGCCCTTGTAGTTATAATTTGTTTTATAAAGATGTAAAATAATTCGTCGTGAGAAGTTATAGGTTTGGGTATAGTGTTAGTGAGGATAAGTGTAGTAGGAACTAGTTGAGCTTTGGAGTATTAGGCTTAGCTTAATTTCGAGGACAAAATTCTTGTAAGTGGGGAAGTCTGTAATACCCCGAGATTTTTGGGACAATAATTTATTTATTTTGGGAGAAATAAATATTATTTTATTCGGAGAATAAGTAAATTGGCACTTGAGGTCAGAATTTGAAGATGTTAAAAAGTGAATCAAATGACGATTCTGAGGGTACGGTTGGTTCCGTAAGGGTCGAGATAGTCAAAATGACTGTACTTGGGGCTTATTCAGGTTCTGAATTATTTTTAAGTTCGTTTGGTTCGAATTAGAGTGACCGAGTCATTTAAAGTGTGTATTATCATTTAAAGTTGTGTATTTTGGGAGATAAGGCTTATTAAGCCTACATGAGAAACAATTCTCATTAGAGAGAAAGAGAAAGAAAGAGAGAAAGAAAGAAGAAGAGAAAGAGAGAAAGCTTGGGATTTTCGGCCATTATGCGATTTCGAGGACGAATCAGACTCTACGAATTTGAGGCAAGTGATTAAACTTGCTAAATAATTATTGTGTATCTTTTATTTCATGATCTGTGGACAAAAATGATGGATTTTGGGTTAAAATATTAAAACCTAGGTTTTGGGTAAAATCTTAGATTTGTTGTGTATATATGGATTTGAGGTTATAAAATTATTGAGTTGAGTTATATAATGAATTGTGATGAGATATATATGTTTAGGGTTGAAGAGAAAAGGTTAGAAGTGGATAAACATGATTTTGGGGATTTTTGGCTTTGAGAAACGTAACAATTTTCGTGACTTCTGTTAGGCCGAATCGATTCGGCCCCTTACCAAATCGATTTGGAAAGTTGCAAGTGCCCTGGTCTGAGTGACCGAATCGATTCGGCCCCAACCCGCATCGATTTGGCCTGAGATGGAAATCCCAGGTCCTTTGGACCGAATCGATTCGCATGAGGGGCGAATTGATTCGCAGGGCCCAATCGATTCAGATTTGGCCCGAATCGATTCGAAAACATGGCTATTTTTGGGGAGTTCTTCTGGAGTGAGTTTTATCCAGGATCATTCGAGTTTATCGATTGGGACTCTCTATATGACTTATGAGAAGCGTGTTTTGGAGACTTGTGGGGAGTTTCCCTTAAGAGAAATTATTGGATTCATATTGACTTAATTAGAGAGAATACCGATTAGAGAGTATCACACCGACTAGTGGGGAAGACCACTATCATTGAGAATTATACTTGGAGATAATTATGAATCTATAAGATAGAGAGTTAGGATGCGCTTAGTGACAAGGGATTTTAGAATTAAGTCCCTAATGGGATAAATTTAAAGGTTCATATGATTGATAGAACCATACTATGGGTTGAGAATAATAAATGTGTGCATACGGATATAGGGAATATCCTTAACGTAAATTGAATTGGGAGATGTTTCACAAATGATAAATGCTGATCGAGGTGCATTAGGATATAGAGAATATCCTCAACGTAAATAGAATTAAGAGACGATTAATATAAATAGAAATGAGGTGTGAACTTCAAGTAAGAAATAATATAGTGTATACTAAGTGGGGAAGTTACGTGAGTTGTTGATGAATAGTATATCGAGAGTAAAATATACTAAATCAGGAGATTATTTTAGTTACGCCTAAGTGCGTACTATGTGTATGTAAATAGTGTGATATATAAACCTTGTGTGATGGTATACATTTATATGATGTGATGATGTATGTATATCTTGCATGAAGGATATATATATATATATATATATATATATATATATATATATCTGAAGCATACCCCCTCTATGCTATCATGGAAAGTTGCGCGATCTGGGTGAGGCCCCTGGCTTGAGGAGCAGGGCGCGTATAGTCCCCAGGTCGTAACATCCATTATTATTGTTTGATTGTTTTTATTAGGGGTGAGACGTGGTGGGTATGTTTCGTTTCATTTTTGGGGAGGAACTATGACCATTTCCCGTACGTTGTGATTTGGTTTTTGCCATGGCGGTGTGAGATTTCGACCATTAGTTCCCAGGATGATATGTGAGTGATTCCCTGGTAGATGATAGCATTGAGAACCTGCATCCTTGAGTTATATCTCACTAGGATTGTTATTATTATACTTGTGTGAATAGTATATTAATTGTATATGATTATGTGATATCATTTATCTCTAGAGTAAAGAGATATATAAAGATTGATTGAATCTCATTCCGGGAGATTTTAACCGGACAATTTGTGATGACTATATTAACGTGGAATTGTAGTGTAGTTAATTATATGACTATATATAGTACATTGGGTATCGAGGTCACAATGGATCTCAACGACCAACATTGCTAAGGAGTATTGTATCAGGGGGGTTCCTTGCTTGGATTTCTCTTGCGAGACGTCCCACGCACGAAACGCAGTGCAATGTTGGGAGTGAGGAGAAGTTATTCCTTTGTGCTCATATTTGTATATTAGTATATCTCTATGACCGACAGTGCCATGAGTAGTGTATCAGGGGGGTTCTTTTTTTGGATTTCGCATGCGAGACGTCCCTCGCGCGAAACTCCGTGCACTGTTGAGAATTGGGAACAATTAATTAATTAATCATTTAAGTAAGAATTCGGGTTATACGCGTCATGCATTGAGGGCATAATAAATCTTGATAATCAATAATGCCAAGGAGTAGTGTATCAGGGGGTTCCTTGTTTGGATTTCCCTTGCGAGACGTCCCACGCACGAAACGCAGTGCAGTATTGAGAATTGGGAGAAGTTTAGTCCTTAGCACTTAGATGCTAATAACTCTTATATATATGGTTATATATATATTTATGCCTATAACTAGAATATGGGAATTCTAGTAAAAGAGAATGTTTATGTATATTTTATATGTTTTGAAAGTGGGCGAATAGATGAGAGTGGTAATATTTGAAGTTGAGAGATAATTTAGATGGATTTTAATTGAGTATAAATTTTGGCAGTAAGTTAGATTCCTTTGCCCCTAGATAGATTTGGGCAATCATTTGGAGATCATATGCATACGTTGAGTTGCGCGCTTTAGTTGAAAGGTGAGTTAAATTTTATAGAGAGAGCGACTCCACTTCAATTATGTCATAATGCATTTATAATTATTAAGCATTTTAATGCACTTGATATAAAATATTTTCACACCTTGGGATCTGACCCGTTTATATTTTCTCTTGCTATGCATGTATATTGTATTATTCTCGGTGTTCCTCCGCAAGGACGCCATTGATGTTATCCATCCAGTGTATTCATGGAGCTGTGGCAGTAGCGGACTGTTGCGGTATTTTGATATAGTCGGTTCCTATCTTTTTTATATCTAGATTAGGATTCAGTTTGTGTATCGGGTTTATACCCAAGTGTTGTAGAGTAGCACTTTTATATTTTCTCTCTCAGTGTATTATATTGTTTGTATCCCGACAACATACTCGGGTATTTTATTTTGTACATTGTGTCGTACTCTTTTATATCAATTGAATGTGTGTGTGTCTCTTATCATATTTAATAGAAGTTATATTGTTGGTTAGTAGTTGCTTGGTTTGTATGCGAGATGTAAATAAAATGTTTTAAATTTTTGACACCCTCTTTTTTGTTGTAATGGGTAGTTACCCATGTTTATTTTTGAATCGTTAGTAGATGTTGAGAATGATCCACTTGAGATTACTGATTATTTTAGTATAGGGTTGGCCACCCGTTATTATTTTAAGAGGGGTGTCACATAATGCATTGGATGGTGCGACACACCACCCCCAAACATGATGAGACTAGTACAAGAAATGTGGGCTGCCTCCCGGTAGCGCTAAGTTTAATGTCTTCAACCAGACCGATGGAATCTCACCCTAAAGATAAGATCTATGAAAGCATGGGGCGGCTGAAAAATTGGGTGTTGAGAATCACCCCAAACAAGACTGAAGCATTAGTCTTGTTGGATAATTTGACAAAAGTGAGAGTGAAGAGACACCGATCACGACCTTATTTTTCATTGTCATGATGTTCTCTTTTTTTGTGATTTTTGAATAATTTGAAAAGGAAAGGAAATATTTTTGGGATTTTAGAGAATGAAAGGAAGAAAATGTTTTTAGATTTTTAGGAAGAAAATAGTGGGAAAAAAATATTTTTGGATATTTTCATTTTTTTTCAAAAGGAAAGAAAATAATTTTTTGGAATTTTCTGAAAAAATAAAGGAAGAAAATGTTTTTGGATTTTATTTGGAGAAAACCAAGGAAAAAAATATTTTTGGATTTTGTTTGCAAGAAAAGAGTGGGAAAAATAGGTGGACTCTTTGAATTGGAAGAACTAACTAAAACTGACTACCGAAAATTTAAATTGGACACACACAAAAGGTAAGGATAAATCCTAACGAGCATATAGCTAGTTTTTATCTTGAAATTAGTGAAAGGGGTAGTCAAATTTTAATTAAGTCCGTGGGGGAAAAAAAATCACAGAATTTATCTTAGTGATCGTCTTTGCAAAAATATTCTCCTATTGGGCTACCTAGTTGAATAATTTTAAATTTAATGAGAGCTAGGGTAGCATACAATGGTACGCGCGTGAGTCGGGTGATGAAATCCGTTCTCGTGAGTGATCAGGTGTATGTCTTAGTAATTTAATTTATCACACCATTCAAAAATAAATGTGAGAATAAAATCAAGTAAGAGCACACAAAGCACACAAAAGAATTGACTCGCCAACAGGAGAGGCGCGAGGGTTTGAGAAATGCACCTCCCACGACTTTTAGGTCGTGGGGTGCTGAAAAATTTTAGTCGATTGGGGGGAGATTACGCCTATCTCAGTCGGCCCTGGAAGTCCTATCGACCCAAGGTGGAGAGGCTTCTAAATCCTCCCATTTGGACGCCATCTCTCTACCTTGTTCCGTTTCCCTATCACGCTTTCTTCGATTATTACAATTTAAAAAATGAAAAATAAAATAAAGGTGTCTTTATGCACCGCAATACAAGCCAAGAATAGAATAATCCTAATACACGCCTTCGAAAAATATAAAAATGGTACAAAAAACAATAAAGTGCAAAAAATAAATGAACTAAAAGTTAAAATCCTCTCCAAGTGCTTCACGCTCCCAAGAATGGTAACGACGCCATTTGATAACTTTGTTTTTTGGTGTGTAGTCATTTTTGCAACTTCTCTTTCCATCAAAAATCTTCAAAAACCTATAAAAGTAGAACTAAACTAGAATATAGCGGTTACTTACCCTACTATTTTAATCACAGATAATGATAAGTAAATGAGACACAAAAGTTTTTAATGTGGTTCAGATATAAGAAAAAAGCCTACGTCTACTGTATTTCTTATTGTCTTGTGTTCTCTATTACCTCTCATGTTTGAATGAATTTAACATGCCCTTGATGAAGGGATTACAATGTATTTATAGTCTCGTAAGGAGATAGAAAGGTGGAATGTAAAAGGATGGAATGCCTTTATAAATTAGGCATTTATATCAGTACATGGCGCTCATAATGTACATGACCGTTGGCTCTTTACAGACCCTGTTGGTCGGCATTCCATGTGTTGGTCGATGAATCTATTTCTTAATGACTAGGATTTTTGCTATGCTAGATGACATATGTCTACTTCGGATTGGTCCACGGAAGTGGGTAACTTTTGGCATCAACAGAAGCGCCTAATGTTCCATGCTTGATGCTTGCTTTGAAAGTATGGATCACTTATTCTGATAGTATCTCGGGCTACATTCTTGATGCTTATTTAGTTACTGAATTCCCACACTTGTATATTTTCATTGATATGGCTTATGGTATGTATATTTATGGCATTTTTGTAAATATTCCAAACTTTAGCGAACAGTCTTAGGGCAAATAAGGCTTATTCTATCTCGTCGCCAAAATTTCAATCGTCGTTTCTCTTTAATCGTTGTGTTCATCGATTTTCAAGGTAACCTATAAAAGATGGTATAATTTTGATTGTCTCTTACCTCAAACCTTATAAGTTTTTTCTTCAACTTCTCGAGCTTTCGTGGAATTATTCTTCCTGTCTTCTAGTTCTTGCTAAATCCTTAAGTTTTTATAAGAATTCTTTCTCTTTCTTCTTTTCTTCATATTGAATCATAGTTTACGTTGTTGTCTCTCTAGATGAGTTTAGAAAGGAAAGGAATATACCAGACTGGGTAGACTTAGAGTTCCTCAGTCCCCTTGTAGACGTTTTTTCTTTATCTGAAGGTTACTGGATCCCTTACTTATTCGTTGTTTCCCCAAATCATTTTTGTCTGAAATTTTTTCAATACTTTGACGTTGTACCTGCTAGAGTAGTCCCCAACACTTAGAGAATAATTAATGGTGTCCATTGGCTTAACCAAATCTATGGGACCCATATCGATATCCCTGGGATTATGTTCTATTATAAATGGGTCACTAGTGACAATATATATTTTTTGAAAACTAGGTCTGTTAATAAATCCCTAGCCATCAGTCTCCCTGATTATAATAGGGATTACTTCGATTATGGAGTGATTGCCAAAAATTGGCAATATGTACCTCTTAAAGGGGGAAAAGTATATACTGGACCAAGATTGCCTCAAGAGGGTCATGGAATAAGTTGTACTGAATATATTTTATATGCTTATGCTTCTTAATTACCTGCTGAAGTGGTAACTAACAATGGTTGTTTACTTTCTTGCAGTTAATAGGAAGATAAAGTGTCCCAAGGAGGGTGATATAAAGCCTGAAGAGCTCAAGTTTATCTGGGGCCTTTATAAAAAAATTAGCGAAGAACATACCAGGTCGACTTCATACTTGCTAAAATATAAGAGCTCTATCACCTCCTTTGTTGCCCGAACTTTTACTGTTTCCCCTACCATTGTGCTTAACTTGGACCAAGACCTAGTGTCTACCTCATTAGGCAGTGGTGAACTTGTTGTTGGGCCTTATTCTTCCCTTAAGTTAGACATTCCTCTCTCTGCAGCCTTGGGAAAAAGAAAATTTCCCAACCCTCTTGGAGATGATGATGCTGGTACCCATAAGAATGTGGATGGTGATATGGGGAAGAAGTCCCAGCCCTAAGGGAGATGAGTCTCTCTTAAAAAGATTGAGAAGAGGTCCTACTGCTAGGCAGGTTAAAGAAATTATTGATGCCAACCAAAAGAGCTTGGTCGGTGTTACTCCATCTGGTATTGGCTCTTCTGTAGCCATTAGTCTTGGCTTAGTCAAGAAATTAATTAAGTCTGGTACTTTTCCAGACCACAGGGGTGTTGCTTTTTCTATGCCCCAACTTAAAATTTCTGAAAGGGTTGCTCAAAGCCTTGCTATGGTGAGAATTCTTCCTTCGTAGTTTTACTTCTTTCATATTTTGTACTTTGTCTTAGAATTCTTATGCTGATTTTTTCGTTATTCTTTACAGTTAAAGACAATGCTCTTCGTTCTTCTTCAACCAATGTTAAGGAGGCTTTTGATGATTTCAACAAGTCCTTGCTTGACTCCCAACAAGCATTGGCAACTGAAAAAAATACTTGGGAGAATAAAATAAAAGCTGTTGAGAAAGCTCGATAGAAGGCTTAAGATGACATTACTGAAGCTCAGAAGCAGGTGGATGAGCTAACAAAGAGCCTAATTGTTGAGAAGGCTAAAAGGAAGAAGGCCAGAGAAAATTCCTTCAATAAAGGATGGAATAAAGCTATCACTGATGCATCTGCTCAGATTGATTATGTAAAGAAAAAATATTTCAAGGATGGTTGGTCGACTGCACTGAAGGAAGTCGGCACAATAGAAGACTTCGAACTCTTTCAAATGCATGAACTTAGCCCTCCCCCCAACATGGATGATGACATTGAAGATGGTGTTGGTTCTGGGGATTCATCTCTAGTGGTTGAGTCTTCTGCTGACCAGTCTAAAAATGTTGTTATGTCAGTCCTCCTATCCACTGAGCAAGTCCCTCCATCCATCCCTTCTACCGACCAAGCTGAAGTTGGAACTAACAGAGAGAATGTGTATATTTGCTCGACAATTGGCCTTAGTATTTTTGTCTTTCTTTTCTTTTGTACTTGTAAATTTCTATTATATCAATAAAAGAATTTTTCTTTATAATGTTTGTTGTTTCTTTGGCTATTATATCTTCTCCTTTTGTTGATCATCTGCTACTGCATTTTTCTAGTTCATGGCCAAGGTGGAACAGATTTCTTCCAGTGATTCTGATCTACTCAAGCACTGCAACAATTTATTCAAAGTTGGCCACATGACTTTAACTGATGAAGAATTATCAGATTTGCTCAATGCGGACGCTACTGATCGAGCCAAGTATGCATATATCTAGCTCAAGTTTCTTATTGATCGGGATGTGGCTAATAACGTGGCTCATTTTGAAATGATTGAAGAACTTCAAGAGGAGAATAATGAGACCAAGGATTTACTTCATTCTAACTATGAGGCCAAATATAAGGCTTTGAGTGGACCTCAGGGATTTGAGGAGAAATTGGAAAAGAACCTTTCTGTCTTTAGGAAGAAGGAATTCCTACTTAAATGTGAGGTTGATAAAGCTAGCGCCATTGCCAAGTTATTGGAGGAAGAAAATAATAAATTAATGAGTGAACTAGACTTCTTGAAGGATCCTTCTACAACTTCTACTGCTGATGAAGGGGTAACATTCTTAGAAACTGAGAATGTTAGGTTAATGGAGGAATTGAAAGCCTTGAAGAAATCCAAAACTCCTTCTACTTATCGACCAAGATCTAGATCTAACCGACCTACAATTGACGAGGCCATAACTTAACAAATGCTTGCCAATCAGGCTGCACAGATAAATACCAAGAACTTAGCCAATGCTGAGATGTCTTAAAAGATCTAAACTAAGGAAGAGAAACTTTTCACCCAGTATTCTCAATTACAAATTAAGGATGGAGTACTGAAGAAACTGTAACACCAGGTTAACAAATTAACCTTCCAGTTTCACAGGCAACCCAGAGAAGTTTACATGGAAGGTTATAATGAAGACCTTGGGTGATTTGATGATCATTTTAGTTAGTCTCAATGCGAAGGCTATAAATGGGGTTGCACCAATTTCCTAACGGTTATGAAGGTTAAACAAGACAGCAAGCTATGGTACTGGGCGGATCCTGGGTTCTTGGGCTGTGACAAATGTCCCTTGAATCATGACGTTAGCTGGATCCCTATAGAAATCATTCCTCAATACTTGATATCGAAATATTTAGGAGATTATGGCCTACACGATGAGTTGGATATAGTTTGGCACCCTCATTTGTTGAATACTCCGAGCAGCAGTAATAGGAGAATGCTTCATGATTTTAACTTTATGAACTCTCCCTACACATTGGATGATCCTCCAGCAGGCACGGAACTAACTCCGACATCTTCTAAAGTTTAAGAAAAGCATCCAGTAGGATAATCTTGATAATAGTTTGTTCCTATATTTCATTTGTACACAATATCTACATGTAATCATCTTTAATATAAACAAAATGAAATTTATTAACTTATCTTGTTAATTTCTGTATGCCTAAATGACTTTATTGTTTCATTAGTTCTACTGATAAACTTAGCCATTTGCATAAATTTAGTATCAGTTACTCATGAGATTATAATATGTTCTAGTGATATAATTAGATTTCTAAGTTTAATACTAATTACCATTGATGTGTCCACAGGTTCCACTAATGCACCTAGATTAAAATCCAAGTTTAGTACTAGTCACCTGTGCTATTGCCATGGGTTCTACTAATGCACCTAAATTTTTAGGTTTAACATTAGTTACCAGTGGTTACCAAGCATATGTGGAATATGTGTCTACATTCCTATTAAGGAATCTTCACAACATTCTTCGTCCATTTTGCTCAGTTTGGATAAAACTTATTGATTTTTATACTAAGTTTTAACCCTTATTTGTCTTGACCAAGTACTGAGGACTTGAAATCCCGTTTTGACTTGAGTTTGTGTGTTGTAGATCAAGTATTTCTTTTTCCAATGAGGGCCGACCAATTATGGAATTTGCCGACGAAGTATTGGGGGGATGCATATCACCAATATTCCCTTAAAATATCTAAAAAATTGAAACAACAAACTTTTTATTGATACTGAAGCAAATGGATTACAAAAGGTGTTGCTTGCTACATTACTGGTAGTACTTCCAAAGATGCTCAACATTCCATAAATTTTTGAATTCTTCCCCCTCCAAAGTTTCAATTCGATAAGTTCCTAGTCGAATAACTGCTGAGACACGGTAAGGCCCATGCCAATTGTCTTCAAGCTTGTTGGTCTTCTCAATCATATTTTTAAGTACATAATCCCCCTCTTTTAAGTTAGTCGGCTTCAACCTCTTATTATAGAAGTGTGATTTTTTATGTTGATAGGCAGCATTCCTCAAAGCTGCATCTTCCCGCACCGCTTTCAACATGTCAAGGTCTAGCCTTCGCATCAAATCGCTAATAGAATCAAAATTTAATACTCTATGAGTTGGAAAACCTATTTCAGCCGATATCACTACTTCAGTCCCAAATGCTAGCATATATGGTGTTTCCCCTGTTGCAGCCCTAGGTAGGCCCATAATACTGAGTGAAATTCATTTATCCAGTTTCCCTTTACCTTATCAAGTCTCTTCTTCAAGCCATTAAGCAAGGTTCAATTTGTCACCCCAATCTACCCATTACTTTGAGGATGACCTGGAGCAGAATGTAACTTCTGAATCTTGGATTGGGCACAGTACGCTGCGAACTCCTCATTGTCGAACTGGGTACCATGGTCACTAATGAGGCATATGGAAAACCATATCTACAAATGATGTTTTTCCAGATGAATTGGTACACCTTATCATAGGGCATATCCACCAATGGTTCTGCTTCAACCCATTTAGTAAAATAATCAACAACGACGACCAAGTACTTAAATATTCCTCGGGTGGTCGGCAATGTCCCGACCACGTCTATCCCCCAAATAACAAATGGCCAAGGTGAAGTAATGGGAGTCAAAGCTGCATGTGCAGTTTTGCGAATATTGGATAACTTCTAGCACTTGTCACATTTCTTTACAAAAATTATACAATCTGCCCTCATTGTCGGCCAGTAATACCCTTAAGTATTCATTCGTTGTAGTAATGATCTTCCTTACTCATGAGCTCCACAATATCCCTCATGAACTTCTTTTATCAAAATTCTAACCTCCGTTGGGTGATTACAGTGCTACAAAGTAACTATTAACCCTCTTCAGTACATAACTCCTTTACACGTACCTTGTTTCCTTATACTTAAGCTTTTTAGCCTCCACTACATATGCTGGCAGAATTCCTTCTTCAATATAAGCTCTGTTGGGATCCATCCAGGAAGGTCCCATATCTAGTGTAATGAAATTAATCATCAAATCTTCATCAATACTCCAACCAGCTAGAATCTCAATAGGGATTATTCTCTAAATTTCTATCCTGGTTGTTGATGCAAGCCGAGCAAGCCACTATTGGAATTCTGATCATCTGAACAATGGGCAACTTCGATATAACCTCCATAGTTTTAGCAAGGTATCTTGTCATCAATTCACCTTTGGATCCATACAAACTTAAGATCTGATTAACCACCAATTGAGAATCATTGTGTGCCACAACTTGCTTGGCATTTAGTGTTTGAGCTAAACTTAATCCCACGGTTAATTCTTCATACTCTACTTCATTATTTGAGGCCTGGAACTAGAATATAAGCACATACTTAATACCAATCCCATCAGGGTTATTGAGTATAATTCATGCTCCACTTCCTGTTGTGCAAGAAGATACATCCACATATAAATTCCATACTTGGATGTTGTTATCAAAGGCTTGGTCTGATAATGTCCCATAGTGGAATACCTTCTTTCTTATCTCATCATGTCTTTGAGTCATCTCTTTCATCTTGGTTGATTATTCCGGTAGGTCGATAGAAACTTCTTCTGAACTATCCCATGTTGGGGTTTGCTTTGATTGTTGGTCGTTGATGACTCCGTTTGATCTTTCCTTTGTTGGGGTTTGCTCTTCCTGAACTCTTTGTTGATTGGGGACCTCCGGATAAGTGAATTTTGCAATGAAGTCTTCCATATCTTGGCCCTTTATTGATGACCTTGGCTCGTATACAATATCGTATTTCCTCAGTTCTACTGCCCAATACATCAATCTCCCTGACTTCTCTAATTTATGTAGAGCTTACCGAAGAGGCATATTAGTGTACACCACTATAGATTATTAAAGTAGTTGATTAAGTGTGAAAATTTCTTTAATATGACTAATAAAGTAACCAGTGTCATATGTTGTGGTTACTAACGTAATTACTTTGAAAATAAATAACATGCAAGGCAAATATGTTCTCAATTACATAAATTGTTTATCTTATTTGTGCTCTTACAACAACACAACCAACTGAAAAAGTGCATGGACAACTCTACTTTTATAGCCACTAGATATTTAAAGAGATCTTCTACCCGTACCACTGGATCAAACTGCATACAAACCGCATTACCAAATGGCATATCCTTATCATTTTAATATACGTAAACTCCATGCTTGTAGGGGAAGGAGACACACGACCATTAGGCACATGTACATGAGATTTATATGTAGTCTAAACATGCGGTGCAATTAGTTTTTTCCATATTTAAATTTACTAATTCATCATTTTTTGTATCTTAAAAGTATAAAAAAACATAAAATCATATAACTTGATTGATAACCAAAAAAATAGTAACACAACTACTAGAATCCTTAACTGTTTTTTTATTATTAAAACTCCACTACAAACCGATATATACAAATCAAATGAAAAATAATTCTAAACAATATATTTTATCAACAAACAGTTCTCAAATAACTCATATGGTAACTTTACAAGTTTTGTTTATTATGATTCCCAACTGCTTGATACCTACTACACTTCACGGGCCTTAGATATTCACCACGAGACATTATTCTATGCTTTCTTGGTCTTCCAAGAGGTACTTTTTCTATAGGGGAGTTCAAAATAATATCATTGCTAATATCTTCCTCTTCTTGTATCATAGTGACAGGAATAATTGAAAATAAATAAGACTTCTTGAAATAATCAACAATGAATTACTCTTCAACGTAGTGAAATATATCTTCACTGTTTGATTGTACTTAAACCAAGGCATGTGAGCATTGAAACCTAAGTAATTTCCATTTGTAACAAGAAGAAACACGCTCAAATAGATTTACAGCCTTTGATTTCTTGCTATGAACCTAAAAAATAAAGTCACTAGACTGAGTAATATTCTATCCCCTACCAACTGTTAACAACTCATTCAACCTCTTGTTCATATCAGGGAATAATATCATAGTCCACTTATTTTCCTCTTGACATATTTATGAGGTTTGTTCCATCATTTTAATTTGAATACTCTGAACCAACTGTGCTATTGGTAAATACCTAGATTCTTTAATCCAAGCATTGAATGACTCAGCCATATTTAAGTACATCTCCCTGTACCAATGAAAAATGCACAATACCAATATTTCTCCAGACCACTTTATAAGAAATCTTTCATCAAATAACCTCCCTCATTCATCAATGCATTTCGATGTTTCTCAAAAGACTATTATTATAGCAAATGAACACATGTTAAAAACCGTCACCATTTTCTCCATAAAATTTGGACCAAAGCCATGACACCTGTCCTGCACGTTATTTTGAAGAAGGTAAAGACAATAACCATGTGTGGAGTGCGAGAAATGCTTGAGAAAAACATACAAAATTCCTTGATTGCGATCAGATATAAATATTATCTCCCTCCGCATATGATTTAAAACCCCGACAAGGCATTTTATGAACCAATTCTAATTACTCTCATTTTCAACATCAACAATACAAAAACAACTCAAAATATACTTGCGAAAATTCAAAAACATATAACAACAATAGTAATATTGAACAAGATAGCAGGAATTGCTATATGCCATTATGTTTTCACATTGTCAAAGTAACTATAAACTGTACAAAATAGAGAAAGTCACTATTAGTAAAAATATCTTTTATTTAAAGTAATTCAAGACAATAAAAAACATTAAAACTCATTGATTTGTAAAAAAACATAATGAATAAAAATTATAAATACAAAAATTAACATGATGTCATATACATTGATCATAATTTTTCAATGTGGCAGCCTTCCTTTGTATTTACTATACAAGTGTGTCCCATCCAAGAATAGTATCAATCTACAATGTTGAGAGTCCTATAACGATATAATATGGATCATCTAAGAAAGAAAAACCCCAATTTTTAATTTTCAATTCAAATTAATTAACTAAAATAAACTAAAAGTCAATTTTAAACAATTGTTGTGTTCAAACATATTAACCAATTTTATATGTATCCTAAAACATGCATCCAGGTGATAGAAGGATAAAATAATCCAATCCACCCAATACGCCGACGTGCGAGGAAAACCCAAAATAAAAAAAACCTTGGATAATCCAACCAGACAAATTCACTATGTATGGGATTACAAAGGACACAAAAAATATACATACAACAGAGACCCAATGCCCTCTCAAGCCTTGATGATCTTCATCCCCCAATCTACGTACAGAAATACGTAGGAGTTCATCCATACAACAACCACAACGCGTGAGTCCACACACATATCGATATCCACCGATAAGGTTCAGTAACCATCTACGGATTGGAACACAAAATCCACCGCTTCTTTATCGTAACACCACACCAGTACTATAACGATCTAATATGGATAATCTAAGAAACAAAATTCCCAAATTTTAATTTTCAATTCAAATTTATTAACATAAATAAACTAAGGACCAATTTTAAATAATTGTTGTGTTCAAACAGATTAACCAATTTTATCTTTCCTAAAATATGCATCTAGGTGATAGTAGGATAAAATAACGCAATCCATGAAACACACCTATGTACGAGAAAAATTCACAACAAAAAAATATCAGGCGACCCAACCGCACAAATTCACTATGTATGGAATAATAAAGGACACAACAGTAGACTTACAGACCCGACGCCCTCGCAATTCTTGACTCTCTTCGTTACTCAACCTCCGCACACTGACACGTAGGAGCCCAGCCATGTAGAAAATATAATGTGTGAGTTTATACACATCTCAGTATCCACCGATAAGGCTCATAAACTAACTACAAATTAGAACACAAAATCTACCACTCATTTACCGTAACACAAGACCACAGAGTCCATCATGTGTAAACCATAACAAATACGAATTCCGCTGCACGAAACGAATACTCAAGTATGAACAATATTAAACCTTGGTGCCCAAACAAAGATCTTAAATCATATATGTAGTAAAACTTAGATCTTAATTAAGATGGTTAAAACTAGGGTTCGGAGACCTTTTGAAATTGTATAGGAAACTAATTTTGGCCTAAAGTTCTCACAAAAACTGATGGCATGACCCCTTTATATAGAAAAACATTTTTTAAGGTAGCACCCGTTTCGAGGGATTATTTGAATGAAAAGAGGAGTTTGTTCGGACGAAACTGTATATCTCATTCGAACCAAAACTCAACTCTTTCGAATGGACAACCAATATTATTTGAACCGACTTCGAACGAGCTTCAAATGAACTATAATTTGGGAACAGAGAAACTTTGTTTGATGTTCGTTTGAACGTCGTTCCAACGATATGGCCATTTTGTTCGAGCGAACTACATAAAGTCATTCGAACGACTTAAAAACTAAAATTATTTTTATTTTAAAAATGTTTTTAAAAATATTCCTCAAACTAACTTTTATTAAAAAAAATACCCAGTGAAAAATTAAAAGATCAAAATATATAAACATTCATACCTGAGAGATCCTCGGAAGTTGAAGACGAAATATGACACGAAACACGACACGATGATATGAATATGATATCTTGGCCGCTACGTCTTCAATCAAATATGCCATAGGCTTAAAATGTCAACACACTCAAGTCCTAACCTATACCAAAATATTTTGTCCGAAATTAATCCAATACATACAAATTGACTCTATCGAAAATTTGTCCTTACAAATATTGAAAGCCTTATACACATGCGCCAAAGCTTATGAACAATCATTTAAATCGAAAATCAATTGCATCACACTCAAGAAAACAGAATGGGTTTGGGTTTATTTCAATTAACCGGTTGCAATACCACAATAGTTTCTTGTAAGATTATTCCTCATACCCATGTAACTCAACCTTTGCAAGTTCATTTCCCTTCCAGGCTAGATGGTAAGAAATGTCAAAGCCATATTTTCTCTTAAAGTAACTTATTATATCAATTGGCCTAATTGAAGGCTTCTCACAAACTTCATCCGTAAACGTAGATGAAAAAATTTGAGACGACATCATTTCACTAGATGATTTACAATAACGACTCTTATAACTATGCGCATTATTCAATGTTCGAATATAGAAAAAACCATTCGTACGAGTCACCAACGCATGCATACGCCAAAGACATTTAACATCTTCATCTTGAACATACCGAAAAATCACTCTATTATTATCAATTGTTTATATACTTGAACTTAAATCTAGTCTCCATTGCATACTTACACAATGTTGTGCGAAACTCTTTCACAGTCCCTTTAAATTTTTGTCCAAGTTTAACAATTCCATGTGTCCAAGACTCTGACATAAAAACCTCTGATATTGATGATGAAGGTTCAACCAAATACTCATCTATAATACTAAATTATTTGTAGCTAATGAATGATTAATATCAATAAAACCCTCCTCAATCTCTCAAACTTCACTACGAACTATAGACTCTTAATCTTCAACCTTTATTTCAATTAAATCAGATTTTGACATCTTTCAATAAAGCATTATATGTCTAAAATCCCCATCAAATTACAAAATAACTTTTGAGAAATTTCCAAATGAATGTGAAAACCTAACACTTTCTCTTTTAAAAATCTTAAATTTTTCACACATTTCATTCACAAATGAAAAATACGAACTTTCGACTTCAATGCTTATAGTAATCGACGGACCACCACTTGAACACATACAAACATGTATGTGATCCATCACACTATAAAATAAAAAAAATAGTAATACACGTTAAATTATAATAAAAATTCATCAAAACTATAATTGTTCAATACTAAATTAACAAAAACGAGAATAATCCAAGCATCATCGTGTAAAATAATCAAATAATAACAAAAATAACACCATCTAATCACGAAATGGTAAATACTTTCAAAAACAGATCAACGCACAAAAAGAAATAAGAAACAAAGAATATACAAATATATATAGTTACATACAATATTCAAATCCATGGATAAAATCATAGAAGATTCAAACAAACCCAAACTCTGTAACTAATCAATATGCAAAAAAAGTACATCAATTAATTTCACAAACTTTCACTTTCTTTACATAATTAAACAATAATATAACATTCAACATTGACTCATAAATGAATATATATCACTTATGATTTTAATAGAAGCCCTAACTGATTAATTTCTCATAAAACCTAAAAACAGAGCATCTAAATACCTAAACTATACAATACATAATCTAATCACAAGTCACAACCATTAGTGATGCGACAAAAACCTAAATTGGAAATCAAAACTCATAAATACATAACCTAATCTCACAAATTGAAAATAAAACATTATTAAACAATTAAACATACAAATATATACATATCAACTGAGTTTTGAACCAAATTGACAAAATGAATAGCAAATATTTTTTAATCTGAAGTGTCAATATTATTGAGAATAACTTTTGGTTTCAGGTAAGATAAGACGTCTCAGATTAGAAATTGAATATGAGATTGAACTGATGAGAGCCAGTTTTCATTTTCTGTTATAAAGCAGCATCATATTTGGAAAAACTAACAACTTACATAATATGGCTCCACCAAAGTACGATGGAAAAGTCAACTAACAATTCTTCCAAAAATACGAAGGTTAAATTTAAATATATAGAGAGGAACTAAATGGGAGAAACTAAAAATAGATGTGTTTTGAAAAATATGGAATCATATTGGAGACTAAACATTAATTGACCATTATTTTAAAAGGTATTTCTAGAGTTTAGTTCATAACAAGAAATTTTCGTACTCTAAAACTAAGGAAACAATTTTTTTAAACACCCATTTACCTAATACTCTCTTATTTTTAAATGTTCGCGCTAATCTTCAGCCTTTATTTCAATAAAATCAAATTTTAACTTCTTACAACAAAGCATTATATGTATAAAATCCCCATCAAATTCCAAAATTACTCTTCAGAAATTTTCAAACGAATATGAAAACCCTTTTTTAATAAAAGGCAATATATTCGAAAAGGCTAAAGCCCAATGAGAATACAGACTCAAACAAAGAAACCGGAACAAACCGGTTAGTACTCAATGACGCGAAAACAAATGTGTCTAGTGTGCGTGCTATGTAGGCTCAAGTGCAAGCCTATCGCTCAAGTAATAATCCCAGTAAGTCGGGTATCGATCCTCAGGGAAACAGGACGAACAGAATCGTAACGACGTTGGAAAGATAAGGGTTTACTATAAAAAGAAGAAAAATGTGATTTGGAATACGACACCACTACAACTAAATGCAAATTGGAGAATGATTAACTAATGAAACTACGAATAAATAAAATGCAGCTACACTAATTAATCAAAAAGCTGTTGAGAATTGGACTAAAAGTTTAACTAATAGATGAGAACAATAGGTCGGGTTACAATCCCCCACACCATAGTAATTCACTTCGTAGGATACTAGGAATTAGAATTTTAAATTAACCTAATCTTTATTACTCCTAAGTATTACACATATGAGGTATCGTAGCCCGCACAGTATGTAAGTAAAGGATGAGTAAAGCGATGTCCCACTAACCAATACGCGCATCGCTTTCTTAAGCATCCCGATTACTTAAGGCAAACGAGATCAAAAGTCCTACGACGGTTGCAATAGTTATGCAACACGATTCATCTAATATTTTAATTCAAAAGTATATTTCCATAATGATGAATTACATCGGCTGGGGTACATGCACCCCAACCCTTAGAAAATTAGCTAGACATAATTAACTTAGACACCCCCTCCTTTTTCAGACATAATATATTTTCCAAGGCGATCCGGATCCTTTTCCAATAAAAGGTCCGAATCTACCCCTATTTAGGGACACAGTGCTTCTTATGATGCATTCCGGATCCTTTTCTAATAAAAGGTTCGGATCGCCCTCTCTTTTCATCCAGGGGTCTTTTCCTTCAAAATTTCAAATCTTCGTAACTTGATCACCGAAGCTCGGATTGACTTGCCATTTCTTCCAAGGTTCTTGAAACTAAATTCTCTTCAACTTTCTAGTTGTATTAACTTCTAGATGACGGATACAACTTAATGAAATTTCCCTTTGACTTTCCTCATTTGACTTCATTCATTGCTTTTCCAGTTTCTTTCTTCCTCAGTACTTTAAATACCTGCAAAACTCATGAGAAATATGCGAAACTAGAGGCACTTGTTAGAAGGATTTAGTATCAACGAAATATGATAATTACACTCATTTTACATTATTCGAGATGGTAGAAGTCTCTTAATTAAAGGGCTAAATTCAAAAGAATTTGAATCTAATCAAACCCCCTAACTTAGAACTTTGCGCGTCCCGGGCAATGTAAAGGAATGTAACTACGAGTCAACTCTCAAAAATTTCATTTTATTTTTTTAGAGTACCACTTTCGCGGGTAAGCGATTGCATTGAGCGTATGCAAAAAGCCTTTAAACCCCTAGGCCACCCAAGTAGGACGAGTTGTGTCTCGTGAGAGTTTGTAATGAATATACCCACAAAATTCGACTAAAAGAAAAACTCAAAATAATCAAAAATGGAATAATTTTCTAGAAAATAGTCATCATCCATTCATATTCAAGAGTCTCAAATCATAGTGCGCGTGTGTGAAGCCTGAAATTTAACCGCGAATTTCCACCGGTATACCATTACGTTACTTATCCGAAAATTCGTTTTGATTCAAATTCTCACGGGATGCTCTCGTAAACGAATCTCTAAAAAATGTGTTTATTTATCTCGGTGGGCGTGTTATAAAGAGTAAATTCATTGGAACCAAGTTCACGCACGCAAATAGAAAGACGAAATTTTATGGTAAATGGATTTCATCATCGGATTATAGTTATAGGAAAACGGGAACATCGCCTCTAATTCACACCTTTAATCTTTTTTATTATATTTTTGTGTTTTAGTTCTCCACGCGGCAACCACTTTCGCAATTTTGGACTCCGTGAGGACTTTTTCGGGTTTTTAAGGTGTATTGAGTCCATGAGTGCTTTTTCGGGTTTTTGCTCATTTTTTCTTATTTTTCTATTTTTTTTTTCTGTTTTCACGATTTTCTTTTCTTCTATTTTTGTTGAGCGTTTCTATTCTTTCCTTTCCCCTTTTTATGCACTTTCCGGACTTAATTTCTAAATTTTCATCTTTCTCAATTCCGGGCCAATTGGGTGTTTTTGGGTTGTCAAATGAAAGGAAAAAACTTATTCGACTCGAATTGGGTTGCAAAAAGGGGTACTTTTTTTCACGAATTTTTCTGGACAACATTTTTGGGTGACAAAAGAGGGACTACTTCATTATCCAAATTACTAATTGCGTTATCATATGCATTTCGAGATTGTTTTAGGTTTAAAGACTTCTCAGCGCGTCTTTCGAGGCAACATCCCACACATTTCTCGTAACCAATCAAAACAAGGGTATTGAGATGGCAATGACTTTTTAGACGTTGAATTAGAACTTTGAGTTAATCATTAACTCGGATTGATTTACACACTCACTAAAATGATAGGCTCGAATCTCACCGGGTTGGTTAATCTCCATATTTATTCGTTAAGTCGTCTATTTCGCTCAATTTCCATCTTTGGTCAATTTCGACTTTGTGTACAATGTTTTTACAATTTGAGACTTTAAACCGAATTTTAATTATATTTTTGAAATTTTTGAATTCCAATTTTTATTTATTAAAAAAATATTTTTGGTTTTTCTGAGTTTTTCAATTTTTTTTTGGGAAGTTTTGAAGTTTTCTAATTTTTTGGCATTTTGTAAATTTGTGAAGTTTTATAAATACGCACTCGTTGCCCCCTAACTTAGACTTCTGTATTGTTCCCAATCAAAAGGACTAAAATCTAAATAAGGCAAAATAAGAAGTGCGATAAATAAAACAAGCAAATATTTAAAATGCAGATTTTTATTTATAACGACTGTGGTACATGAAAAGGAAAGAGCATACATCATATAAGCAAACCAACCAAATTATACCGACACAAACACAAAACACATGATTCACTGGGGTGGGGGATTGGAGTTACCAGGCGCACTACGGTCGTACGGGTCATAGAAGAAGCTTGGAGGCAGTCCACCAAAGTTGAGTTTGTATATGTGAGCTTGAAGCCTATGCATCATGCTCGTGTTCCTTTGGTATTGGGAGATGAACCCATCAACTTTTCCCTCCAATGTTGTGAGGCGCACATCCGTATCATTCTCGGGTAGGTCGAAATCATAATCGTCTACATCTTCATCGAACCCCACCTCTTGATCCCCCATTTCGACATCGGTCGCTGCTTCCTCCTCCTCACTACGCTCATCCTCATCGGACTCTTCAGCTTCGCGGGCTCTTATAATGGCCCTTTATTTCTCGCTTTTATTCTGGGTTGCCTTCCCAAAAGGGTTAGGGAGACAAAGAGTCCCGACATGATGCCCGAAGAGATGTTCAACTAGAATGGAGGTAATGAAATGGAGATAGGGAAGAGGAGTGGCTCCCTTTTCATCCGTCGCCACAAAGAGGACATCGCGGTACATGATCTGTGCTAAGTTGATGGACGAGGTACGGTCAAATAGGTGGTACACAAGTGTTGCTTATCGTGGGAGCATGTCGGAGTCGTTGGAATTCTGGAGGATGTTTGCGAACACAATTTGAAAAGTGAGGCGCATTTTTTCACTCATCCGACCCACCTTAAAGGCACCTGTGCCCCAAATTCCCCAGGAGCAATACGCTCAATGAGGACATCTTTTTTTAGCAGTTATGAGTTATTGGGGTAGACAAAAGCGTAAGGATTGGGGACGTCTATTTTAGCAAGATTCTAGGTGATTGTCCCCAAAGAGAATGGGATGTGTTGCCCCCGGATTCGCACTTCAGCTACGAACTCACCAGTATGCACAAAGGTGCCGTAAAATTCCCAGACCTCCGCAGCCCAAACGACATCATGAGGCTCATGCAAGAAGCGGCACCAACCCTTAGGAAGAAACACGTTAGTGATATAATTGGGTAGTTCGTCCCAAAGAATGGCCCGTTCTACTTAGAAGTTTCGCGCTTGACCAAAATATTCCCTACAACACCGCATTTCTTGGTCGGAGCGGTAGTCGGCGGGGTTATTATTGATGATAGCGACAGAATTGTATTTGGTGGGTTGGTCTTGGGAAGCCATGGAATGAGAAAGTGGATGGAAAGAATAGCTTGAGAGGTGTGGTAGGAGAATTTCTAAAGAGGAGTTGATGTGGGAGAGATGGGGGGTTGTATTTATAGGTGGGGAAGGAGGTGGGATGGAATGGATTTGGAAGGAAAGGGGAAGGTATATTTGGGATGGAAATGGTGGAATTTACGAAATTGAGGTAAGTGAAGGGGTTGGGGGATAAGGGATACACCTAGGGAATCGATTGAAGAAGTTCAGAGGGCGGTCCAGACCGAGTGCTCAGGGGTGGTCCGGATTGCCATGCGTATTTTTTTAATTTTTCAATTCCCCTAAAGCGGTTTGGATCGGGTGCCCAGGGGAGATATCGAACTGGGTGCCTTTTTGTGACAACCTTCTTTTTCACTTCTTTTCTCACCCTCTTTCGTACCCGAAGTGCATTCCCACTTACCTTCAACTCAATTATGATCCTGAATTATGCTCGACCCTCATTTTAGAATCCCTAAGTGGTCACAACGTGTATGCCTCCTACCTACGAATGTACTTTACACCCATATAGTGAACCTACCTATCATATCCTAATTGACACCTAACTAATGTACACAAGAATCACCCCATACACGTCGAGGGGTGAGACTACCTCTCAAGTTTAGCTCACTCTGCCTCGTAGACGGGGTCCGACAACCAAATGGTATCGACATCCTCTACGCACGCCTCTAAATAGGTCTTTAGGCGTTAGCTATTGACTTTGAACGTGTTCCCTCCTTTTGGATCATCCAATTTCACTGCTCCATGGGGAAACACGATCTTAACAACGAATGGGCCTATTCATTGGGACCGTAATTTACTTGAAAATAGATGAAGACCGGAGTTATAGAGGAGTACCTTTTGTCTAGGTTGAAACTATTTTCGTCGAATAATTCTATCGTGTGCGAGTTTCATCCTTTCTTTTGAAATCTTGGCATTCTCGTACGCACCATTGCGTATCTCCTCTAACTCATTCAGTTGAAGCTTACGAGCTTGATCGGCTTGATCCATGTCATAATTTAACCTCTTGATGGCCCAATACGCTTTGTACTCCAACTCAACAGGAAGATGGCAAGGTTTACTATACATAAAATGGAATGGGGACATTCCGAGTGGGTCTTGTAGGCGATGTTGTAGGCCCAGAGGGAATCGTTCAATCTAAGGGACCAATTTTTCCAATTAGGATCGACGGTTTTCTCGAGGATGTTTTTGATCTCACGATTCGCCAACTCTACCTGCCCATTCATTTATGGGTGATATGTCGTTCCAACCTTGTGAACGACACCACACGTTTTCATGATTTTCTCAAACGGCTTGTTAAAAAAGTGCATGCCGTTATCACTAATTATCGCTTTTGGTTCACCGAAGTGAAAAAGTATGTGCTCCTGAAGGAAATTTATCACTACTTTATTGTCATTGGTCTTAGTAGCTATAGCTTCCACCCATTTAGAAACATAGTCTACCACGACTAGGATGTATAGATAGCCAAATGATATAGGAAAAGGGACCATGAAGTCAATACACCAACAATCGAAAACCTCAATAATGAGAATCAGGGTTAATGGGTTCATGTCTCGTCGGTTGATCACCCCCATCTGTTGAAACTTGTCACAAGATTTTCAATAATTATTTACATCCCGAAACATTGTGGGCCAGTACAAACCGCTTTGGACAATTTTAGAGACTATCTTTTTCACAAAAAAGTGGCCTCCATATGCTTCTGAATGACAGAATTGGATGACTTTAAGAATTTCGTCATCCGGTATGTATCATTGGATGATTTAATCGGCACAATATTTAAAAAGGAATGGATTGTCATAGAAAAATATGTGCAACCAAGTGATGAACCTCTTTTTATCTTGCAGTGTCCAATCGGGAGGGACGACTCCCGTGACAAGATAGTTCACTATATCCGCAAACCAGGGCAAAGAAGAGGTGGCAAAGAGTTGATCATCCGGAAAATACTACTCTATGGGTGTAGGATCACTAGGTACGTCGAATGAAATTCGTGATAAGTGATCGGCGAAGACATTTTATACTCCTTTTTTATCTTTAATGGAGAGATTAAACTCTTGTAAGAGTAGGATCCACCTTATGAGGATCCACCTTATGCGGCAGAGCTTTGCGTATTTCTTGGCAAGGAGATACTTTAAAGCTTCATAGTCAGCGAAATAAGTGATGGGGGAACCGATAAGAGAGGACCAAAACTTGTCAAGAGCGAAGAATAACGCTAGCAATTCCTTCTTCATGGTGGAGTAGTTGAGTTGTGGTCCGGTAAGAATTCGGCTAGCATAGTAGATGACATGAGAATTTTTATCTTCCCGTTGGCCCAAAACAACCCCTATCGCATAATCGCTCACATCACATATAAGCTCGAATGGTAAGGTCCAATATGTAGCTTGCATGATAGGAACGGACACAAGCATGCTTTTAATTTTTCAATAGCACTTTGGCATGCTTTCGTCCACTCGAATGGGGTGTCATTCATAAGAAGGTTGCTTAAGGGTCTAGAGATGGCGCTAAAGTCCTTAATAAACCTTCTATAAAACCACGCGTGGACCAAAAAAGAATGCACGTCCTTAAGCAATTTTGGTGGGGGTAGGTCAGCTATGACATCTATTTTTGCTTGATCAACTCGATCCCTTTGGATGACACGATGTGGCCAAGAATTATACCCTCAGTTACCATGAAATGACATTTCTCCCAATTCATCACTAAGTTCTTTTCCACACATCAGGCTAGTACTTTTTTAAGATTGGCTAGACATAGGTTGAAGGAGGTGCCAAAAACACTAAAGTCATCCATGAACACCTCTAGCCCTCTCTCAACCATCTCACTGAATAAGCTCAATATGAACCTTTGAAGGGTCTCTGGTGCATTACACAAGCCAAATGGCATACGTTTGTAGGAAAACGTTCCAAAAGGGAAAGTGAAGGTTGTCTTCTCTTGATCAAGTACATCTACCTCAATCTGGTTATATCCAGAATAACCATCTAGGAAGCAATAGTAAGGGTGGCCCGCTACTCTTTCAAGTATTTGATCGATAAATGGCAAGGTGAAATGGTCTTTCCTAGTTCCCACATTGAGTTTCCGGTAATTAATGCAAACGCGCCACCCGGTGGTGGTACTTTGGGGAACTAACTCTCCCTTGGCATTTTCAATCACAGTCATACCCGACTTCTTCGGGACAACTTGAATGCGGCTCATCCACTTATTATTCGAGATTGGGTAGATAATCTCAGCATCTAACAATTTTATGATTTTAGTCCTCTTCACATCTTTCATTGTGGGATTTAGCCTTCTTTGTATTTCTCTAGAGGGCTTGACATCCTCCTCGAGGTGAATCTTATGGGTGCAAATCATAGGGATTATCCCCTTTAGATCAACTATACCCCAACTAAAATCACTTTGGTGCTTCCTCAAAATCTTTAAAAGCTTACCCTCCTGCGTTTCATCTAAGCTAGAGGAGACAATAACAGGAAATGTCTCACTTTCACCTAGGAAAGCATATTTAATGTTGGAGGGTAGTTTCTTCAACTTGAGAGTTAGGAATGAATCTCTAGAGGTCACCAAGTGTTCTTCCCTTGGCGGTAACTCTTCGAATCGAGAAACCCAACTAACATATCTCGCATCCTCGTCCGACGCTCTCTCATCGAGTAAGCCTCTCAACTCCTCAATCTCTATTTAAAATTTGGTGTAAGCTCCCTCGCTCTCGTGACTAGACACTAGGAAAGATTCTAAGGCATCTCCAGAGTAATTTTCGTTAAGTGATCTTCTACGATCTCGTCAATTAAGCTCACCGTGTGAAGATCATCTTTTTCCCCTGCTTGTTGGGCTATGTTGAAGATGTTTATTTCTAAAATCATATTCCCAAAAGTGAGTTGCATCAGCCCATTTTGAGTATTGATCAGTGCGTTAGCCGTAGATAAGAATGGGCGCCCAAGGATGATGGGAACATAATTTTTTGAGGTGAAGGAGGGATTGTATCCCAAATGAAAAAAATCTATCGGGAAGTAGAAAGTATCCACTTGGACTATCATGTCCTCAACTATACCTCTTGGTATCTTCACGGTTCGATCCACTAATTGAAGAGTGATCCTTGTGGGATTACGGTCACCCAGATCAAGTTGACTATAAATTGAATAAGGGAGGATATTAACACTTACCCCCAAGTCGAGTAAGGCTCTTTCAATTTTATTCTCTCAAGTGGTGCAGGAAATGGTGGGTGGACCGGGATCCTTATATTTAGGTGGGAGATTGTTAAGAAGAACTGAGCTCACGTTCTGTGCTAGGAACACATTTTTATTTACCTTCATCCTCCTTTTGACTGTCAGTAATTCTTTTATGGCTTTTGTATAGGCTAGAATTTTCCTTATTGCATCGAGGAAAGGTAAGTTCAATTTCACAATTTTAAGCACCTCTAGCACTTCGTCACTTATGGTCCCTTTATGGGAAGGAACCAATCTTTGAGAAAATCGCGCAGTGGAGGGTGGCTTTACAACTACCTCAGGCTCACTAGTGTCTTTATTTTCACTCTCGTTTAAGGGGATATATTCGGCCTCTTTCGTACTGGACGAATTCTCCTTGTCTTTTGATATGTCGTGTAGGGGAGGTGACAAATAAATAACTCTCCCATTACGAAGAGTGGTTATAGCTTGACATTGCTCCTGATGTTTGGTGGATGTGGAGCTAACATTAGTTTGACATTGGGGAGGTCTTTGGCCCTGGGCAGGAAACTTAACCTTCTCTTGGATACTCAACGAGGATTGCAACTTGGATATGTTTGCATTAATGTCGGCGAACATGCGTTCTTATCTAGCATTTTTGCTGCAGTTTGAGAATTTATAAACTGATTTATGGTATCCTTGATATTCCTCCGTGGTGGAGTAATGTTCGAAGCTGGAGGAGGTGGTGCTTGCTGAAATTGAGGAGGCAGTGGAGGTGGGAAAACCTGTGAATGTGGGTTCTTTGCAGATTGTGGTTGTTCGTAGTTAAAAGCAGGATGGTGTCTTCACAAAGGGTTGTATGAGTTCCCAGGCGGGGCACTAAAATTTCCCTTGAATCCTCCTATATCATCCACTTGCTCGATGTGCATAGCCTTGTAGGCAAAAATCATCGGGCATGCCTTTGTGGAATGACCCGCCTCACAGATGGAATACACCTTTTCTTTCAAAACACAGCTGGATCTGGAGAGATCTCTCAATCTACTATCAAATAATTCTTTTATTTCTCTCTGATATTGATCGAATCGGTGGTCTATTAAGGTATTACTATCCAAATAGTATAGACCGGATGCAGTTAGAGCGATAGATGTTTGTCTAGGCTAGGCTTGAGTATTAGGATTAGATGTGTCCCAGCATCGTTGGAGTTTAAATCCTAAAAAGGTCTTTTACACATTGTTTGCACAATTTGTTTGGAAGCCACTGTCAACCCATTATGGAAGAAAGAGATCACATGGTGTTTATCAAAACCATGATGGGGGCACGTGCTTACCAACTCTTGGAAACGTTCCCAACACCTATCAAAAGTCTCATTATCGTGTTGTCGAAAACCTTGGATTTGAGTTTTAGCAGAGTTGGTCGTGTGATGTGGATAGAATTTTAAGATAAACTTGGATTGCATATCTCTCCAGGAAAGTACGGAGTTCGACGGAAGAGACCATAGCCATGTCTTAGATTTATCCTTTAAGGAAAAAGGAAAAATCTTTAGGCAAATGACATCCTGCGTGCAAGCTTGGTCACTAAATATGTCGCACGCCTCTTCGAACTCGTGGATATGCAGGTATGGTTTCTCCGAATCCATGCCGTGAAACATAAGGAGAATTTGTATCATCCCATTGAAAAAGTGGAACTGACCGGAATTATACGAAAGTAAAATGCAACCAGGGGTGACAGTCCGCTCAGGAAAGAGTAAATCTTTCATGGGACGATAGGGTAGATTTCCCTCTCCCATGTCGAAACTCGCTGCGTCAGACATCGCGCTTGCGCTTTCTTCAAATGACTCTGAATACTCACTCGGTGTCCTAGATGTGTGACTCAAAGGTTAACTCAGTGTGTAACTACCAATAGAGTGCTCAGGAGTAGGAAGTGGAACCCAGAATTGTGGAATGGGAGGTGTGTGGGGGCTTTTAGAGTTATACTCAACAATCGGGTTTTTATGGATTCTTGTTGGAGTATTGTGAGGAGTCTGAGTATGTTCAGGATTTTTGCATTAAAGGCTTGTGAGGGATGAAATATATATATATATATATATATATATATATATATATATATATATATATATATTATGTTTTTGGATTTTTGGTCAAAGTTTTAGAATGACTCGATCTAACCTAAGTCTACCTAGAATCCACGGCAACGGCGCCAAAAATTTGACGCGACCACAAATGTGTCTAGTGTTAGTGCTATGTAGGCTCAAGTGCAATCATGTCGCTCAAGTAGTAATCCTAATAAGTTGGGTACCAATCCTCAGGGAAACATGACGAGCATAATCATAACAACGTTGGAAAGATAAGGGTAACCTAGCTTTGACTCTAAAAAGAAGAAAAAGGTGATTTGGAATATGACGCCACTATAACTAAATGCAAATTGAAGAATGATTAACTAATGAAACGAGGAATAAATAAAATGCAACTACACTAATTAAGCGAAAAGTTCTTAAAAATTGGACTAAAAGTTTAACTATTAGATGATAACAATAGGTCGGGTTACAATCCCCCACACCCTAGTAATTCACTTCGTAGGATACTAGATTCGAAATTAGAATTTTATATGAACCCGATCTTTAGTACTCCTAAGTATTACACATATGAGGGATCGTATCCCACACAATATGTAAGCAAAGGACGAGTAGAGCGGTGTCGCATTAACCAATACGTGCGTCGCATTCTTAAACATCCCGGTTACCTATGACAAACAAGATCAAAAGTCCTACGACGGTTGTAATAGTTATGCAACACGATTCATCTAATATTTTAATTCAAAAATCTATTTCCATGCTGATGAATTACATCGGGTGGGGTTCATGCACCCCAACCCTTAGAAAATTAGCTACACATAATTAACTTAGAGAAATATATGATTTTTAAGGAAGAAAACATTAATTCTAAAGAAACTAATTGAAAATAGAATTTCAAATTTAAAACCAGCAATTAAAACTAATGAGCAATCAAAAATTAAAGAAAAGGTGTTACTTGAATTGTAGAAATTAAACTTGAATCCTTACAGCAATGCTTCTTATTGAAACCTAGGTTTTTTTACTATAAAAACCCTTTACTCCTACTTAGCTAACCTAAAAATCAAACTCTCTATATTAGGGAACTAATCTGAATAAATAGCCACAAAATTTATAAGAGTTTGATTATATTCCAACTCTGAGTAAGAATAGAGAAATTCGTAAAAATCCAATGTGGTCCGGATCCATTAGGGTAGGCGGTCCGGATCGCCCCGTGTTTCGAGATAGTGTTCCCCATCTTGAGGCGGTCCAGATCCCCCCCTTTTGAGACATAATATATTTTCCAAGGCGATCCGGATCCTTTTCTAATAAAAGGTCCGGATCGCACCCTATTTTGGGACAAGTGCTTCTTATGATGCGGTCTGGATCCTTTTATAATAAAAAGTTCGGATCGTCCTCTCTTTTCACCCAGGGGTCTTTTCCTTCTCAATTTCAAATCTTCATAACTTGATCATCGAAGCTCGGATTGACTTGTTGTTTCTTCCAAGGTTCTTGAAATTAAATTCTCTTCAACTTTATACTTGGCTTCACTTCCGGATGACGACTGCAACTTTATAAAATTTCTCGTTGACTTCATTCATTGCTTTTCCAGTTTCTTTCTTCCTCAGTACTTCAAATACCTGCAAAACTCATGAGAAATACGTGAAACTAGAGGCTCTTGTTAGAAGGAGTTAGTATCAAAGAAATGCGATAATTACACTCATTTTATGTTATTCGAGATGGTAGAAGTCTCTAAATTAAGGGGCTAAATTAGAAAGAATTTGAACCTAATCACTCAACAAAACCCCAGGCCCCCAGAAACAAAGACAACCCATATAACAAAATATGCCAAGCCCAATTGCTATATGTAAAATGACTCTCCTCCGTGGACCAATGAAAAGAAGACTCCTATCCTCCTAATTGTCTACCGAACTATCTTGGTCGACACTAGAAACACTTAGTCAGCTAGCATGCCGACCAACACCAAGAATGTGAACCCTCAAGAATAGCAAAGGTTACCCGGGAGGAATAGAGACCAACATTGAATATCAAGAGTCTTATTTATTATATACAGATGTAAATGCTTAAAAATATAAAGGCATTCCATAGCTTGGGTTCCTAACTAGTATAAATGCGTAATCTCCCTTAGCTCAAATGGACAATTCAACCAAGCACAAGCATACCCTAAAATAAGCTATTGTAATCACCTGAAATAATACCAACAGTGGACGTAGGCTCTTCTTATAGCTAAACAACTTTAAAAATATTATTTGTGTGTTTTTCTGGATTGTTTATCTTTATTTATCTATGATTATAAATTTGGACCCCCTCCATTTTTAGACATCAACAGATTGGCGTCGTCTATGGGAATGATTTTTTACCAACATTCTCTACCTCTTTTATTATTTGTGTTCATTTTATACGTTCTTTGGAGAATGAAATATGTTCCAGAGAGTATCCTTGAGGCTATAGGTAACAACCCAAATCCATCTGCTCCCCCTAGTGTGGCAGATCTTCAAGGAATTTTTCCTAACCTGGCTAAAGAACAAGAAGCCATGCAGGAGTCAGTTAGGTAATTAACTCACATGTTGCAAAACAAGTCCACCGCTGAAAAATCCCATAGGGAAATGCCACCTCCACCATCTAGGAATGAGAGAAGTTATCGCTCTAGGTCCTCCCATGACATATCTTATCATCCGAGAGCAACATCGTCAATTCGATCTACGGATTATTACGATGGTCGATCTTTATCCAACGAGCGATCGAGCATGCTGGAGTGTTTGAGTAAGGCATCTACCTTTGATAGTTTGGGTCCCCGAGCAACCGAAGGCTATGAGAGAGAGTCAGATCGATCTCATGAGCACAAAGAAGGATCTATGAGGTCTAAGGCTAACATAAGAGGCTCTTTTCGTGCCGAGCAAACTTCTCAGGAAGATAGCTAAGAACATGTGCATAGTAAAGCCACCAAGTTTCTTCAGCTAAGTCTAAACCAGAGGAACATTTCTGGATAGATCCATGCAACGACTAGAATATCATCTTAAAAAAAATGACCAAAACCAAGAATCTTTTGCAAAGAAGTTTTGTCAATGGATCCCCTTTTATTCAGGCCATCGTGGATTACCCCACTCCCTCTAAATTCAAAGCACCAGTTGTTACTCCCAAATATGATGAGAAAACTGATCCATTCCTCCACATTGAGTAATATCAAGCTACTGCTGATATCTACTATGTCCTCGACGAGATGCATTGTAGGGCATTCTCTAGCTCCATCATATGCCCAACCCAAATATTTTACAACAACCTTCCCAGAGGTAAAATTTCTAGTTTTCATCAGTTGGACAAGCTATTTATTGATAACTTCTATATTGGGGCTAAGCCTATCAAAAGTGTGACTCGTCTCTTGACCGTACATTAAAAACCTGGAGAAAGTACTAGGGAGTACATCACACGCTTCAAAATGAGAAACTATAGTGGTTGATTACGTAGTGAAGACTTTGATTATAACACTGATGAGTCCTCCAGAAACTATAACAGAGCTAATGGCCAAGGCTGGGAAAATTATGAACGCTGAGGAGGCTATGGCTGCTAAAGAAGGTCCAGAGGTGAAAACTAAAATTCAAAAGAATTCAACCAAGAAAGATCATAAAGACAAGAAGGTTGATAAAATCAAGAAGTATGATGAGTATACTACTTTCACCAAAGGTTTCCATCACATATTGGAGGAGATCAGGAGCATAAAAGATTTAAATTGGGCTAGAAAACTAAAATCACCTCCCAACATGAGAGATAAATCAAAATATTATGATTTTTACGAGCACACCACTAACAATTGCATAGCCTTGAAGAATTAAGTGGAAAACCTTATTCGATGAGGAAAATTAACCAAATTTATTGATCAAACTGGTGGCAGAGACACCAGAAGAAGATCAGAGGCACTTGGCCCGAGGAAAAGAGGACACAAAGAGGGCACGTAATAATAATAATTATGAGGATGATCCCTACCTACCAATAAAATCTGAGGAGCTCAAAGTTGAGGTGGGAATTATCTCTTTTGGATGTCATTTCATCGCAGGAGGAGACGCTGGTGGAGGAGATGAGATCGTCGAGAGAAAGGCTTATTCGAATAAAACCAAATCTTATTCTTCTATCACACAGGTTGACATGTTCGAATGCATAGATGGTCGGCTTAGGAAGTTCAACAAAAATATATTGGTGATCAGGTTCTCCAAGAATCATCTAAATGGAGGACTTTACACTCACGACGACCCACTGGTCATTACTTGCAGAGTTCATCATGGCAGAGTAGCAAGAATCTTGGTAGACAATGGGAGCTCAGTAGCTGTCATGTTCTATAACTATTTCCACGACCTAGGGCTACGAGATAGTAAACTAATACCTTATCACATACCTCTAATAGGATTCTACAGAGAAAAAGTTTATCCCATGGGGACAATCAAGTTAGATGTATTGGTCGGCAGTTAGCCGGTAAGTAGGAATAAGAGGATTCATTTCTTTGTGTTGGATAAAAATATCCCTTCAGCCTATAACATGATTCTCGACAAAGTTGGGATGAAGCAGTTAGAGGCAGTACCATCTATAATAAATCAGTATATGAAATTTCCTACTAATTATGGAGTTGACGTGGTAAATGGTAACTAGATAGAAGCTAGGGAGTGCTATTACACCTTTGTTGACTAACAGGAAGTCCAAAAGAGCACTACCACCTACCATATTGACACATTGGATCCTTGGGAAGAAGATGATATGGTCAAAGGATATGTTATAGAGGTAATATAAACTATTATGCTTGATGATGAGAAGCTAAAAATGACAACTCAAATTGGCTCAATCTTAACACCTTCCCTCAAACAGGAATTGATTGCATTCTTGAGACAACAAAAGAACATGTTCACTTGGAGCCATGGGGATGTGCGAGGAATTGATCCTAATTTTATTTTCCATAAGCTTAAATCTACTAAGACTCTAAGCCGATCAAGTAAAAACGTAGACCTGGGTACTGAATTTTGACTCCCTTAAAAGTGATCTCATGAGGCGATTAGATATAAACATAGTTGAGGAAATCAGAGAGGATGCTGCAATTCAGATGGCTCCTTATCAAAAAAAGGACTTTTAGGTCCTATAATCAGAGGGTCAAACCGACCAACTTAAAGCAGGGAGATTTTGTACTTGAGGAGGTAATCTAGAAGGGAAATAAGTTGGAGCCAAATTATCATGGCTCATACCGTATCTTGGCAGTTATCTGACCAGGAACATATCACCTGGAAACACTGAAAGGAGAAGAATTTAAGAATCCCTAGAATGCACCTTCGTAAATATTATCAATAATTTTTCTTTGATATAATCGTGTAGTCAATTCAATGATGTTGTAAGTTTCTACAAATTATGCTTCCTTATTATCTTTTTATTTTCGTAGTATATGTTGGTATGCCCATACATCACCGATAAACTGTTCCAAAAGTTTAGTTCGAGTCAAACTTTTCCAATTTCAAAACTTCAAACTTTTCCAACTTCAAAAAAGTTAAGATTGGAAGTATCTTTAATTCAAACTTTTCCAAATTAAAAAAAAAAATTAGATTAGAAATATCTTCCTAGACTTCATGTATGATTTCGTCCTTGACAAGTCAAGAATAAGAAATCAGTAAAACTTCGTGTATAAACACAAGAAATTTTACCTGATCGGGTTAAACACGGGAATAACTCTACATTCCTAACACACTTGGTCGCCAATGATAACTAATGTAATGCTTAGCTCAAAAAAACTACTTACAGTTTCATCTAAGTGCATTAGTATAATCTAAGTCATTACAAATCAAGTTCAACATTGGAAAAAAATACTTATCGTTTAAGAAGATTACTTAATCGGCAAGCTGGGTAACTAATCAAAAGACAGATTACCTAGTCGGAAAGTTGATTAAACTAATCATAAGCTGCTGCTACTCGGCCGATCGAGCATATGTGGGGGGTGAACAATTGGCCATATATCGTATTAGCTCTCAGCTTAAAGTGTTTCCTCTACTCGTTTAATAATTTAACGTTTAAAATCGATGCACTAGCATCCAACAACGTCTCGCTATTCCCAATGTTTATTACGATCCATGTATGTAACCTCCCGTAACAAAGTTCAAAAGAACTTTCCCCAATGCACTATCCCCTAGCATTTTCGGTCATCGAAATCCGTGCATCCCAAGCACATAACCAAGATATCATAAATTTTATCTCCCAAAAATAAATCAAATCGTCTATGCCCATGTTTCTCAAGGCGTCACATGATACGATGCTCTCACTATCACTAAGTTCTCATCACGTAAACAACAATGAGCTAAAAAAAATTCGCTCAATGGTGAATAAACACACACTATGGTAGTATTAACGATACCTCCACTAAACCTGTCTCACATGCAAATCTAGTACTAATAACCTACAGTGACTCGCTCATGTCACGCAAAAGAGATCCCAATAACTCCGAGATAAATTTTAATTTGTCAATTTAAATAAATCCACCAATTTAAATAATTTCACCAAATTATAAATTTAAATGTCTCCAAAAATGAATAAGTTCCATTTCTCCCAAAATGATTAAATTTGATCCATTTCTCCCAAAATGATTAAATTTGCCCAAAATTAATTAAATTCAAAGCTCTCGAATTTACGGGGTGTTACAACCACCACCACCATTTTTGGAGTGTTTGAGGTGGGATAATGTACTCTTTATATTTGAGACTCCATTAGGTGTAGGGCTGTTTTTTTTTCCGAACATTTCAATTTTTCCGATATTTGATTCGATAATTCCCGATTTTGGAACGTATATAAGGTTTTCGATTTTCCGATTTTTGATTTTTTTCGGAAATAATAGGATCGAAAATTGGAAATAATTCTGAATTTTCGATTTTTCCAATCCGATTTTTCCGAAACTATGCCGATCCGATTTTTCCAAAATATTTTCCAATTTTTAATTTTTTTAATTTTTTTAAACATTCTCATGTGTCCCACATCGTCTAGAAGAGGAAGAGAGACCCAAAAAAGTCCTCTATAAAAGTAGAATATCCCTCTATCCTCTACACAAATGAAAAAAATGGTTAAATCCTTACATATTTACATGTTGGGTTAAATCTTTTTTTCGATTTCTTTAAAATGATAATTTCGAGTAATAAAAAATCCTATATTAATTTTTTTGAAATTTTGGAATTTCCAAAATTTCTGAATTTTTAGTATAGTTTTTGAATTTTCGAAATTTATCGATTTTCCGAATTTTCTGAATTCGGAAACTTTTTTGATTTTCCGAAAAAATTGGATAGGAAATTGGAACAAATATTTTATTTCCGAAAAAATTAGAATTTTTTCCGAAAGGTCATTTTCCGATCCGATCCGATCCGATCCAGCCGAAACACAACGCTAATTAGGTGTATATTGCAGTCTTATTATTGTTGACTATTAAGAGTAGGATTTCAATAAATAAAATGATAATATTTCTAGTAAGACTCAAAATATACATTTTTATGGAAGATAAAAATCTAAGAAATTATTATTTGTGTAGTGTTTCTATTAAAACTGAAATGTACATTTTTATGGAAGATAAAAATGTAAGATTATTATTTCTATAGTTTTTCTATTAAAACTGAAATATACATTTTTATGGAAGATAAAAATATAAGAAATTATTATTTGTGTAGTTTTTCTATTAAAACTAAAATGTACATTTTTATGGAAGATAAAAATGTAAGAAATTATTATTTGTGTAGTTCTTCTATTAAAACTGAAATATACATTTTATTTGGGTAGTTTTCTTATAAAACTGAAATGATAAATATTTAATGAAATAAAATGTTGGAAGAATGTTATCTGAAGAAAGGATAATTATTTCAAGGTTTGAAATGGGAAAAGATGGTATTTTACGAAAATGGGTATTTTTAAAAATAGTGATGTTAAACATTTTATGAAATAAAATGTTTGGAAATGATGATTTACCTTGGTAAATATTTGGAGAAATATATGCTTAAACTATCTAATAGGATTTTTTTGTCTAAAATCCATCTTCTCATGCATATGAACTTATATAAACAAGTTTATAAGAGGTTTTGTTGGGTTTAAACAAGAAATAATAAAAGTTAAACTTTTAGTCTTCAAATTGTGTAATTGGGACTAAAAGGTATGATGAGAATAAGGTTAAAAGACTACATGTCAAGTTAAAGGAAATGGTATTTTTCTTACAAAAACTATTCATTAAGTGTTAATGGGTAAACGTGAAATCGTTATTGAGTTTAACTTACTAATATTGTGAAATATTAACACTTACGAAATTAAAGGGGGATTGAAAATGTAAAAGTGTTTTAAATCAAGTAAAAGATTACTCCGAGTGTAAAAAGGTGTTAAAACACTTAAGAAGTTAGTGTGGGTGACTAAATTGTATTTTTGGGAAGTTAACACTTCCGAGAATGGAGTAAAAGGTGATTTTGGACAAAAAATAGGTAAAATAGTAAATTTTACTTAAAGTGAAATATTTCTATGAAATAAAAATGTTAGAAATGATGTTACACAAAGTGGTCCTAAATGAATAGGATTTTTTAATAAAATTAAGGTTAAAGGATAAAGGACATGAATGGTAAATTTTAAAGTGTAACACAAATGGGGCAATAAAGTCCCGGGTTTCTTCGGTTGGGTGAAAAGGATATGTAGATTAATGTGGACAATACGAAAATATCGAGCACATTGGTGAGATAATGATACTGGATGATGCCGGGTTAAATAATTAAGTAGGGTTATGTTGTCCATTGGGTGAAAACCCCCAAAGTAACTGCAGTTTACTTGGCACTCGGTGCTGGACGGTGAAATTCATGAAATCGTGCGTGTGCGTGCGTTGTTATTAGGTGCGTGTGTTGGCAGAACATCTAAAGATAATGCTAAGTCATTAATTGAATATTCGTGAAAGAGGAATAAATGAATGGTATTGATTCATTGATTTGCTAATACAAGTATAACGCATTAAATATTTAATGCTTATGTGATAACATGGGAAGGTTAAATAAGATGATCAAATAATGTTTAAGCTACCTAATGAGGTTTGAATTATGTTAAACACAAGCGCGTGTTATATTAGGCTTTTAAAGGAAAATGAGTATTTTCTAAACACGGTGTGTGCGTGCTTTGAATGAAAGTCTTAAGTAATGATTAATAACTCAACATGAGTTAATGAACGTCGAGTATTAAAGGTTTGAAAGTGAATTAAAGGTTTTTCTCAACAATTGTAAATTGTTTAATTGGGTGAGTTGACGAGAAGAATGTGCTAGTTTTAAGAATGAGATATAAAATGATTATTTTGTAAAGACAAGGTGGATAAACGGTATCACATAACCTTTTCGAAGTAAAAAAGTTTAATACATTGGGACATGTATTTTCAAAAATATATATCTAAATATATACGATTTTTCACATGCATGTGATTGTAGCATGTGAGTGTTCTTTCTTCCGTTCGTTTCTATATTGCATTTGTATATGTTCCCACTGAGCATACTGCTCACATCCCTCCTTTTGTTATGGCATGTTGAATGTTGTTCCGTACTTTGAGAGCGTTATACAGGTAAGTAATTATTTGCAGTTATGATTAGTGACTCTGTTTACTTAGGTTTTGGGGCACTTTCCTTAAGTCCTATCACGTAGTTGATTAAAATTTGAATCGCATGCTAACAAGAGTAACATTAAATAATAATAATAAAACTGGACTAGAAACATTATTTAGGTTGTTTCACTACACTTCGCAATTAACTTTCGAAATGAATTGGGTTGATCATTTATTAACCCTTAAATTATGGTTGGAGCGTTACACTAAAGTTCCCCCGGAACTCAAATAATACACAGTGGTGACCTCGAAATCGCCATTCCATTCACTCTACGTAAATTTTACATCTCGACCTTTATATAGCCTACACACGACCCCCGATCGAGATATGACATAGTCCCGTTGTTATTACTCAATGGCAAAAATATGTACAATTTACCTATTTTTTTGTCAACAAGTATATATCATATACAATTAATGAGTTTGTACCATCTGTCTTGCCTCGTCGTAGCATGGCCATGGATTACATCCTTCTTTTTCGAGTTTAAGTTGTAATATATCCACATTCGTATGACTTTGTCATTATAAAGTAATGTGAAGTTAATTTTTTTGTTGTGGCGCATAGGAATGAATATACGATCGAATCCTTTAATGCTTTTCATTAGGACGTCATACAAAAACTATTACGTCCCTTCTTCCTTTGCCATCCTCGCCATTTCCAGCATCCTATAACAGTTTAATGATATTAAATTGTGGCTATTATAGCACGTTGAACATAACATCATAGATGTGAGTATGAATTACCCATGAAATTTTAGGCACATATATCTTTTCCCAACAACCCATGATGTTCAACTAATGTGACAGTAATGCACATTGTAGAGTGGGGTTAAATAAATTAACCACCAACACTCTAATAAATTAACCCCACTAATTTGATCAAATATTGATTTATTATTTATTTAGTTTTACTACAATCCATACCTTACACTGGCTAAGATATTATTACACGCAATTTAATATATTGCGTATACTCCGCATTTGATAAATTACACTAGATAATACCCTAGTAGTAATTTAATTTGTTCATTTAATATGCCAACACATATATTGTGATAAGTGGCACCATAAATATTGGACACTTCATTCCATAGAGAACATGACATGTGTCAAGCCCACTTGAGGCACTTTTGCTATAAAATGATGGTTCCCCCATCATTTGATGGATGATGGTCTTGGGGTAAATGTAAAGAGAAAAATCTAACTCTCCTCCCCCACGAACCTCTTGAGCTCCGTCACGAGTTCCATAAGTGATGAGCATATTTTCAGAGTTGCAATACGGTATATGGGCATTTGAGAGGCGGATAGCCGGATTTAGCACCCCCACACACCAAAAACACCAAAATTGAGTTTTTCAGCGTATCATATGGAGACCCATGAACTATGCAGACTTCAGTTTCGCAAACAAGACAAATACATAGGCGCAACAATGTTGCTCCAGTCTAAAACACGCTCGACGCGGTGTGTCCCCAAATCTGCACTCACATCTGACATTTGGCAATTCTGCTGGGGAGGTAATCGTGATTTCGGTTGCATAACGCCTCGTGCGCACACACGGAGAAATCAGTGGAAGCGAAGGGTTCTTTTTCAATAAAGATGAGTATTATTACTTATACTATTTATTCGTGATATTAAATATTCTATATATCATTTTTATGATGAATATCACAAATTATATTTGCTGGAATGCACATAAAATCTGTTAGCATGTATCTTCAATCAAACTTTTTGAAACACTTAAAGGAAAAAAATATACGCATGAATGATTCTACTGAAAAATTGTTGTTGTTGTTATTCAGCGTTAGTTTGGTTAAAAGTTTCTATTAGCCATAATTTTAGCCACAAAAATAAAGTTATTGTTTGTTTGTGTGTAGTTCACGAAAAAAATGCTGCAGATTTTTTTAGTTTGCGTGTGTTAGTCATATTTTATGACTAGGAATTGAGCAATGGAATCAGTTGGAATCCAATTAATATCAATTTTAAAAGGTGGATCAGGATAATCCAATATCCCTGGATCATGCCACTTCCACAATTCATTGCCTCCAGGTATCTTTAATAGTCCCAACAAGTTCAACCAACCCCATTTATACCCTTTCAACTTTGCCTGCTCCATGTGTTTATCCAAATAGGTTAAGGTTTCATCATACCCATCCATCCAAAAAACCTTGGGTTATTTATAGAAGTAAAAAGTTAGTCAGTCCACCCTATCTTGAAGTTTTTTTATGGCCTTATCCTTCTTCTGTAGTAGAGCATCTTAGTCAGCTGAAGTTTTCTTTGTTCTTTCTTCATCTACTGTTGGTTGAGAAACTCTGACTTTTCTAGAAGATTGTCTGGATTTGCTTTTTCTCTTCCTTAAAGCCTTTTATCTCTAAGAATGAGACCTTCTTAGTTGGCCCTATGTCTATTGTCTTCTTCAAGATATCAAGCTCATTCCTCATAGAGTTATTTTCTTTTTCTAAGAGTGAAACAATCTCTCAAGAAGTTTCATCTTCTTTATTCTGTATTATTTCTTTCTTATTCAAAGTAGAAGTGATGTCTCGCACCTTCTTATCAAACCCTCGTCCTTCACTCAAGCCTTGGTATTTAGCCTCATAATTAGAGTAAAGCACTAAAGAAAGTTTGTGGTCTTTCTGTAGCTACTTAATCATTTCAAAATGGGTAGTATTGTTCTCCACAAACCTATCTAGAAGACAATGAAGATAGACGTAGACATCTTTTATTTGGTCAGAGCCAAGAAGTCCTACTCAATCCTCTTTAGTCAAAGGCAAATGACCAATCTCAAAAATACTCTTACATCGTCTTAGTAGGTCGAGTTTAGCAGAAGCTATTACATTTTTCCTAGCATCAAACTGGAAATCTACAAGTAAGTATATAAGTCCGACCAAGGAAGGCAAGCAGTAATGATCAAACAAGAAAACAACATAAAAAAATTGAATAAAACTATTTCATTTCATTACTAAGTCAAAGATTATAAAGGTGATTCCATTATAAAGGAAAAGATGAAGAAATAGAAAATACAAAAAAGAAAAAGCAAAAAACTAACTGAAAGGAGTTACACCTTCTCCTTCTCCTTCTCTTAGCTAGTAGTTAGCTCAGAAGGAGGTAGGTGAACAATATCCATAGGTGACAAGGAAGATTCTCTAGAACCCTCCTCGTCATTAAAGTCCTCATCAAAGTTAGGAGGAGTTCCTGGGTCATATCTCTGAAACAACTCAGAGTCTTCCTGGCTGCCGACCTTCTTTAAGGCATCTGACTAACCGTAATTGTAGGAGAGATTTTTAGCGTACTCTATTTGGATGGCTACATCAGCAAAGGCTTTATCTAATCCTTTATCAACAGCCTCTTCCTTATCTTTTTTGCTCTTGGCCTTCAGAGCATCATTCTCAGTGGCCAGGTTGACAGTCTTGTCTTCAGTAACCTTTGCCTTACTCTCAGATTTTTTCACTTTTTTCTCGGTCAGGGTCAACTTATCATTGATAGCTTTCTGTTGGTCCTATGTTGCCTTTGCCCTGTCCTCAAATACTTTAACAATATCCTGGTAGGTCTTTCTCTCTCCTTCCAAAGCTTCCTCAAATGCTTACAAGGATTTTTGCAAGCCCTCAAAAGCTTCCTCTACATCAGTTAGGGAAGCCTTCAGTTGATCGTCCTTCTCCAGCATTTGATTATAATCCACGAAGAATTTTAAAAAATAAAATATGCAACATCAATAAGTAAGGAGTGCAATAAGCTATAGTGAAGAGAAAAAGTGAAGAAGTTACTAAGGCTAAATTTTGGCTATCACTCTCAACCAATCGGGCTCTAGACATAAGGGCTGCCACCGACCTATCTGTTGGAAGAGTACCAACCTTTATCAAACCCTGGCCAATCTAGGGTTGATCTCCATAGAGGCATTTTCAATTATGCCTTGCTCGGAAAAGGACTTATTGGCTAACTCTTGGTGGCCGGGTAGACCTTTTATTAACCTTTTAAAATGAGGTTTAGTAACTCGGTAATCTTTAGTAGTGAGGACTTGAGGCCTCTTCTCAGTAACAGTACTTTTTTTAGAAGGAGGGCGAGGAGACCCAGATGCATCCAATAAATTTGGATTCTTTATCTTCACCATTTCTATAGTTAGTGAAGTGGGGATGGTAGTGATGTTAAGGGACTCAGTGGAATAAGAATTTCCTCCTTAGGCAAGCTTTATTCTAGTCAACTTAGCAGTAGAAGAAGTGGAGACTAGTTCCTCATCCAAGATAAAGGTTGATTGAGGTAAAATAATTATAAGCCGATCAACAAATGAAGTGACAACAATCTTGTATTCCAATAAGACATAATATGCTCTGGGATGCTCCTCTTCTACTCTTTGATGAATAACCCAAAAATACTTGAGGTCATCAATATTAACCTCACTTTCCTTTGATCACTTCTTTTTGCTTTTATCTACACAAATATAAGACAAATCAATTAGTTGGCACAACATCAAACAGTTAACGACATAGAAAGAAATTGAAAAGTCAAAGTATGACCTATGCCACGCCCTTCCTGGGGGTTTTTGGGTCCATTATATGTTCCCCCTTCAGGAAGGGGGGAATATATCCAATTCTTCACTACAACGCCAAAATCCAAGTAGTCTTTGTTGGAATCTATAAAATTAACCACCAATGCCCCATTATTCTGCTTAGTCTTTATGTAATAAGTATTATCACCAATGGTTTCCCACTTGTAGAAGAACATCAATTCGGGAATCCCAATGCGAGTTACATGGATTTCATTTAATCTACTCACACCATTTACAACCCTCCATGTATTAGGGCTATTCTTGCTAGAATGACATCAAAATACTAACAGAATTGAAGAAAAAGTGGGTTTGGGGGAAAAGTGATACCATACTCAGCTATGACCAAAGTGGGAATCTAATGACCCTCGGCCAACGATTACACATCAATAGGTCCACTAGCAATCTCTAAACCTACCCAACTAGGAATTTTCCTTTTTCCCCTAAACTCTTCTAAAGAACTTTCATCTACGATGTACACCGTGATTGAAAGACAGAAAAATTAAAGAAGAGAAAGGGAGAGCTTATAGAGATTGAAAAATTAGAATAAATAGCAAGTAACGAGGGCGAAGACGAAAATCTTGAGAAGAAAGTAAAAATCTAAGCTCAAAAAGTTTGAGGTAAATAAAAATGGAGGGAAACGGCTGACCTTTTATAGGTTACCTCGAAAGAAGGAAAAAAGTGACTAACTGAACGAACGATTGAACTACCGAAGGCTGTAAGCTTCCCAATGGGCAAAAGGACCAGTATACTTGTAAACACTCCATTCTAGGACCCCTTAAGCATCTACTTAGGTCCCTAGTACTTCCTCGTTCCCGATAAACGCTATGTCATACTTTGAGTACTGATCTGGAGGCCATCAGGCGCTCCTGAGCCCAGTTTGACTACTGGTCAACTTTTTCACCAGAGAGACAACTCATTGGATCTTCAAAGGGCCCTAAATCCCCTTTCTAACGACCCACCACGAGCGCGAATTGGCCTTACGATTTGGAAAAATGATCCATTTTCCCTCAAAAAGTGATCTGGAAGCGATCGGGCATTCCAAGTCCCCATTTGACTTCGATTAACTATCCAATTTAAGTGAAGATCTTTGGATCCTTAAAAGTCTTTTAATCCAATTTCCAATGACCCGCCCCATGCAAGGATCAACCTTACAGTAACGAACGATTCGTTCACTCCAAAGGGTCACAACGCATTAACGATGCTAGAAATAACACCACCCTTCAAGGTATTTGTGAGCTCAAATTAGTGATAACAATGGCATCTCAAGTATATACTAAATATAAGAGATTGAGATGAGGAGAAGAGGATGAACACCAATATATAAGTGGTTCAGCCAATTAGGCCTACGTCCAGTGTGCAAGTGAGTGAATAAAGTCACTAAAATAGGGCACTAAGGGCCATGGATACAATCTCTTAAGCTTTCTCTCTCTACTGTATAATTTGACAGAGTTTAGCTAGGGTTGTAATTTTGGGATCCCTCTCAAGATAGGAGAATAAAAGTATATATAGTGTTTGGTGGGTGTAATGTACCCCCTATTCATGCAATGAGCATGTGTGTGTTTATCTAGCCAATCTAATGAAGACATCTGTCACTATCACGTGTGGAGAATGATGATGAAATATTCCCCCACGTGAGGGGATTGATTCAGTTACAACTGATTTTATCCATGTGTTCCTATCCTTGCATATGCTTATAAATGCTCGGCTCTATCCCTGACTGGTGCAACCTCGGCCTGGAAGAGTATGAGGTTGGTGAAGTATGACTGTTTCTTTATTCGAGGTTATTCATGATGATCTCGGCCAGGTAGGCCAGCCGACGTAAGACAGGAGGAGTTTACATGTCGACATGGGCTGGGGTTAGGCATGTATAGTTAGAACGTCGGCCTCGGTCAATGATGACGATGAAGGGTGGTTGAACCCATGTGTCCTTACTGGCCTCAGCTTATTCCCAGCCAAGGTTGATATAAGAGGTAGATATGATGTCGGTTGTAGACGACCTGATGGATAGACGACCCCATGAGTTATGAGGACCTCGACTGATTACTGATGGTGGGTAACTAGTAACGTCGGCCGTAGCTGACCTGATGTTGGACGAGATCGTTGGTTGTCAGTCTTGAGCCCTTGTTACCTCGATCGTACTGCTGATCGATATTGGTGCCTCCGAGCTATCAGGTATACTTTGGGCATATCAATCACCCCTAGCCCTTAGTTACCTATGTGAAATAGGTGACTAAGGGGATGCAACTCCGAGGCTATTCTTCCTTTTGTGTCAACCTTTCTTTGAAAAGTGTCAACTACTGAAGTGGATTACGTGCTGGGCAAGTGCAATGATGATGGACTTTTGGGCTCCTAAGGCAATGATGGGCCTTAGGATTTGTGCCAGCATGGTTAGGGTGTTTAAACCCCTTTTCTATCTTTCCTCTTCATTTCTTTTCATTTTCCCGCCTGAGACTTCTTCATTTTCTCTCTCTTCCAGAGTTTGATTGAGGATGCATTATGTGGATTTATCTTGTCAATCTTCCCATTCTTCACCTCGTATCTCATTAGGTATTTCTTATTACCTCTCCTTTGCCATTTTTTCATCCTTGTTTTTCCATTTGTTGCATTTTTCGGTGACTGCTTCAGTTTTTTGGTGAGTATATGAGTTTTTTGGTGGACTGTTCTTAGCTATTCTTAATTGTTCTTGCTCAAAATCCTAGTTTGATCCTTAGTTAGGTTAAGTCAAGTTGTTTGTTTTTGGTTTAGGGTCCAAGTGTAAGGTCGTCTTCCTATGCTCATACCTCTTTATAAACTTATTGAGGATTTCCCTTATCTTAGAGAGACGACTTTCGTGAAAATTAGGCAGATAGAGTTAGCCCAAGAGGAAGCTCGTAAGGTTGAGGCCTTTCCCCTCAGCCCTATCTTCCCCCCACCTCTAAAGGTGGTATACCATGAACCAGTCGAGACAGCTGTGCCAACAGAGGATCCAATTGATCCCTCTCCCATGTCTCAGTCTGAGTCATCCACCTCAGACCCTATGTCTGTAGATTCATTCCAAGAGGTAATGGATTTCTCTATTAGGCAAGATCAGGTCCCTGATCAGGCCGAGGTCAAAAGTCGTGCCTCATTCCACAACGGTTCCAGCACTTCAGGGACTTCTTCTGATGTTGAAGTTGTGGGGATGAGTGTGACTATTCCCCCAATAAATGATGTTATTCCCCTGTCGGCCGCCACAGGGGATGAGTTCGCTCAGAGGTTCCTCGTAGGTGTTCCTACACCTGCCCAGGCCGATGTTACTAGGGATGAGGATGGCGATCACGAGAGTGACATTGATACCTCGGAGGCCGCCGAGATAGAGAGTACTGTCACTGAGTTTGACCTGTTAGCCTTTAGGTAACTTTATTCCATAGGCCCTTCTATCAAACTTAGGAGACCTATGAGGGAAGAGAGGGCCTTCGGTGGCCGAGATGGGGAAATCTGCGTATATGAGCAGATGTTCAAGTTAGGATTTTGTCTCCCCATCCATATAAAAATTAGAGACATATTATCCCATCTTGACCTAGCCCCTTCCTAATTATCTCCCAATGCCGGGAGAGTGATGATTGGATCCATCGTCCTATGGAGGACAATCCATCATTCAGACCTTCTTATTAGGGTCTTCACAGGGTGCTATGTGTCATCCTCTACCAGGAACCATCCGAGTTACTATCACTTCTTGGCTAGGAAGTCTGATAAGAAGATGTTGTTGGTTACCCAAACCTCAAATTATAACTAGAAACCGTGATACTTCTTCATCTCAGGGGCATGGGAATTTGGTACTTATGCCCCCTCTTCATCACTAGAGTCGAGGACCCCTCTGAGGTGGGGAAAATTGTCATTGGCTGCTAAAGTCGACCCTAAGTTAAGCCAGGATAACCTTTAAAAAGTCAAAGACCTTCAAGATCAGGGGGAGCTTGGCTAGATAGTCAAGTACAATCATCTGATGACCCCCTACTACCTCTCTGATACGGGCTTGGGGTAAGTCCTTTAGGCGAGCTTCGTAAGTGTTTATTTTGCTAAGTTGTACTTCTGATATTTAATGTCTCTGATTTACTAACTCAGACCTTGGTCATTACCAGAACGCCCAAAAGGTATATCAGATGACCTATGGGAGATGTCTGCACCAAGCCTGATCAAGTTGGGGAAGAAAGATGGGCTCAATGCACCTCCTCCTCCCCCAACCAAAGCAGAATGTCGGCACTTCTAAGGCCGACACTACAAAGAAGAGGAAAGCCACCGTTGGTGCCGTTGAGGATCAGAGACAGAGCAAAGCCCAAAAGGGGGATCGCGCCATCCCCATCTCATCTGATGATGAACTGGCTGCTCGTCTGGAGCAGTTAAAGATCAGTGATAGCCTGATTGGTCATGGTCTGAAGGCGATGGATTCCATTGGCTCTATGATGATCGATGCTGACAAACACTTTTTACACTCTATAGATACCACTCTACTGGTCGAGGTTTGCCTTCATAGTCCATCCAGGTAGAGATTTTAAATTTTTTTGCTCCAAGTGTAACCTCATCCTTAATTTGGGTTGTCTTGATCTCATACATCTGATTTTGTATTGCAGGGTATCCTGTCCATGCACCAGTTTGTTGACTGAACTCTGAGGAAATTGTCCCTTATTGAAAAGGGAAGAGAGGCCCAGAAGGTGGAGGCCTCTCTAAATGTTGAGGTTGAACGTCTGAAGACAGCCTTGGTTGAGTCTGAGAATAAAGTGAAGTAGAGGGACAAGTACATTGCTAAGCTCCAAAATACCACACCTCTGCCCTGAAGGCCAAGGACGACGTTCTTCAACAAAAGGTCGATGTTGTAGTGAAAGCTGCCCTTGAGGACGCCTCCGAGAAGATCTTGGCCGACTACAAGGTATTTAACGAATTTATAAGCTTCAGCTTTGAATACCTTGAAAGAGGTGTTAAAGCTACTAGTAAATGGGCTGCCATAAAAGAAAAGGAGTCAGGGAGTTTGACAGCTTCGGACTTCATTGGTCTCGACTACGGTAACCCTCGGTTTGCTCAAGCCTTGCAAGAGGTTGAAGAGGAAGGAGAAGATGTTGCACCTGCAAATACTGCGCAACCGAAATCTATAGAGATTGAGGATGTCAACCCTCAAGATGATGGGGTTTAGGTTACCAACATTGACCAAGGTGATGGGGCTAAGGTTACCAACCTTGTGGCTGCAGATACTTAGACCATAATTTGTGAAGCTTCACTTGTAATTTTTTTCTTTTCATCTGTAATTGTTTGTAACCTCTGATAACATTCTCTTGCACAATTTGACTTGTAATTTTAACTTCTTCATATTATATCATCCTCTTTAGAGGAATTTTCTTCTTTTGATGAATGATCCTTTGAATAGTTTTATATGTCATGCAATGGTGTTTGTATTAAGGTCTGAAGTCTCAATATAATGGTATCTTCATCACTAAACTATGATGTTACCCTTGTAATTTGTCACCAAATTATGATGTTTTAAGGTCTCAGGTCATCTAACTAAGATGTTACCATCATAAATTCCACCAAATTAATGATGTTTAAGGTTTGAGGTCATCCAAATATGATATTTCCCTCATAAATTCCACCAAATTAATGATGTTTAAGGTCTGAGGTCATCCAAATATGATGTTTCACCTCAGACCCTGTCATCAAATTATGATGTTTTAAGGTCTGAGGTCATCCAAATATGATGTTGACCTCATAAATTTCACCAAATTAATGATGTTTAAGGTCTGAGGTCATCCAAATATGATGTTTCACCTCATACCCTGTCATTAAATTATGATGTTTTAAGGTCTGAGGTCATCTAACTAATATGTTACCCTTATAAATTCCACCAAATTAATGATGTTTAAGGTCTGAGGTCATCCAAATAATGATGTTATCCTCATAAATTTCACCAAATTAATGATGTTTAAGGTTTGAGGTCATCCAAATATGATGTTTCACCTCAGACCCTGTCACTAAATTATGATGTTTTAAGGTATGAGGTTATCTAAATATGATGTTGCCCTCATAAATTCCACTAAATTAATGATGTTTAAGGTCTGAGGTCATCCAAATATGATGTTTCACCTCAGACCCTGTCACCAGATTATGATGTTTTAAGGTCTGAAGTCATCTAACTAAGATGTCACCCTCATAAATTCCACCAAATTAATGATGTTTAAGGTTTGAGGTCATCCAAATAATGATGTTATCCTCATAAATTTCACCAAATTAATGATGTTTAAGGTCTGAGGTAATCCAAATATGATGTTTGACCTCAGACCCTATCACCAAATTATGATGTTTTAAGGTCTGAGGTCATCCAAATATGATGTTGCCCTCATAAATTCCACCAAAATAATGATGTTTAAGGTCTGAGGTCATCCAAATTGTAAGGACACAAATTTCCAATTGAGTCCATATGTAGTTTTGGCTCAATTCCGGACAAAAACATTTATTCATAGGAAAGTATGTAATTATAATACTCTCAAGCCTATGAAGTGTTTGTTGAAGTCGTAGCGGCAAAGAATATAAAGCTTCATCAAATGTGCCGGTTTGCGTGCCTCGTTTCTACGTCATCAACTATGGTTCCATGCTCCCAAGGTATGAATGCAATTATATTTATATAGGAGCTTGGAACAAAGTTTATTGGGTGTTACGTTTTATAAAAACTGCGTTTTGTTTTAAGAAAGAAATTATGTAAAACTTTAAATTAAGTTTATAAAGTTTTCTGGGCCAAAATCGAATTTTTCAATCTTTCTGGTCGTTCGTTAGATATGTCGTTCGAACGAGTTTTTTCGTTCGAACCAGATGTCGTTCGAACGAACCTGCCAACGAGTCTAAACTGGTCTGTTGTTCGAATGAACTTGTTCGTTCTAACGAGGTTTCCAACGAGATTCTAACGAAGTCCATACTGGTGTGTCGTTAGAAGTCTCGTTCGAACGAGAGTTCGTTCGAATGAAATTTCGTTCGAACGAGCTGTCAGGCGGGAAAAATTTTTGGCAGTTTTTCACCCACTTCCCCACTTGGTTTTTAACCAACCTTTTCAGACTTTAATATGTGCGGGAATCACTTTTGATGATTGATCTTTTTCATATCATACAAACTCATAGAGAGTGTTTTGAGAGCAAAACTAAAAGGAGAAAAAAATCATGTTTTGAGTGAGATTTTTCAAAGAGAAATTTACTTATCACTCTAGTTTTACACCCATACTGTTTATCCAAGTTCATCTATATACATATCATTTGCTTGGAGTTTGGCACCGGTTTATCTCTTCCGTCTCAAAGAGAAGTTTTGGTTTGCTTCTACATCCATCAAAGAAGAAGACGTTTTGTTGTGATTCAACCCACTTGGAGAAAGGCTCCTTGCTCGGGTGATGGTGACCATAGAAAGCCCCATCGGTGGATTCCGAGACCGCGGTGGTGTTCCGAGGTTGTCCGCTAGGAAGAGGTGACTACGAGAAGAAGCGTCGAGGCTTGAGAGGGATCGAGTCAGTCGTTGTAAGTCTATCTGTCTTGTAAATGTAATTCCGTATCTAGTGGACTTGTGGCTAGGGCCGTCCGTGGTTGTTTCCCGTCTTGCGTTTTTCCTTGTACATCTCGGCGTAGTGTGATAATGTTTATTTTATCTTGCATCATAACGTAGAACGCATGCTTAGACTAATTCAAGATAAAATTCGGTTTACATCATCACACTCACTTTAATTTGAACTTATATTAAATATTCGATAATGTTGTTTAATTCAAGTCATTTGCTAAAATTTGGTTTCGCCTAACTTGCTAATATTGATAAATATCACTTAGGCAAATTCTAGGACTTGGATTAACTTATTTTAATTTGTTTTGAAGAAATTAAAATTTGGCTTTGTTTATTGTTGAACCATCACGTTCATACGCTTCCGCACCACCTCGTGTTTGTTTAACACATAAAAAGGAAATTGCTAGCCAAGCTTTTTCAAATTGGTATCAGAGCCAAAGCGATAAATTATTTCGTTAACGATCTTTTTAAATAATTTTTGGCTAAAATGGACTTTTCCCCATTTTCAAAATTTCTTATTTTCGATGGTTCAAACTACGCGTATTGGAAAGCGCGAATGAGATCGGCACTAAACTCTATCGACGAGAGAGTTTGGATGTCTGTTGTTACCGGGTACTCCCCACCAACTTACTTAGTTGAAAATGAACGAGTTATCAAACCCGCCGATAGATGGACTGAAAATGAGTTTAAACTTGCTAACTTTAATTCCCGAGGTTTAAATGCCTTATTTAGCGCTGTCGCACCGGATGAATTCCGACGTATTATGACGTGTGAAACCGCTAAAGAAGCTTGGGATATTTTACAATTAACTCATGAAGGAACTAGTGTCGTTAAAGCTTCAAAACTCCAAAACCTCACCACTCAATTTGAAACTATCAAAATGGATGAAAAAGAAACTTTTGATAAATTTTATGCTAGACTTTCTGATATTGTTAATTCATCTTTTAACTTGGGAGAGAAAATACCTGCCGACCGTGTTGTAAAGAAAATTTTAAGGTCCCTACCCGATAGATTTATTCCTAAAGTGACTGTTTTAAATTCTTTACCCACTTTAGCCTCTACGAAATTAGAAGAGCTTGTAGGTGATTTACAAACCTATGAACTAGATATGTTTCCCTCTAAAACTGAAAAGACAATTGAAAAGGGTGTTGCTTTAAAAGCCCGAAAAGAGGTCAAACAAGTAGTAGAGAGCGATAGTGATAGTGACTCGGAAGATATGGCTTTGTTTGCTCGTAAATTTAGAAAATTTCTTAAATTTAACAAAGATAAATTTAAAAATGATTTTAAGAAATTTGATACTTCTAAACATGATAAAAGCGAGAAGATTTCTAAAGTCGAGAAGATCCCTAAACCTAGCAATGACAATTTAGATAGGGACGAGTCTGATAAGTGTTTTGGTTGTGAAGGTTATGTCCATAGGGCTTATGAGTGCCCCACTAAACTAAGGAAAGATGGTAAGCGACCCATTTCATATAATGCAACCCTTAGTGATAGTGATAAGGAAGAGAAGCCCGATTCCCCCACTAAGAAAAATTTTGTGGCTTTTATGGCTAGTCATGTGAGTGATAGTGACAACTCATCGATTGATGAAACGATAGCACACGCCACTTCCAAGGTCATTGTACATGATTCTCTTATGTTTGATGATAGTGAGAGTGAAGAAGAAAGTGAGAGTGAAAATGAAGAAGAGGTTAATGTGAGTGAACTTCAAAATGCTTTTCAAGAACTTTATAAAGAATCTATTAAATTGAAAAGAGCTAATTTGAAGTTAGAAGCTAGTTTAAGAGAGAGTGTCAAGGTCATTGATGAAAATGATTTAATAGAAGACCTTAGGACACGTGAGAGTACTCTTCGAGAGAAGCTAGAATACGTAGAAGGCGAAAGAGATAGCCTTAGGGGTTTAATGGAATCCTTGAAAAAGGAGCTTCTTGCTTTTGAAGAGCGAACTGTTTTATTAGAGTCTAATATTTTGGAATTGCAAGATAAATTAAAAGACTCTAGTAATGTCAAATTTGATTTGGAGTGTCGTTCGGAAAAACTAGATAAAATGTTAGGAACGGTCCAAATTAAAAATGACACTTGTGGTTTAGGCTTCAATACTTGTAATGAATTTACTCATAATGCCAAAGCCATTGTTTTAGGAGAATCTACTAGGAATGCATTTAATGATCACTCCTTAGGTCAATCTTTTCGACATGCTCTTGCTTGTACACATTGTGGTCGAAAAGGTCATCTTAGGAAATTTTGTTTTGATCTTAAACGAATTCCTAGAAAACCCCATAGTAAAGTAACCACGGTAGTTAACGTTCCTACACCCCAAGATAGTCATTCCTCATTAATTTGGGTTAGGAAATCCGACTTGGTTGCCTTACAAAATAGGGTTGTTGGTTCTCATTTACTTTCACACGCTTCCTCCCTTGCTAAATCTAAAGGATGAATGTGTTAGTGTTTGCATACTTTAGCGTTTGTACTTTATGCTATATTCACATGCTAAATGTATGCTTGTTCAGTCAATTTTCTAGTCATTACTTTATTTGATATCACATGCTAGAAATTATGACTTGTTTATCTTTTTGTATTATATTTTGTGTTTGAATTAATTGAAAAATATAAAAAGATTTCTGTTTATCACTTGTGTTTTATTTATCTCATTTAAGCTTAATGAAAAATACAAATGATTTTTGTTTGTCCTTTTGAGTAAATATTTACTTTTGATTAAATATGTTAAAAACTCAAAAATATTTTATTTTGTGTGTATTTTAGTTTGACACACTTTAAGTGGCATATATTTGTGTTTGAATCCCATCGTGTACGCTCCCATGTGGCTAGAACTTTTGGTTTAGATTTTCAATCCTTAAAATGTTCTTTACCATGTTTTATATGGAGTAGTTGGATTTTGTATTGTTTAAATGGATTCTATTTCTATATGCCTCTATTCACACATGCACGAGCTCTTTTGAAATCTTAATGTCACATGTTATATTTGAGCTTTTTGAGGTGTTCTCCTACCAATCTAGTCATCTACATATCTTTGACCTAGGAGGACTAGTGCATGTCAAAATCCGTTGCATGTGAGATTTGTGTGAAAATGAAAAAAATGATAAATAAAAATGTGCACGGGGAAGGGCTCCGAAAGGATGAATTAAATCCTTTGCGATTGTAAGCCACCGTTTATTGGATATAAAAGAAATTCGTGATCCAAAGGCCTAAAAACAGAATATTTGGCATTAAAAAGAAAAATTGCCAAGGCCTATGTTTGTTTGATATATTCATTCAAAAGCAAAAGAATATATATATGCCTATTGAGGGAGAATTGGATGGTATATCAACGGTTTGCACAATGTCCGTTTATCCTAGTTGTCTTTAATGTCATGACTCTATTTGGTTTGTAGAATCATCATCATGCTAGGCTTGTATGCATTGTGTTTGTTTGTTCATTGAGTTCAATATTTATATTGTCACATGAGGTTATATTTAAATGTGATAAAGTTTGCAATCAAATGAGAACTCCGTGAATGTTTATTAAGTGTTTGGGTCTAAACTTAATTGTTGCTAGTTCACACCCCTACACTTCCGTTTCCATATGACACATTTTTGCCATACGAGTGTGCAAACTTATTGTATTTTGTGTTATATGTGTGTTTATATCTATATATATGCAAGTACTCTATTGGTATATTTATAATATATATACATATGATATTTGTTTGTCTTTGCCTTGCTTTTATTGACCATATGCTTTCATGTCTTATCACTTTAAGCTTCAACATGCTGTTTATTAGTTCTTTATCCTTTGCCTATTCCTGAACAAAAAGGGGGAGAATGATGATAGGGGGAGAAATGGTATCTAATCCTATTACTATCGTATCTTCGTTTGGGGTAGATTTATCTTAGGGAGAGACGTCTTTCTAAGTAGGTCATGTGTTTGATAAAGGGGAGAATTAATTTAGGGGGAATAATTTAATTAATTGCATTTTATATTTTGATATTCCCTATGCATTTGATGAGTTTGCTTAAGTGTGCAGGTATTCTACTAAAGCGGCATTGTTTAATGGCAAAGCGTTTGATCCTTGGGTTCAGTCAAGTTTGGGCGGGTTATGTTTTGAGTCTAGTGAGTTTGACGGCCCTTTAGGATTTTTGTTTGGTTTTTGTCCCGGAATAGCCAAAGGGGGAGATTTGTAAGGACACAAATTTCCAATTGAGTCCATATGTAGTTTTGGCTCAATTCCGGACAAAAACATTTATTCATAGGAAAGTATGTAATTATAATACTCTCAAGCCTATGAAGTGTTTGTTGAACTCGTAGCGGCAAAGAATATAAAGCTTCATCAAATGTGACGGTTTGCGTGCCTCGTTTCTACGTCATCAACTATGGTTCCATGCTCCCAAGGTATGAATGCAATTATATTTATATAGGAGCTTGGAACAAAGTTTATTGGCTGTTACGTTTTATAAAAACTGTGTTTTGTTTTAAGAAAGAAATTATATAAAACTTTAAATTAAGTTTATAAAGTTTTCTGGGCCAAAATCGAATTTTTCAATCTTTCTGGTCGTTCGTTAGATATGTCGTTCGAACGAGTTTTTTCGTTCGAACCAGATGTCGTTCGAACGAACCTGCCAACGAGTCTAAACTGGTCTGTCGTTCAAAATGTCGTTCGAACAAACTTGTTCGTTCTAACGAGGTTTCCAACGAGATTCTAACGAAGTCCATACTGGTGTGTCGTTAGAAGTCTCGTTCGAACGAGAGTTCGTTCGAACGAAATGTCGTTCGAACGAGCTGTCAGGCGGGAACAGTTTTTGGCAGTTTTTCACCCACTTCCCCACTTGGTTTTTAACCAACCTTTTCAGACTTTAATATGTGCGGGAATCACTTTTGATGATTGATCTTTTTCATATCATACAAACTCATAGAGAGTGTTTTGAGAGCAAAACTAAAAGGAGAAAAAGATCATGTTTTGAGTGAGATTTTTCAAAGAGAAATTTACTTATCACTCTAGTTTTACACCCATACTATTTATCCAAGTTCATCTATATACATATCATTTGCTTGGAGTTTGGCACCGGTTTATCTCTTCCGTTTCAAAGAGAAGTTTTGGTTTGCTTCTACATCCATCAAAGAAGAAGACGTTTTGTTGTGATTCAACCCACTTGGAGAAAGGCTCCTTGCTCGGGTGACGGTGACCATAGAAAGCCCCATCGGTGGATTCCGAGACCGCGGTGGTGTTCCGAGGTTGTCCGCTAGGAAGAGGTGACTACGAGAAGAAGCGTCGAGGCTTGAGAGGTATCGAGTCAGTCGTTGTAAATCTATCTGTCTTGTAAATGTAATTCCGTATCTAGTGGACTTGTGGCTAGGGCCGTCCGAGGTTGTTTCCCGTTTTGGGTTTTTCCTCGTACATCTCGGCGTAGTGTGATAATGTTTATTTTATCTTGCATCATAACGTAGAACGCATGCTTAGACTAATTCAAGATAAAATTCGGTTTACATCATCACACTCACTTTAATTTGAACTTATATTAAATATTCGATAATGTTGTTTAATTCAAGTCATTTGCTAAAATTTGGTTTCGCCTAACTTGCTAATATTGATAAATATCACTTAGGCAAATTCTAGGACTTGGATTAACTTATTTTAATTTGTTTTGAAGAAATTAAAATTTGGCTTTGTTTATTGTTGAACCATCACGTTCATACGCTTCCGCACCACCTCGTGTTTGTTTAACACATAAAAAGGAAATTGCTAGCCAAGCTTTTTCACAAATATGATGTTTCACCTCAGACCCTGTCACCAAATTATGATGTTTTAAGGTTGAGGTCATCTAACTAAGATGTTACCCTCATAAATTCCACCAAATTAATGATGTTTGAGGTCTGAGGTCATCCAAATAATGATGTTATCCTCAAAAATTTCACCAAATTAATGATGTTTAAGGTCTGAGGTCATCCAAATATGATGTTTCACCTCAAACACTGTCACCAAATTATGATGTTTTAAGGTATGAGGTCATCCAAATATGATGTTGCCCTCATAAATTTCACCAAATTAATGATGTTTAAGGTCTGAGGTCATCCAAATATGACGTTTCACCTCAGACCCTGTCACCAGATTATGATGTTTTAAGGTCTGAGGTCATCTAACTAAGATGTTACCCTCATAAATTCCACCAAATTAAAAATGTTTAAGGTCTGAGGCCATCCAAATAATGATGTTACTTTCACAAATTTCACCAAATTAATGATGTTTAAGGTCCGAGGTCATCCAAATATTATATTTCACCTCAGACCCTGTCACCAAATTATGATGTTTTAAGGTCTGAGGTCATCCAAATATGATGTTGCCCTCATAACTTCCACCAAATTAATGATGTTTAAGGTCTGATGTCATCCAAATATGATGTTTCACCTCAGACCCTATCACCAAATTATGATGTTTTAAGATCTGATGTCGTCAAACTAAGATGTTACCCTCATAAATTTCACCAAATTAATGATGTTTAAGGTTTGAGGTCATCCAAATATGATGCTTCACCTTAGACGCTGTCACTAAATTATGATGTTTTAAGGTCTGAGGTCATCAAACTAAGATGTTACCCTCATAAATTTCACCAAATTAATGATGTTTAAGGTCTGAGGTCATCCAAATATGATGTTTCACCTCAGACCCTGTCTCCAAATTATTCTGTTTTAAGGTCTGAGGTCATCTAACTAAGATGTTACCTCATAATTTTACCATTAAAGAAATCCAAACAAAGTATTGACACAAGAACTGCTCTTCTCATTAATATTCTTTTCGTAACATAATACATTTACATAGAAATAATGGCAATCATCATATGTAGTACTTCTTCAGGTGATCAGCATTCCATGGATTGGAGAAAGGTTCCCCCTCGAGATTTTCTAGCGGATAGGTATCGGGTACAACCTCATCGACAACTTTATAGGGATCATGCCAATTCGGGTGAAGCTTGTTTGTCTTCTGCAACGTCTTCTTCATCACCAGGTCTCCTACATTTATAGGTCTTGATTTCACCATTTGATTGCAGAACTTTGTTGTTCTCTGTTGGTAGGCTGCCTGTCTGATCTCGATGTCTTCCCTTCTCTCCTCGATCAAATCTAGGTCAAGCCTTATCTCTTCCCCATTCTTCTCGAGGTCATAGGCCTGAACTCTGTGAGGGGGGAGTCCTACTTATGTAGGTATGATGGCTTCTGAGCCATGTGTTAACATAAATGGGGTCTCCCTCATTGGTGTCCTTGTCGTTGTTCTGTAGGCCCATAACACTGCATAAACCTCTTCCATTCATCTCCCTTTGGCCTCTTCCAACCTCTTCTTAATCCCATCGAGGATTGTTTGGTTTGTGACTTCGGTCTGCCCATTTTCTTGGGGTTGGCCTGGAGAAGAGAAAAATTGCTTGATCCCGACTCACTCACAGTATTTCTCCAAGGAAGAATTCTTGAACTGGGATCCATTTTCTGAGATGAGGATGTTCGAAAGACTATGCCTGCATATGATGCTCTTCTCGATAAACTGGAAGGTCTTCTGCTCTGTAATCGTGATCATCGGCCCAACCTCTACCCCCTTGGAGAAGTAATCAATCGCTACTATCAGAAATGGGTAATTATTCGCAGCCCTTAGCAATGGTCCCACCAAGTCAATCCCCCATACCGTAAATGGACAAGGGGAACTGATCGATGTCATAGGTTGATGAGGTTGATGAGGGATAGTGGAGAATCTCTGGCACTTGTCACACCTCTTGATGTAGGCTGCAGCGTCTTTAGCCAAGGTCGGCCACCAGTATCACTGCGCAATTATCCTCTTAGCTAAAGGTATTCCTCCTATGTGACTGGAGCAAGAACCCTCGTGTATATCTTGTAATATATGGGGGACCTCTTTGGGATGGACACATTTGAGAAGAGGCAGTAGAAATGCTTTCTTATATAGGACATCTCCTATTGTTGAGAAGTTTGCAGCTCTATACCTCAATTTCCTCCTTTCTAGCTTCGATTCCGGTAGCTTTCCCTCTTTGATATATCTTATGAGGGGGTCCATCCATGAGTCTCCTAGGTTCAAGTTGAGGCAAGAGCTAGCAACCTCTCCATCCTCAATGGTCGGTTTGTGCAGGATTTCGACTGGTACTGTCCTTCTGATGCCTGTCTTTATTGCTGAAGCCAGCCTTACCAATGCATCTGCATGACTGTTGTCTTGTCTAGGGACCCTCTTCATCTTTACCTCTTCAAAGATTTCTAACATTATTCTTTCCCTCTTCAGGTATTTCGCCATCCTATCGTCCTTAGCCTCATTCACTCCAAGTATCTGGTTGACAACCAACCTCGAGTCGTTGTGAAGTAAGAGTCGGCCAACTCTAAAGGTTTTTGCTAAGGAGAGGCTTGTTATCAAGGCCTCATATTTTGAATCGTTTTTCAATGCTTTGAAGTTGAACGTTAGTGTATATTCAACGTCGGTACCATCCGGGGTTGACAGTATCAGCCCTGCACTACTTCCACTTTTACGAAAAGACCCATCAACGAAGAGGTTCCAAACATCTTCACTTGAAGAGAAGTGAACCTCTAACAGGGCTCCTTACCTAAAAAGGTACCTGTCTTCCTCATTCTCGGCTACTCCTCTTCTGGCTCTGCTGGATACAACCCCTTTCGATTCTCGGAAGACATTACTATTTGATCCCTCTATAATATCTGGATTATTCTCAACCTCGGCCTCTTCCCATGTGAACTCAGCAACAAAGTCTATGAGTGCCTGCCCTTTGATGGCCACCCTGGGCTGATAGATAAGGTTATACTCTCCCAACTCGATGGCCCAGGTCATCAATCTGCCAGACTTCTCAGGCTTGTGGAGGACTTGTCTTAATGGTGAGTCAGTGAGGATGACCATAGAGTGGGCTTGGAAATAGGGTTTCATTTACCTAGAAACGTGTATCAAGGCGTAGGCCAACTTCTTCATCCGAGGATAGTTCTGTTCAGACCCTTGAAGGGCCTTACTATTGAAGTATACAGGCCTCTGTATCCCATCGTCTTCTCGTACTATGGTTACGCTTATAGCTGACTCTCAAACTGCTAGATAGACATACAACTTCTCTCCCAAAATGGGCCAAAATAAGAGTAGTGGGATCCGAGGTAGGACTTGAGCTGTCTAAAGGACTTATCACACTACTCATCCCATTCGAAGGCCTTTTTAAGAACCTTAAAAAATGGAAGACACTTGTCCGTAGCTCTGGAAACAAATCTGTTGAGTACTGCGACTCTTCCAGTAAGCCTCTGAACGTCTTTTATACTTCTTGGTGTCTTTATATCAAGCAAAGCCTTAATTTTCTCAGGGTTGGCCTCTATTCCCCTCTGATTGACTATAAATCTAAGAAACTTTCCATCTCCTACTCCAAAGATACACTCGGGATGATTGAGCTTCATCCTGTATAAGTCCATGGTGTCAAAAGTTCTCTCTAGATTTGATATGTGGGTGCAGGCCTTCAAGCTTTTAGTCAACATATCATCTACATATACCTTCATGGTCTTGCCAATTTGATCTTTAAACACCTTATTTACAAGACGTTGATACACGACCCCTGTATTCTTCAAGCGGGCATGACCTTATAGCAATAGGTCCCCTTATTTGTGATGAAGGTTGTCTCCTCTGAGTCTTCAGAATCTATGAAAATTTAATTGTAGCCTGAATACGCATCCATATAGCTCATAAGTTCATGCCCTATGGTGGTAACTACCACCTGATCAATTCGAGGTAAGAGATAGCTATCTTTTGGGTAAGACTTGTTCACGTCAGTGAAGTCTATGCACATCCTCCATTTCCCATTGGCATTGGGCACAATGACGGCATTTGATAACCACTCTGGGTATATGACCTCCCTTATGAACTCTGCCTCTTCCAACTTTTTGGCCTCTTCCCTGATGACATCATACTTTTCTCTGGATTAAACTCTTTGTCTTTGTTTGATTGGCTTAGCATCCTCTACCACCTTGAGTTTGTGGCACATAACCTCTGGGTCGATGCCTGACATGTCTGCATGTCTCCAAGCGAAGACACTCTACCTCTTCTTCAAAAATCTTATCAGCTCTTCCTTGATCCCCGGTTTTAAGGCCTTACCGATTTGGACAGTTTTTTCTGGTTCGTCCTCATTAGGGACGGTGGATTCTACATCTTTCGTGACCTCTCCTTTCTTTAATTTGGTTCCATCCCTAGGAACAAGTGTATAAATATTATACGTTATTATTGCCCTCTTATGTGCCTCTCTCACTTTTGCCGAGTTGAAGTAGCATTCTCGTGTTGTGGTTTGGTCACCTTGCACTTCCCCTACCCCATAGGGGGTAGGGAATTTTAGTATTTGGTGAACCGTCAATGGTACGGCCTCAAACTCCTTAAGGGCTACTCTTCCTATGATGAGGTTATAGGCCGAGAAGACGTTTTCATCCATAACAAAAAAATTAATCTTCCTTGTCAACCTCTTAGGCCATTCGTCTCCCATTCGTACATCCATCTCATACATGCCCAATGGATGGAATTTTTCATTGCTGAATTCCATCAACGGATGATGATAAGGTACAAGCCTTACTTTGCTGAGGCCTAGGCTCTTAAAGCAGGTCAAGAACATAACATCTGCGGAGCTTCCTCCATCTACGAGGCTTCTCTGTATCTCACATCCATGCACTCTTATTGTAATTACCAAAGGGTCATCATGTGGAGCTAAGATACCTTTGAAGTCGAGTCGGAAGAACCCAACTATAAGAGTATCCATATCCACCTTCTTCCTTTTCTTCTTAGCCTCTCAAGACGCCAGATTCACAACCTACACCTTGGTCACAGCCTTAGCCTCTGCCACATAAGCTTTACGGTCGGCTACTTCAGAGCCACCCCCTTCTAGTCCTCCACATATGGTGTTAACGCCTAAGGAGATCATTTCAACCCTCTTCACAGGGGCATTGTCATCTTTAGGTGGGAGGTCTGGATAATCCTCATCATCACCATTTGAGTTATCATCTCTTCCTGCTGGGGTGTCATCTCGACATCTGTCGCTTCTCTTCTTTTTAGGATCATCTCTTCCCCTCTTGGGAGCCTTACCATCGACATACTTCCTCATCTTTCTGGACTTCAACATCTTCTCGATTTTATCCCTCAAAGAGAATAACTTATCTGTCACATGGTCGTGGTCTTGGTGAAACTCGCACCACAGGTTCTTATTCTTCTTATGCGGAGGGGCCTTCAACTTCTCTGGCCATCTCACAGACCGATCATTCTTGATCTCGTTGAGGATGTGTTCACAGTTCACAATTAGAGGAGTGTTTGACCTTGGTTAACTCTTCAAATTGAGCAAATCTCTTGGAAACATATAAGGGCCATGCATAACCTTTCTAACGGTTCATCCCGTGCATGAATCAACCTTACAGTTCGAATGAACAATCTGTTTCCCTCTTGTCTAAAAGATCAACGGGTGCTTTTGAGACTTGTTTAACCATAATTAATCCCTAAACCTGGTATCAAACCAATGGATTCTTAAAGGGATCTAAATACCCTTTCCAACGGTTCATCTCATGCGCGATTCGGGCTTACGAATTGCATTTTACGACCGTTTTTCCAGAAAATCTGCAAAGAACTATCGAATGGCAAACTCATTTTACTGCCCATCGGCAGTGTGTCTTGGGTCATTTTCCAATAGTTAGGTCAAGGACAATGCTGATCGGAAACCCCTTAACCCTATAAAAGGAGAGCATGAGCTTACTTCGAAAGACACCTCAGAAACATTCCTCTCAGTGATCTAAGCAACATTTTCTCGAAGTCAGTGTAGTTTCCATCTTGAAACCTCTCCCTCGCATTCCATTTCCATCCCTTCCTTACCCAATTTGGAAAATTCCCTTCCCTATCCTCCAACCACCTTCATCCACTTACAACAGCAACCCTTCAACATTCAAGATCAACTTCAAGGTTTCAAAACAAGGTCTAAATCTTTCACTCTCTCTCTAAACTTTCTTATTTTCGCATTAGTTACTTAATTCTTATTTTAGCATTTCATTTTTATTATATGGCACATATTAACATCCAACTTTTTTATTGGAGTACTTCACAAACTATACTTTTTATAAAAAAAAAAACAAAAATAAGAAAAAGAGGGTTGGCTTGTAAATTCCAAACGGGGATTTCTCACTACATTTTCTTAGACTAAAACATCATTTTTCCACACACACACATATAAGAAAAGTCTCCGATTGGATTTATGAGATAAACCCCAACCCATGTTATATGCGAACTACGTGAACTTTGATGCCTTTTTAGGCTACATAGGCGTCTCGGGTAAAATCCGAGTTTTGAGTCCTCTCTTATTTGTGTTCATATATTATTTTCATATCATTTATTTGTAATTCATGCTTGTGTTTTGTCCAACCTATACCATCGTCCTTCTATAAAAGATCGGTGACCCGATAAACGCACACATAATATTTTGATTATTATTTTGGGAACATTCCTAAGGATGACCTCACTCCGCCTTTATCCATAACGCTAGTCGAGTAATTCCACTCTCCATTTATACATACACACACACTTCACAGAGTTATTAAGGAGAAGAATAACACATGCCAATGAGAGACCAAAAGGGCAGAGTGGGTGACTAATACCTTCTCATTCTATAACTTAGTCCCCGAATCCTTGAACTAATTGGTTTTGCAAGCATTAGTATGTCTTTGATGCCGTTCTCTCGAGGAAAAAATATTTCTTTTGTCTGTTTTGTGAGAAATAGGCTGGTGACTCTATCTTTATACATTGCCCACACATCACCTCAATTGATGACGGTCGAAGCACCCCGAGGAAGGTCGAGAGACCCCCGGGCGCGAGCGCTGACTGGGAGGGATGGCCATAGTGGCGACTCCATTGTGGATTTACATTCTTTGAGGACTAGACTCTATTTTTACATGGGTGTTATTATTGTTTGTATGTGGGCCTATGAACCTACCTATATGTTCCCTTTTTCCTCTATTACATCTTGTATATATCTATCTCATGTTTATATCACTTCTCACTCACTTTTCACTTCACACACTTGTAAATGCCCTCCATGTACACTTCACACCACCTACACTTGTATATAGGATAACTTATGCCCGCCTACTTCACACACCACTTATAATATCCAAGTTTAGGCTTCACTAGCACAAAACTCCACTTATCACACTTGTATATATCCATGATCACTTACACATATCACACACCACTTGTAGTTAATTGATGCTTAGTGTCACTACCACACACTCACTTGTAGATATTAACATATCACTCACTCACATATATCCATGCTTAGTGTAGTCTCCATGCTCCATACTAGATTTACTTTTCAAGATACTTGTACATTCTTCCCCATTAATATAGTGATCCTTTTACTCATCATGCCTAAAAAAAGACTATCTTCATAATATACTTGTTGATACCAAATTTAGTCTGCCGACGTGGACCAATCACATGAAGACACGTGTCAACCTACGTGGCAAATACAAATACTTTCAATGAACAGCATATTGTCACCGAGCTACTCAGGCACTCCGAGCAACTTAAGCATATCGAGCAACTTAAGCGGTCCGAGCTACTTAGCGTGCAGATCATCCAAATCAAGAAAACCAAAAGGAAACTACGCATTAAATGTGCATTATTATCGTACAAATGTATATGTCTACTAGATAACAGCGCATTATCTTTTCATCTGGACAGCCTCAAGGCTATAATTACATTGTAACCTCCTCATAAGAAGGGGACTTTGGATCTCTTGGTAAACCTATTATCGAGATTCAAGGGAAACAGTCAGCAATACAAAACAGTGGACGTAGGCCATTTTCATAAGGCTGAACCACTTTAAAAATCCTTTGTCTTGTTTATTCATTTTCATCTATGATTGATTAATTAGATATAATCTAGTTTTTTACATCAATAGATTGGCGCCGTCTGTGGGAAACGACTGTACTTAGTGTTTTTCACCAACACAACTCATCATCTATGACTGAGAATCCAGAATCCAGTAATCGAAACACTGGGGTCCCTCCAAACCCTTCTACTCCCCCAAATATTCAAGATCTGGCTGGCATAATGGCTAATTTATCCCAAGGCTAAACGACCATGCAAGAAACTATGCGTCAACTTATACAAACTGTTCAAGGTCGAGTGCCGGCCCAATCAGGACAATGAAATGTTCATAGAAATACCCATTTGCCATCTTCAAGAACTAGACGAACTCTATTCCCAAAGATCTCTCAATCTAGACGTACTGGCTCACACCGTACTGAGAGGACTAATTATCCTTCGTATCAACCAGGTCGGACTTCATTAGTACGAGCTACAGATTCCCAACGAAATGTCACTCTAACACCATAAAGGACTAGTGCTATGGAAAGGTTGAGTAGAGTCTCCCCTTTTGATCGATTGGGCCCTAGGAGGAATATAAGTCCTCCTAGGATTGCATCGAGGAACTCTCAACAACCATCCGACCTAAGGGAAGGCTCTGCCCAATCACGCCCAGCAGCCCATAATGAAAGATCTCAAGAGAAAAACTCAACGCGATCAATCGCTCGAACAAATAGGCCCGAGGTGGGAAAAGATGGATGAAAAGGCTCTATTCAAAGGTTGGAGGACCGGTTAGGGGAAATGGATAAGGCCAAGAATCCTCTAGAAATAACTTTTGTCCAAAGGACCCCGTTCGTGCAGGCAATTGTGGATTTTCCCACACCATCAAAATTCAAAGCTCCTATGGTGACACCTAAATATGATGAAAAAACTGATCTTATCCTCCATATAGAAAAATACCAAGCTTCTGCCGATATTTATGCTGTTCCAGACGAGATGAGATGCATGGCATTTTCAGGAACTCTCACCGGGTCATCTCAGATATGGTACAACAACCTTCCTCGTGGAAAGATTGCAACTTTCCTTCAACTGGCAAAGCTTTTCATAGGGAATTTCTGTTTTGGAGCGAAACTAGTTAAAAGAGTAGCACACTTACTAAGCGTTAGGCAGAATCCAGAAGAAAGTACGAGGGACTATATTACTCGTTTCAATAACGAGAAAATTATGGTAATAGATTACGAGGAGAAGACAACAATTACTGCTCTGATAAGTGGACTGTTACCAGATAAGTTGTACTATACTTTGGCCAAAGATCCACCTAGGACCATGGCAGAACTGATGGCCAAGGCAGCCAAGACCATGAAAGCTAAGGAAACCATGGCTGCGAAGAAGAATACAGACACCAAGGAGACTAAGGTTGAAGCTGGTAAAACCGAGAAGAGTGATCAGAAGAACAATGGTGGCAACAAGCAGTTGAAAGGTAAGAAAGTGCTGGAGCAGATGAGGAAATATGGAAATTGTACTCCCTTGAAGGTAGACATAAATTACATTTCGGAGGAGATCAAGAACAGCGAGGAGTTAGTCTGGCCAGGGAAAATGAAGGCAGATCCTGATAAAAGGGACAAGTCCAAATATTATGAATTCCACAAAGACCATGGTTATATGACCAAACGTTGCATAGCTCTCCAGAATGAAATTCAATCACTCATCAGGCGAGGAAAATTGGCTAAGTATGTTAATCGCCAAAATAGTGGAAAGACAAGCGACTGAGAAAGGGAAAGATCGAAATCTCCTCGCAGACCAAAAGATGACAAGAAGAGAGATCATGAAGACGATCCAGAAGATGATCCCGATCTCCCCAAAAGACCAAGACAGCCAGAACGCGAGGTATTTTAAATCCATTTTGGGTCATTTGAATGTAATGTCATTATAAGTGGAGATACAGGAGGTGGAGATCTGACTATGAAGAGAAAAGCTTACCTCAATGAGGCCCAAGCTTGCTCTTATATATAGGGAATAAACCTGGCTAAAGATGATCTCCCAAGGAAGGTGAATAGGGACAAACTGGTCATCGATTTTTATAAAAATGACCTAGCAGGCGTACTATATCCTCATGATGACCCATTGGTGATCAAGATGAGAATGAAGGAAGTGGTGATTTCACGGGTACTGGTGGACAATGGTAGCTCTTCAGACATCATGTTCTACCTATGCTTTGACAGTTTAAATTTGAAGTTAGCCCAGTTGGAGCCATATCATAGGCCCCTCCTCAATTTTACTAGCGAAAAGGTTTTTCCACTTGGGACAATCAAGTTGGACATGCTTATTGGTACATGGTCTGCTTGTCAAACAGAAAGAGTACGCTTTTTCGTAATGGATAAAAACATCCAATCAGCATACAACGTCATCATGGGAAGGGTAGGCCTGAAGAAGTTCGAGGCAGTACCATCTACTGTACATCAATGTTTAAAATTCCTAACCAACTTTGGAGTGGGAGTTGTGAAAGGCGACCAGAAATTAGCTCGAGAATGCTACTATTTATCTACCGAACAGGAGGAACGAGAAGAATCTAGGAAGAAGACTACTACATACCAAGTGGATGAAACAGAAGATGCAAAGATTGAAACATTAGACCCTAAAAACGAGTCTTAGCTCGTGAAGGTCCAGGTCATGGAAGCTATCAAAAATATCATTCTAGATGATGAACACCCAGAACGAACAACCCAAATTAGTGCATCGTTGGATGTATCATTAAAATAGGAACTGGTAGCATTTCTAAGGCGCAGAAAATAGACTTTTGAATGGAGTCATGAAGACATGCCAGGAATAGACCCGAGTTTTCTGTGTCACGAGCTCAACATGAACAAGGAAATCAAGCCAGTGAAGCAGCGAAGAAGAGTGTTCAGTCCTGAAAATAACCAAGCTATACAGGAAGAGGTAGAGAAACTACAAAAATCCTTTTTTATTGAGGACGTTAAATATCCAGATTGGCTAGAAAATGTGGTGATGGTAAAGAAGAAAAATAATAAGTGGAGGATGTGTATGGACTTCACTGATCTTAATAAAGCTTGCCCAAAGGATCATTTTCCTTTGCCTCGAATCGATCAGCTGGTGGATGCTACCTCGGGGAATGAATTATTGAGTTTCATGGATGCTTACTCTGGTTACAACCAGATCAGAATGAAACCTGAGGACAAGAAAAGTACCTCCTTTATCACCACAAGGGGAACTTATTGCTATAATGTTATGCCTTTCGGACTTAAAAACGCAGGTGCAACATATCAGAGGCTGATGAATAAGGTGTTTATAGAGCAAATCAGTCATAACATAGGGGTTTATGTTGATGATATGCTGATGAAAAGCAAGAAAGTTGTTGATTATCTAGTTGACCTAGGTCAGACTTTTGATCAACTAGAGAAATATCAAATGAAGTTAAATCCCACCAAATGCATATTTGGAGTACGAGAAGGTATGTTTCTCAGATATATTTTTAAATAACGAGGTATCGAGGCGAACCCTGAAAAGATCAAGTCCCTACTAGAGCTACGATCTCCAGCTACGAAGAAGGAGGTGCAAAGTCTCACAATGCGAGTTGCAGCACTTAACAGATTTGTGTCACGAGCAATAAACAAATGCCTCCCATTCTTCAAAACACTTTGAAAAACTTTTGAATGGAATGATGAATGCGAGGAGGCCTTTCAAGAGTTAAAGAAATATCTGGGGACACCTCCATTGTTATCCAGACCAGTGATGGGAGAAAAACTATACTTGTATCTGGCAGTTTTAGAGAATGCAGTTATCTCGGCGTTGATAAGAGTGGAGGACGGAGTACAAAATCCGGTCTATTACACCAACAAGGCATTCCGAGAAGCAGAGATCAAATATCCAAGACTAGAGAAGTTGGCACTAGCACTGATCGAACAAGCAGAAGGATGAGGCCATACTTCCAAGCCCATACTATAGTAGTGTATATTGATATGCCATTAAGACAAGCTCTGCATAAATCGTAGAAATCAGGAAGATTGATGTACTGGGTGGTAGAACTTGGTGAATATGACATAGTTTATGAGCCCATGTCCTCACTTAAGGGGTAGGCAGTAGCGGATTTTCTTGCAGAGTTTACTCATTCTGACTCATCCGAAGAGCAGGAGTTCAATACAAACCAACCCGTGGATGTTATGGGATCACCAAAGATAGCACCCGACCAACGTCCATCCGCGGATAAGCAAGAGAGGATAATCAACGAGCAGCGAGAAGTGTTCGGGGAAGACAAAAGGAAGTATCAAATATTCCACCAAGGATTTCTATCTGACCAATAGTTTGATAATAAATTACCCATATGGAATCTATATGTGGATGGCTCTTCGTGAGCCACGGGTAACGGAACAGGAATAGTGTTAAACATTCATGATGAAATTGGTATAGATTATGCTCTACGTTTTCAATTTAAGGCTTCCAATAATGATACTAAATATGAAGCTATGATAGTGGGTCTAAATCTGGCCAAAACCATGAAGGCGGAGCAGGTCGTTGTATTCAGTGATTCCCAATTAATCATAAATCAAATTCTCGAATTATATGCAGCGAAGGGAGAACTAATGGTCAAGTATCATGAAAAGGCTATGGAGGTTATCTCGAATTTTATCGCAATTCGATTGATTAGAATATCGAGATTGGAGAATGCAAGAGCCGATGCCCTAGCTCAGCTGGCATCAACAATAAGCATCGAGTTACGAAGAACAATCCCAATAGAAATCCTGGCTGGTCGGAGCGTAGATGAAGATTTGATGATGAACTTCATTACCCTCGACTTGGGACCATCTTGGATGGACCCCATCAGGTGCTATATCAAAGAGGGGGCTTTTCCAATTGATAAACTCACAGCCAAGAAACTGAAGTTTAAAGCTGCTCGTTACATATTGACCAGTGACATTTTATATAGAAAAGGCGTTATAGAAGCACTACAGAGATGTGTCCATCCCTCCGAAGTTAAGGAATTGATTGAAGAGGTTCACGAAGGGTCTTGTGGAGCCCATGTAGCAGGTCGGGCGCTTTTACAAAGAATAACAACACAGGGGTATTATTGGCCAATGATGAGAGCTGACTGCGCATCTTATGCTAAGAAGTGCGATAAATGCCAACGTTTCTCTTCCATCTGAAGAACTCCCCAAGCATCGTTAACACCCATTACATCCCCTTGGCCATTCGCCATGTGGGGGATAGACTTGGTCGGGCCACTTCCAACAACCAAAGTAAGATTCAAATACCTCGTGGTTGCTGTGGATTATTTTACCAAATGGGTGGAAGCTGGACCTCTCATTGATATGACATATGACAAGGTCTATCAATTTATTTGGAAGAGTATTATTTATAGATATGGTCTCCCACGCGCATTCATTACTGACCATGGAACACAATTTGACAACGAGTAATTCGCTGCATATTGTCATCAATCCAATGTACAGAAGATCCACTCCGCGCCAGGCCATCCCTAGAGCAACGGGAAAACTGAAGTGACAAATAGAACCTTATTGAATGGTCTAAAGAAATGGCTGGATAACGCAAAGGGAAACTGGATTAATGGGCTACACTCTGTGTTGTGGGCTTATCGTACTACACCGCGAACAGCAACTGGGGAGTCTCCGTATATGTTGATATTCGGGAGTGAAGCTGTCATACCTACTGAATTGGGTTTACCCACACATAAGGTGCTTAATTTCAATTCTCCCATAAGAGACTTGATGAGGAATTTAGATCTATATATGCTCGAAAAAGTCAGGGAAGAAGCAGTAATCAGGAATGCTACATACCAACAACGAACAACCTTATTCTACAACAAAAGGGTGAAGTAGTGCAATTTGAAAGAAGGGGATTATGTTCTGAAGAAAGTGATACAAAAGCATAACAAACTGGAGGCCAGTTGGCATGGACCTTACAAATTAACTGAAGTTGTTCGTCCAGGGACATATAGAATTGAAACCTTGGAGGGAGAAGAATTTAAGAACGCATGGAATGCAGAGCATCTGCGCAAGTACTATCAGTAATTAAAGTCCATATGTAACATAGTTCTTTTAATATGAATAAAGTGATGTTTCTCCCATATTTCCTCCTTTGTTGAATTTTTTCGGAATATTAGTGCTACACACTACACACAAACGCAAATTCAAAGAGGTAACCACCAACTCCGGTTGGTCGGCAATTTAATAACCACCAACTCCGATTGGTCGGCAATTCATTAACCACCAACTACGATTGGTCGGTAATTTATTAACCACCAACTCCGGTTGGTCGGTAATTCAGTAACCACCAACTCCGATTGGTCGGTAATTCATTAACCACCAACTTCAGTTGGTCGGTAATTCAGTAACCACCAACTCTGATTGGTCGGTAATTCATTAACCACCAACTCCGGTTGGTTGATACCAAACTAGGAAAGAAGATGGATGACCTCCCAGGGCATCCACTATATAGGCAACAAGGTAATCCTGACGAGATTACTACAACTAAGTGGGAACATGGGATGAAAATCATTCCATTGCTTAGGCCCAAAAAGTGACAAGTCACTATAATCAGATAACAAATGTGACAAGTTCCATTATCTAAAAAAAATAGGATATATATATATTCACCAACGAATAACAAGGACATTCTACAAAATATTTCCAAGAAAACAAAATTGTAAAAGAAACTAAACATTTCTTTATTAAAATCAAGCAGATTACATATGATATGAAGTTTGATTCATTACATAAAAATGTCATATTCTATGGGTTTCTTTCCCTCTGCTTTTGAAATAGGTTCTACCCCAGCTGGAGGATCATCTAATTCATAAGGGGAGTTTATAAAGTTCATATCTCGCAGCATTTCGACATTCATTATGGATGGTCGATCAAGCAAGTGCTCTGGACGAGATATCTCAAAGTTCGAATGAAGACTATAATCACTGAGATACTTGGAGATTAAAATCCGAGGAATGGCATGAGCTGGAATCCAATTAAGGTCAAGTTTTAAGGGAGGCACAGGTAAATCAAGAACTCCAGGTTCATAATAATCCCACAAGAAATGACCTTACTCCAGTTTTAGAACACATAGGGCATCCAACCACCCCTGCTTATATCCTTCGTTGTTCAACTACTACAAACAAGCATCAAGATGATACAGAGCTTCATTATATCCTGGCATCCAAAATTCCCTGGGCTGCTTGTCAAATTGATAAGTCAATCTCTCAAGTTGCTCGTGGAGATTTTTCACCAGAATTTCTTTACTTTCCAGAGCAGAACTCTGATTAGAGAGTTGGTCGATAAAACTCTAAATATTCTTAGACATTTCTGCCAAAGCTTGATTCTTAGCCATCAATTGAACGACTTGATTTTCTAAGGCCAATTGAGTTCTTGTCTCCTCAATAGTAACCCGACCAGCCCTTGCTCATCCACGAGGAGAAGATCTTGCTCTGCCACGAGCAGGTGTGGAAGGTCCTACTCATTTCGAAGTCTCTAACTCGTCCCATAAGTTAGCATTTTTTATTTCTAAAAAGGAAAAACCGTCATCATTAATGGGGATCAAGGCTCCCAAAGAAGAAAATGCAGAAGATTTGAGTTGTTTTATTTCCTCCTGCAACGCGATATTCTGTTGTTCTAGTAGCTTGGCAATATGTCTATGCTCTTCGATTTTAAGCTTTAACACACTTTCCTTTTTCTCATGGGCTGACATGTACTTCTCATATCCCCGATCAGAACTCAGCTATTGGTACTTTATCTCGTAACCCTCATGTAGGAGTTTGCTGGATTCTTTGTACTGCTGTTAAATTTCCTCGATCGTTCCTTGAAGATCTTCAATCATTTCGTAATAGGCCACATTATTGGCAACAGTACGATCAAGTAGGCACTTCAAGTACTGGTAAGCATCAACTTCTCGTTCAGAAGCACCTGATTTGAGGATGTCAATTATCTGGGCCTCAGTATGGTCTGCATGACCAGCTTTGAAAAAGTCATTGCACTTCTTCATCAACTCTGTATCATTAGTTGATAAGATTTCCATCCTGGCCATAAACTAGCAAAGAGAAAATGAAAAAAAAAATCAACAATGATGCGAGCAGAGCAAGTAAGGGAGAAATTCCAGATGAACAACAAAAGTTCATGTTTTATTCATCACGATAAAAGAAAACACAGTTAAGGGTTACATCCAAGAAAACAACGAAATAAAAATACCCAAATAACTCTACACCTTCTCCTTATTTCTTACGAATTCTTCGGACGGTTTGGATGAAGAGGTTGGTTGCTCAGAGAGCAAAGGCAGTTGCTCGGCAGATGTGCTAGCTTATTGGACTTAATCGGAGTGTTAGAAAACAGCAACAACAGGGACCTGCTCTCCTGTCATCATAGAAGACTCATCTTATGCAACTTCATCTTCTTCTTCTTCTCTAGGAGAGGGAGGAGGGCCATGAGTATGCTCCTGGAATAACTCAGAATCTTCAGCAACCTTCAATTTCTTCAAAGCTACTATCCATCCATCCCTAAAATATTTAACACTGGCATACTCCATTTGAGAAGACATAATAGCCAGGCCCTTATTCCAACCCTTGTCCCAACTAGCACTAAAATATTTTTTAACAGCAACTTTCCTCTTTACTCTCTCCGAAGAAGTCTTTTCCCTAAGGAGCTCTTCGGCAGCCTTCAGTTATTCTTCTACCTCTGTTTTATGCCGTTCCGCATCTTGAAGCTTGGAGACATCTTCCTCGGTAGATTTAAGCTTGATCTCAAGCTCCTTGTTACCTTGTTCATCATCCTTTAATTTCTTCTCCAACTCTTTGGAGGTAGCCACAGTTTGATCTCGAGTTTTCAATAGACTGGAATTATATCTCCCAAACACTTTTGTCTTCCTCATAATTCTGATGAGAATCCTTCAAAGATTGAGTTAATCCAGCAAAAGCTTCTTTTACCCTACTCGAGGAGGTGGAAGACCTAATAGCTTCATCTTTCTTCAGAATACTATTGAAACACGTCACAAGCTGAAAAAAGGAAGAATTTAAAGTCAATATATGAATATAGTACTAGAAGATAAAGGACTCGGGCTAACGATACTTACTGACGCAATGTGTTGAGCAGTCAAAGTAGTAATTCTCTCACGAGAAAAAGGTGTCTTCAATACCCTAGAATTCTTGGACAGTCCAAGATCTGATCAAGCCCATAGCAGAGCTCGGAGGAATAAGAGCTGGAACATTACCTTCAATATTTGCAGGTTGAGAGATAGGGTCAACAGGTCTCTCAGTAGAACTTCTTTTAATCTCCTCAGAGGATCAGGAGCACCTTCAATTAAAGGTGCTAGCTCTATTTGAGAAATGACAACATTTTAATTCGAAGGTGCTGTCTCTTTTGGAGGCACGGGGGGCTTCTTGCCAGTTTCCTTAGCAGCAGTGGAAGGGGGTACATCTATATTCTTTGTCCCCTCATCTGGGACATCTTGTTTGTTCTTCTTTGCCTCCTCAGTGGCAAAAGCATACTTGTCAAAAAATACAGGAGCTTTACTCTTCTTCATTAGATCAGTAATAGGAGTACTTATGTCAAAAGAAGAACCTTCCACACTAGTTTCAGAGGTTGGTATCCGGTCAAGATCAACAATCACAGGACGAGCAATGAAAGATGAAGTAGAGCTTCTGTATCGCAACAAATAAGAAGAAGATCTAATGTTCTCCCCAACAACTGATTGATGCAAGCCCCAGATAAGTTTTAAATGTTTTATATTAACATCAGTCTCTTTTGGAGGCTTCCTTTTACTGTCAACTATAACAAACAAAATTAATGTCAGTGATGCATTTCATCGAATACAAAGAAAATAAGATTTCAAAAATAAAAACAACCTATACCATTGCCACAAGGTGGAAACCTGGGACCTTGGTACACATCATCTCCATTTAATGGAGGGTGTTGCCAATTTTTCATCACAACCCCATGATCAAAATAGTCCCTATTGGCATCGGGAAGATTGACAACTAAAGCTCTATTCGAAAACATAGTTTTTAAATAGAAAGTAGTGTCGCTGGTAACCCATCTATAACAATACATAATTTCTATAATTACCAAATGAGTTCCATGAAGTTGATTCAACCTATATACGCCATTAACTACCCTCCATGTGTTTGGAGCTACTCTTGCAGGTACAATATCGAAATATTAGAAAAACTCCAAACACAGGGGATTTGGCGGGAAAGAAAAGCCACACTCAGCTACAAAAAGACTTGGGAACCAGTGTCCCTTCGCCAAAGAAAATAAATTAGAAGGAAAAGAAAGTTCTTCCAAAATAACCCACGAAGGGATTGAAAACTCAGACCGAAATTTATCCAATGATTCAACAAGATAAACCATGGTGAATAAAGTAAATAAAGAAGAAGGGAAAAAAATCTTACAGAAGAAAGAGAGATCAGTTGGCTATGAATGATGGAAAGAACGAAGGCATAAAATAGAGAGAAAATGAAGAGTTCAGAGATACAGATTTGAAAAGTGAAAGACGATAGGATTTCTGTTGCACTTAAATAATTTACCTCGGGAATAAGAAAAATAATGATTACGAGGGAAGACGTTTGCATTTCCGGCGGCTAAAAGAAGAAAAAGGCACAAATATCGAAGTGATCGTGAAAATTCAAAATATTTATGAAGCTTGATATTATGGGCTCAAAAAAGAATTATATAAAATGAAAATCTTCCTAAAATTCATAAAGACCAGTAATCTAAGCAGTTTTCAAGCAAAATGTTCCACACTCTCCTTCAACCTCAACTGTGAAACATTGGGGGCGTCTGTTGATACTAAATTTAGTCTGTTGACGTGGAGCAATCACATGAAGACACGTGTCAACCTACGTGGAAAATATAAATACTTTCAACGAACAGCATACCGTCACTGAGCTACTCAAGAGCTCCGAGTAACTTAAGCATACCGAGCAACTTAAGAGGTCCGAGCTACTTAGCGTGCAGAGCATCCAAATCAAAAAAAACAAAAGGCAACTATGCATTAAATGTGCATTATTATCGTATAGATGTATATGTCTACTAGATAACAACACATTATCTTTTCATATGGACAGCCTCAAGGCTATAAATACATTGTAACCTCCTCATAAGAAGGGGACTTTGGATCTCTTGGTAAACCTATTATCGAGATTCAAGGCAAGCAGTCAGCAATACAAAACAGTGGATGTAGGCCATTTTCATAAGGCTGAAGCACTTTAAAAATCATTTGTATTGTTTATTCATTTTCATCTGTGATTGATTAATTAGATATAATCTAGTTTTTTACATGAACAATACTAATTAAGAATTATGAATTTTTCACAATACATCACTAAGATCTTGGCTATATTAATCAAAATTTTATCCCGTATTGGAGGGGTCACTTTGTGATGGGCGCTGGTCCTGTAGGTCGTAGTTATCCTAAGTAATATGACTCTCACCTTCCATTGGCCTAGTACCTTTGGCATATATCAAACGGTTCCCCTCGCATCATACCGCTTGACCAAACCCATGATGGGAGGTATATAACAAGGAATTCATTAACATACATCGAGTATATCAAATTCTCTCTCACACATACTATTCCCATGAGGTATATAGTGAGGTAACTCACGTACACTCAGGTATATCAAATGGCTTGTCCACACGTAGTGATTGCCCTCAAAAGCAAGAAGTATATCGTGGAAGTCATGCCAAAGGGGGAACCCTACCATTAGCCCAACAAACTTCATAAACCTCATATAGGAATTAAACCTAGGGCGCTCACATTTTTTTTGTCAGTTGCTATATGAAACTCTACTGAAATACCGAGTCAGCATGTCGCCTAAATTTTTGCGCTAGTTCACCATTTTTTAAAACAAGACCATGTCCATGAGCTTGAGCCTCAAAATAAGTCAAACCATGTCTTACATATTTTTCAAACCCAATTTTCCCACACTCGGGTCTTGTCCGACATTTTTGTTCATTAAGACAAACCTAATACAAGTGAAAACATAATAATAATAATAATAATAATAATAATAATAATAATAATAATAATAATAATAATAATAATAATAATAATAATAATAATAATAATAATAATAATAATAATAATAATAATAATGCTGAGATTCTTCTCTCATTTCTTCCCTCCTTTTTTCTCAAAAAAACAAAATACCAAAAATATGTTTCCTCCTTTTATCAGAATTACCAAAAACATCTTTCCTTTTTTTCAAAAATACCAAAGAAAAAAATTCTTTCTTCCCTCTTTAAAAAATAAACTCGAACCATTTTTCCTTCTCAGGTCAATCGCATACCCAATTCTTGACCTGTCTCCCTATTGGCTTTGGTCTTCTATCAAATCGTCCTAAATCTACTCTAGTTCCTCTGCTACTTCATTTGAGTTCAGAGTCTACCTTTAGCATCTCTTCATGGAAAACACCGACCAAGAACTGAACATGTAACCTGATCTGGTGGTAGTCTTAGTCCAACTCAATGCTAAGATTAACAACCTTCAAATCGAGATCCATGAGATGTAGTGAAACCAGATCCATATTCCCAAAAAACCCAAGGTCCTCTTTCCTCGTGACATAGGTCTACCCAATCCCAAGCCTGTCTGGTTCCCAGAAGAATATCAGCATGCTCCGCGTGCCCCGCCTACTAATGGGACACCGCTAGCTTAGCTCCCTATACCAAACCTAGCCTAGGCAGGGGCCAACTTGCCAGTGCCTGTTGATCCCGAGGAGGAAGAACTAAACAAGGTCAAAGAAGACCTCAAACTATTGTCTAAGAAATTTGACCAAGTTAGAAGATCCGAGAGCTACATGGACTACACCCATATGTATCCCTATACCAAAGAAAGATTATCGAAGAAGTTCAAGATGGTCCCAATTGCGTACCTTCACAGTTATTATTGAGCCATGACCCTTCTTAGCACCTCTAAAGAGATAATGGCCCAGATGTTTCAACAAACTTTGAAAGAAAGCGCCCTCAGATGGTTCCTACCCCTCAAAGAATCCAGAATCCTTAATTGGAAAAATATCGCCTGGGAATTTATGTATCATTACAAGTAAAATGAAGAACTAGAGGTTACGCACCGTGATCTAGAGCTTCTTAAGTAGAACTAAGGGGAAACCATCCATAGCTTCGTAGGGAGGTGAAGAGAGAAAGTTGTTACTATAAACAACCGACCCTCCAATGAAGAACAATCCAGTATTATGAAGAAGAATTTCTTGCCCCATATTCGAGCGACTATGGGAGGTCAGTATTATCCAAACTTTCGAGCCCTCCGGGAAGCGGATGTAGAAATTAAAGAAATTATTACCAAGGTAGAAGTCGAGTTAAAGAAGGTGACCGGATAATTCATTCCCAAAAAGTACAAGAAGCCTGCTAATGTTACAGTCTTAACCATCAACAATATCTCCCAACATGCTACCTTTTGGGCACCAGAAAGTCTCCTTAATCCCGCCATAAAGGAATACTATGAGCTCCATGCTTCCTTATCCAAAGTCTACCAGGCCTTGTTAAGCTGAAACCTCATCAAAACATTAGAACCCTGTCCATTACCAAGTCCACTGTGACTTTCACCAATCCATGGGCCGTACTACTGACCAATGCTTCCATCTTAAAAATGTGGTTCAAGGCTTGACTGATGGGGTCTCATTGCTCCACCAAAAGATCCTACACTCGATACCACCAACAACCCCCTTTTCGCACATGAAAATGAAATCTTTCTATAAAATAACCCAGAATTTGATCCATCCACTCAAATTGTACCCATCAAAACACCTATCATCTCACCCAAACCTCTCAAAGTTTGCCCTCATTTTTTCTTACATCCTGCCTGCTTCACTGATCAAGCTTTGTCACTCCTCAAAAGGGCATGCATTATCGTCCCCACCTTATCCGAGGGGAAAAACATGGAATTACTAGTTGTATTGAACCAACTTATGGAGTTAGGGATGAAATTTCCCATCGAGATGGCCATCGACTATTAGAAATTTAATGGCCAATTCATGGAAGCCCAAAAATGGGCTCGGTAATTAGACGAATGGGTGGTACCTACCAAAGATATCAGTTCTGACGACGTGGTACAAATCATGGATGATATGTTTCAATAGACCAACGAGATTTGTAACATTTTTGAACAACTTACTACTTTAAAGCTTCAAGGGCAGTTGGCCCCTTCACTTATGCACCTCCAGTTGAATGGGAATATTTATATTAGGAAGCTATCGAGGTTATTAAATGCATCTATTTCTATTGGAAAGAAGACATCGTCTCCACTGGATAGGGTGACGAATTTGATAACTCAGATGATAAACCGAGTCAGGCAAAAGTCAGTCCAGTTTTAGCATGAGTAGAATGATATCCTTCGAAGACATGTTGAGGAAAATTAGTAAAGTATCCATTCAACCAGAAATAGATGAAGACACGGGTTCTTGTTCTTCCCCACCTCAGTAAACCACAAGACCAGATTAGGAAGACACTACAAGGATCCAAATCCTCAGTCATCCAGAATGGATAAGGGAAAGGGAATTGTCGAAGAACTTCCCATGCAAGAAATGACCGTTGAGGAGAGAAAAATCCTCGACCAACTCAAGAAGACTCAAGCTAACATCACTGTTGATGTAAAAAACTAGATTTGATCTAATTATTTTAATCTCAGATAAAAATAGATAAATGAATATAAGACAATGGATTTTTAAAGTGGTTCAGACTTATGAGAATGGCCTACGTCCACTATTTTTGTATTGCTGACTGTTTGCCTAGAATTCTTGATAACTGAGTTTACCAAGAAATCCAGAGTCCCCTTCTAATGAGGAGGTTACAATGTATTTATTGCCTTGAGGTTGTACATGTGAAAGGACAATGCGCTGTTATCTAGTAGACATATACATCTGTACGATAATAATGAGCATTTAATGCTCACTCGTCTTTTTGATTCTCCTGATTTGGATGCTCTGCACGCTGAGTTGCTCGGTATGCTTAAGTTTCTCGGAGCCTTGAGTTCCTCGGGGCGCCTAAGCTTCTCGATATGATTGAGTTGCTCAGGGCGCTTGAGTAGCTCGATGACAGTATGTTGTTCGTTGAAAGTGTTTGTAATTTCCATATAGGTTGACACGTGTCTTCAAGTGAATGGTCCACGTCAGCAGATTAAATTTGGTATCAACAAAGCCCCCAATGTTTCACAGTTGAGGTTGAAGGAGAGTGTGGAATATTTTGCTCAAAAATTGCTTGGATTACGGGTGTTCATGGATTTTAGGAAAATTTTATAATTCCTTTTTTAGCGCATAATATCAGACTTCATAAATATATTGAATTTTTATGACCACTTCGATATTTGTGTCCTTTTATTCTTTTAGCTACCGAAAACGCAAATGTCTTCTCTTGTAATCATTGCCTTTCTCTATTCCTGAGATAAAGTATTTAAGCGCTGCAAAAATTCTATCGTTTTTCACTTTTCAAATCTGTATCTTTGAACTCTTCATTTTCTCTATATCTCGTGCCTTTGTTCTTCCCATCATTCATTGTCAACTGATTTCTCCTTTTTCTGTAAGATTTTCTTCCCTCTCCTTTATTTACTTTGTTCATCATGGTTTATCTTGTTGAATCACTGGACAAATGTCGGTCTGAATTTTCAATCCCTTCGTGGGTTATTTTAGAAGAACTTTCTGAACCTTCTGATTATTTTTCTTTGGCTGAGGGACATTGGTTCCCCAGTCTTTTTGTAGCCGAACGTGGATTTTCTTTCCTGCCAAATCCCCTGTGTTTGGAGTTTTGCCAATATTTTGATGTTGTACCTTCAAGAGTGGATCCAAATACATGGAGGATAGTTAATGACGTACATAGGTTGAACCAACTTCATGGAACCCGTTTAGGGATTCCAGAGATTATGTATTCCTACAGATGGGTTAACAGTGACAGTACTTTCTATTTAAAAACTAGGTTTTTGAATAGAGCGTTAGTTGTCAATCTTCCTGATGCCAATAGGGATTATTTCGATCATGGGGTCGTGATGAAAAATTGGCAACACCCTCCACTAAATTGAGATGATGTATACCAAGGTCCCATGTGTCCACTTTATGGCAATGGGATAGGTTGTTTTTATTTTTGAAATCTTGTTTTCTTTGTATTTGATAAAATGCATCACTAACATTTAATTTTTGCTTATTGCAGTTGATAGTAAAAGAAAACCTCCAAAGGAAACTGATGTTAATATAAAGCATTTAAAACTTATCTAGAGCTTGCACCAATCTGTTGCTGAGGAGCATATTAGATCTTCTTCTTACTTGTTGTAATACAAAAGCTACACTTCATCTTTCACTACTCGTCCTCGTCCAGTGGTGGTTGATCTTGACCAAGTACCAGCCTTTGAGACTAGTGTGGAAGGTTCTTCTTTTGAATCGAATATTCCTATCACTGATCTGATGAAGAAGAGAAGAGCTCCTGCCTTTTTTGACAAGTCTTCCTCTGCCACTATGGAGGCGAAGAAAATTATACAAGATGTCCCAAAAAAAGGGACAAAAACTATAGATGTACCCCCTCCTGTTACTGCCAAATAAGCTGGCAAAAAGCCCCCTGTGGCTCCAACTAAGACCGATGTTATCTCTCCATCGAGTGATGTTGTTTTCATATCACCAATAAAGACAACATCTTTAATTATAAATGCTCCATCTCCTCCGAGGATATTAAAGAAAAGCTCTTCTGAGAGACATGTTGAACCTATCTCTCAACCTTCAAATGTTGAAGGTAGTGTTCCAGTTCTTGTTGCTCCGAGCTCTGCTGTGAGCTTGGTAAGATCCTGGACTGTTCCAGAATCTCAAGGTGTTAAAGACACCTTTTTCTCGTGAGAAACTTACTACACTGTTTGCTCAACACATTTCTTCAGTAAGTATCTTTAGCTTGACCTCTTTATTTATTAATACTATGTTCATGTATTGACTTAAATTTATTTCTTTTTTCAGCTAGTGACATGTTTCAACAGCATTTTGAAGAAGGATGAAGCTATTAGGGCTTTAAGCTCCTCGGGTGGAGTAGAGGAAGCTTTTCTTGAGCTGACCCAATCTTTGAAAGATTATCGTCAAAAGTAAGAGGAAGATAAAGTTGCTTGGGAGAAAAAATTTAAGTCCGTTGAGCTTGACAGAGATCAAGCTGTGAATGCCTCCAAGGAATTGGAGAAGAAGTTGAAGGAGTATGAACAGATCAATAAGGAGTTTGAATAGAGCAACATGGAGCTTGAGATTAAGCTTAAGTTTGCTGAAGAGAAAGTTGTTAAACTTCAAGATCTTGAGCGACAGAAAACGGAGGTGGAGGAAAAGTTGAAGTCTATCGAGGAGCTCCTTGGGGAAAGGACCTCCTCGGAGAAGGCAAAAAGGAAAGCTGCAGTCAAAAAATCATTTAGTGCTGGTTGGGACAAAGGATGGAACAAGGGTCTGGCCGCCATGTCTTCTCAAATGGAATATGCAAGTGTCAAATATTTTAGGGATGGATGGATAGCAGCCTTGCAGGAGCTGAAGGTTGTTGAGAATTCTGAGTTATTCCAACAGCACACTCATGGCCCTCCTCCCTCTCCTGGAGAAGAAGAAGATGATGAAGCTGATTCAGATGAATCTTCTATGATGACTGGAGATCAGGTCCCCACTATTCCTGTTTCTCAACCTTCGGAGCAACTTTAACCAACCAGTGCTTCTGCCGAGTAGCTACCATTGTCTTTCGAGCAACCAGCCCCTTTATCCAAACCTTCTGAGGAAGTTGAAAGAAACAAGGAGAAGGTGTAAAGTTGTCCAGGCTTTTTATTTTGTTGTTCTCTTAAATGTAACCCTAAATTATGTATTTTCTCTTATGATGAATAAAATTTTGAACTTTGGTTGTTTGTTGTTCGTCTTGAATTTCTCTTTTACTCTCTCTATTTTCATAATTATTAATTCTTTTTATTTCTCCTCTTTGCTAGTTTATGGCCAGGATGGAGCTCTTATCAGCTCATGACTATTTTAAAGTTGGGCATGCAGATCTTAATGAGGCCCAGATAATTAACATCCTCGGATCAGGTGCTTCTGACCGAGTAGTTGAATCTTACCAGTACTTGAAGTGCTTGCTCGATCATATTATTGCCAACAATGTGGCTTACTATGAGATGATTGAAGATCTCCAAGGAATGATCAAGGAACTTCAGCAGCAGTACAAAGAATCCTCCACACTTTTGCATCAAGGATACGAGAAAAAATATCAACAATTGAGTGCTGACAAAGGGTATGACAAATTCATCTCTGCTCATGAGAAGAAAGAGAGTGTTCTAAAGCTTGAAGTTGAAGAGCACAAGCATATCACCAAGTTGTTGGAGCAGGAGAACATTGCTTTACAGGAGGAAATAAAATAACTCAAATCTACTGCATCCTCCTTGGGAGCCCTGGTCCTAGTAAATGATGATGGTTTTTCATTTTTGGAAGTAGAAAATGCTAACTTACGAGATGAGTTAGAAACTTTAAAGCGAGATGGAACCTCCTCAACTACTCGTGGTAGATCAAGATCTGATCGTGGTCGAGCAAGGACTGGTCGGGTCACTGTTGAAGAAGCAAGAACGCAGTCAGCTTTAGAGAATCAAGCCTTTTAGTTGATGGCGAAGAACCAACCCTTGGCAGAAATGTCTAAAAAGATTATGAACTTCACCGAATAACTCTCTAATCAAAGCTCTGCTCTGGAAAGTAAAGAAATTCTAGTGAATAAAATCCACGAGTAACTCGAGAGGTTAACTTATCAGTTCCACAAGCAGCCCAGGGAATTTTGGAAGGCTGGGTAAAACGAAGCTCTGTACCATCTCGATGCTCGGTTGTAGTAGTCAAATAATGAGGGATATAAACAGGGGTGGTTGAAAGCCTTGTGTGTGATAAAATTGGAGCAGGGCCACTACTTATGGGATTATTATGATCCTGGAGTGCTCGATTTGCCTGTGCATCCTTTTAATCTTGATACTAGTTGGATTCCTGCTCGTGAAATTCCTCAATGCTTGATTTCAATGTATCTCGGCGATTACAGTCTTCATGCAAACTTTGAGATATCTTGCCCAGAGCACTTGCTTGATCGGCCTTATGTAATGAATGTTAGAATGCTGCGAGATGTAAACTTTATAAATATCCTTATGCATTAGATGATCCTCCAGCCGGGGTAAAACCTATTTCAAAAGTAGAGGGGAAGAAACCCATAGAGTAGGATATTTTTATGCAATGAATCAGACTTTGTATCTTGTGTAATCTGCTTTATTTTAATGAAGAAAAAGTTTGTCTTTTGCCATTTCATTTTCTTCTAAATAAATTGTAGAATGTCCTTGCTTATTGGTTGGTAAATATATATATGTATGTATTATACTTATCCCATTTGTTATTTGATTATAGTGATTTGTCACTCTTTGGGCCTAATCCCTGGAATGATTTGCATCCCATGTTCCTGCTTAGTTGTAATAATCTCATATGGACTACCTTGTTGCCTAGACAGTGGATGCCTCGGGAGGTCATCCAGATTTTTGCTTAGTTTGGTACCAACCAACTGGAGTTAATTGTGATTGATTTACCGACCAATCGGAGTTTGTGGTAATTGATTTGCCGACCAACCGGAGTTGGTGGTAATTGATTTGCCTACCAATCGGAGTTGGTGGTAATTGATTTGCCTACCAATCGGAGTTGGTGGTAATTGATTTGCCGACCAACCGAAATTAGTGGTAATTGATTCCCGACCAATCGGAGTTGGTGGTAATTGATTTGCCGACCAACCGCAGTTGGTGGTAATAAGTTGTGTAGCACTAATATTCTGAAAAAAAAATTCAACAAAGAAAAAAACTGAGTGAAACATCACTTTATTCATATTGAAGAAACTTCATTACATAGGAATTTCAATTACTGATAATACTTGCGCAGATGCTCTGCATTCCATGCATTCTTGAATTCTTCTCTTTCTAAGGTTTCAATCCTGTATGTCCCTGGACAAATAAATTATGTTACTCTGTAGGGCCCATGCTAGTTAGCTTCCAGTTTGTTATGCTTTTGGATCACTTTCTTCAGCACATAATCCCCTTCCTTCAAATCACACCCCTTCACTCTTTTGTTATAGAACAAAGCTGTTCATTATTGATATGCTGCATTCCTGATTGTTGTTTCTTCCCTAACTTCTTCGAGCATATCCAGGTCTAATCTTCTCATCAAGTCACTGACAGGAGAATTGAAATTAAGCACCCTATGCATGGGTAGACCTAAGTCAGCAGGTAAGACAGCCTCATTGCCAAATGCCAGCATATATGGAGACTCTCCTGTCGCTGTTCGTGGTGTGGTACGATAAGCTCACAACAGAGAATATAGATCGTTAATCTAATTTCCTTTTGCATCATCCAGTCATTTTTTCAAACCATTAGTAGCGTTCTGTTTGTCACCTCAGTTTTCCCATTGCTTTGGGGATGGCCTGGTGCAGAGTGGATCTTCAGTACATTGGATTGATGACATACGCATCAAACTCCTCTTATCAAACTGGGTTCCATGGTCAGTAATGAATGCATGTGGGAGACCATATCTGTAGATAATATTCTTCCAAATAAATTGATAGACTTTGCCGTACGTCATATCAATAAGAGGCTTAGATTCCACCCATTTGGTAAAGTAATCCACAGCAACCACGAAGTATTTGAATCTTCCCTTGGTCATTGGAAGTGGTCCTATCAAGTATATCCCCCACAGGGAGAATGGCCAAGGGGATGTTATGGGTGTTAACAATGCTTGGGGAGTTCTTCGGATGGAAGAGAAACGTTGACATTTATCGCACTTCTTAGCATAAGCTACGCAATCGCCTCTCATCATTGTCCAGTAATATCCCTGCATTGTTATTCTCTGCAAAAGCATCTGACCCGCTACATGGGCTCCATAAGACCCTTCATGAACCTCTTCGATTAAATCTTTTACTTCGAAGGTATGGACACATCTTTGTATCCCTTCTATAACTCCTCGTCTATATAAAATTCCACTGGTCAATACATAACGAGCATATTTAAACTTCAGTTTCTTAGCTACTAGTTTATCAGTTGGTAAAGCCCCCTATTCAATATAGGCCTTGATGGGATCCATCCAAGATGGTCCCAAGTCGAGGGAAATGAAGTTCATCATCAGATCTTCGTCTATGCTCCGACCGGCTAGTATTTCTATTGGGATTGTTCTTCGTAGCTCGGTGCGTGTGGCTGATGGTAACCGAGCTAGGGCGTCTGCTCTTGTATTCTCCAATCTGGGTATTCTAAATAACCGAACTGCAGTAAAACTCGATACCACCTCCATTGCTTTTGCATGATACTGGACCATTAATTCTCCTTTTGCTGCATACACCCCCATAATTTGATTTACGATTAACTGGGAATCACTTAATACAACGACCTGCTCTGCCTTCATGGTTTTAGCCAGATTTAAGCCCAAGATCATAGCTTCATATTCGGCCTCATTATTAGAAGCTTTAAATTGAAAGCGCTAAGCATACTCAATATCAATCTTATCCGGATTGTTTAAAATAATTCCTGCTCCACTATCTGTAGTGCACGAAGATCCATCCACATACAAATTCCATATAGGTATTTCATTATCAAACTCTTGATCAGATAGAGTTCCACGATGGAATATTTGATGCTTCCTTTTGTCCTCCTCCGGCACTTCTCGCTGCTCATTGAGCATCTCCTCTTGCTCGTCTACAAACGTAAGTTGGTCGGGGTTTAAATTTGATGATCCTGTAACATCCACAGGGTGGTCTGTATTAAACTCCTATTCTTTGGAGATACTTTCCTTAGTAAACTATGCGATAAAATTCACTACTGCCTGCCCCTTAAGCGACGATCTAGGCTCTTAAATTATATCATATTCACCAAGTTCTACTGCCCAGTACATAAATCTTTCTGATTTCTTCGGTTTATGCAGAGATTGTCTCAATGGCATATCGGTGTACACCACTATAGTATGGGCTTGGAAGTATGGACTCATCCTTTTACTTTCTTCGATCAGTGCTAGTGCCAACTTACCAAACCTTGGATATCTGATTTCTGCTCGTCGGAAAGCCTTGCTGGTGTAATAGACTGGTTTTTGTACTCCGTCCTCCACTCTTATCAACGCCTAGCTTACTGCATTTTATGAAACTGCTAGGTACAAGTATAGTTTTTCTCCCATCACTGGTCTAGATAACAATGGAGGTGTCCCCAAATATTTTTTCAATTTTTGAAAAGCCTCCTCGCATTCATCATTCCACTTAAAAGTTTTTCGGAGTGTTTTGAAGAAAGGGAGGCATCTGTCAGTTGCTCGTGACACAAACCTATTAAGTGCCGCAACTCGCCCTGTTAGACTTTGCACTTCCTTCTTCGTGGTTGGAGATCGTAGCTCCAATAGAGCCTTGATCATTTCAGGGTTTGCCTCAATTCCTCATTGGTTAACAATATATCCGAGAAACATGCCTTCTCGTACTCCGAATATGCATTTGGTGGGATTCAGCTTCATTTGATATTTCTCTAGTTGATCAAAGGTCTGACCTAGGTCAACTAGATGATCAACAGCTTTCTTGCTCTTCGTCAGCATATCGTCAACATAAACCTCCATATTATGACTGATTTGCTCTACAAACAGCTTATTCATCAGCCGCTGATATGTTGCACCTGCGTTTTTAAGTCCAAAAGGCATAACATTATAGAAATAAGTTCCCCTTGTGGTGATAAAAGAGGTACTCTCCCTGTCCTCAGGCTTCATTTTAATCTGGTTGTAACCAGAATAAGCATCCATGAAACTCAACAATTCATGCCCCGAGGTAGCATCCACTAGTTGACCGATTCGTGCAAAGGAAAATGATCCTTTGGGCATGCCTTATTAAGATCAGTGAAGTGTACACACATCCTCCACTTATTATTTTTTTTCTTTACCATCACCACATTTTCCAGTCAATCAGGATATTTGACATCCTCAATAAAAAAGGCTTTTTGTAGCTTCTCTACTTCTTCCTGTATGGCTTGGTTCTTTTCAGGACTGAACACTCTTTTTCGCTGCTTCACTGGCTTGATTTCCTTGTTCACGTTGAACTCGGGACACAGGAAACTCGTGTCTATCCCTGGCTTGTCTTCATGACTCCATACAAAAGTCTTCTTTCTGTGGCTTAGAAATGTTATCAATTCTTATTTTATTAATACATCCAGTGATGCACCAATTTGAGTTGTTCGTTCTGGATGCTCGTCGTCCAAAATGATAGTTTCGGTAGCCTCCATGACCTGTCCCTTTATGAGACGAGACTCGTATCTAGGGTCTAATATTTCAATCTTAGCATCTTTTATTTCATCCACTTGATAAGTAGTAGTCTTCTTTCTGGATTCTTCGCGTTCCTCCTGTTCGGCAGATGAATAGTAGCATTCCTAAGCTACTTTCTGGTCTCCTTTCACTACTCCTACTCCAAAGTTGGTTGGGAATTTTAAACATTGATGTACAATAGATGGTACTGCTTCGAACTTCTTCAGACCTACCCTTCCCACGATGATATTGTACGCTGATTGGACATTTTTATCCATTACAAAAAATCGTACTCTTTATGTTCGACAAGCAGGACATGTACCGATAAACATATCCAACTTGATCGTCCTAAGTGAAAAAACCTTCTCGCCAGTAAAGCCAAGTAGAGGCCTATGATATGGCTCCAAGTAGGCTAGCTTCAGGTTCAAACTGTCAAAGCATGGATAGAACATGATATCTGCCAAGCTACCATTATCCACCAGTACTCGTGAAATCACCACTTCCTTCATTCTCATCTTGATCACCAATGGGTCATCATGAGGATATAGTACACCTTCCAGGTCATTCTTACAGAAACCAATGACCAGTTTGTCTTTATTCACCTTCCTCGAGAGATCATCTTCAGCCAGATTTATTCGCTGAATGTACGAGCAAGCTTGAGCCTCATTGAGGTAAGATTTTCTCTCCGCAGTCAGACCTCCATATCCTGTATCTCCACTTGTAATAACATTACATTCAAATGATCCAAAATGGATTAAAAATACCTCGCGTTCTAGCTACCTTGGTCTTTTGGGGAGATCGGTGTCATCTTGGTCATCTTCTAAATCTTCTTCGTGACTTCTCTTCTTGTCTTCTTTTGCTCGATGAGGAGACCTAAACCTTTGCCTTCCTGGTTGGCGATCAACATACTTAGCCAATTTTCCTCGTCTGATGAGTGCTTCAATTTCATTCTAGAGAGCTATGCAATGTTTGGTCGTGTGACCATGATTATTATGGAACTCGCAATATTTAGACTTATTCCTCTTGTCAGGATTTGCCTTCATTTTTTCTGGCCAGTTTAGCTCCTCGTTGTTATTGATCTCTTCTAGAATGTGGTTTATATCTACCTTCAAAGGATTATAATTTCCAAATTTCTTCAACTGTTCCAGTGTTTCCTTTGCTTTCGACTGCCTGTTGCCACCATTATTCTTCTGATCCTTCTTCTCAGTATTGTCAGCCTCGACCTTGGTCTCCTTAGTGTCTGTATTCTTCTTCGCAAATATAGCTTCCTCGGCATTCATGATTTTGGTTGCTTTTGCCATCACTTCAGCCATAGTACTAGGCATATCTTTTGCTACAGTGTAGTATAATTTATCTGGCAACAGTCCACTCATCAGGGCAGTAATTGTTGTTTTCTCCTCGTAATCAATTACTTCAAGTTTCTCGTTATTGAAACGAGTAATATAGTCCCTGGTGCTTTCACCTGTATTTTGTCTAACACTCAGCAAGTGTGCTACTCATTTGATTGGTTTCTCTCCAAAACAGAAGTTCCCAATAAAGAGTTCTGCTAGTTGAAAGAAAGTCGCAATTTTCTCCCGAGGAAGGTTGTTGTACCATATCTGAGTTGATCCAGTAAGAGTTCCTGAAAATGCCCTGCATCTCATCTCGTTTGGAACTGCATAAATATCGACAATAGCCTGGTATTGTTCTATATGAAGGATAGGGTTAGTTTTTCCATCATATTTAGGCATCACTATAGGAGCTTTAAATTTTGATGGTGTGGGAAAATCCACAATTACCTCTACAAATGGTGTCCCATGGAAGAAAGTTCTTTATAGAGGATTCTTGGCCTTATACATTTCCCCTAATCTGTCCTCCAACCTCTGAATAGAGCCCTTCCATTCATCGTTTCCCTCCTCGGGCCTATTGGTTTGAGCAACTGATCGCGTTGAATTTGCTTCTTGGGATCTTTCATTATGAGCAGTTGGTCGTGATTGGGCAGAGCCTTCCCTTAGATCGGATGGTCGTTGAGAGTTCCTAGACGCAATCCTAGGAGGACTTCTATTCCTCCTAGGGACTAAACGATTAAAAGGAGAGACTCTACTCAAACTTTCTAGAGCAGTGGTCCTTTTCGAGGATAGAGTGGCGTTTCGTTGAGAATCTGTAGCTCGTACTAAGGAAGTCTGACCAGGTTGATAAGAAGGATCATTAGATCTTTTGGTACGATATGAGTCGGTGCGTCTAGATTGAGATTCCTCTGGGAATAGTGTTCGCCTAGTTCGCAAAGAGGGTAAACGAATATTTCTCTAAACATTTCGTTGTCCTGATTGGGCCGACACTCCGCCTTGAACAATTTGTATAAGTTGTCGCATAGTTTCTTGCATAGTCGTCTGGCCTTGGGAAAAATTAGCCATTATACCAATCAGAACTTGAACATTTGGGGGAGTAGAAAGGTTCGAAGGTACCCCAGTGTTTTGATTACTGGATTCAGGATTGTCAGCCATAGATGATGAATTATTTTGGTGAAAAATGATAAGTACAGTCGTTTCCCACATACGGCGCCAATCTGTTTATGTAAAAAACTATATTTGATCTAATTATTTTAATCACAGATAAAAATAGATAAATGAATATAAGATAATGGATTTTTAAAGTGGTTCAGCCTTATGAGAATGGCCTACGTCCACTGTTTGTGCATTGCTGATTGTTTGCCTAGAATTCTTGATAAGTGAGTTTACCAAGAAATCCAGAGTCCCCTTCTAATGAGGAGGTTACAATGTATTTATATCCTTAAGGTTGTACATGTGAAAGGACAATGCGTTGTTATCTAGTAGGCATATACATATGTACGATAATAATGAGCATTTAATGCGCAGTCGTCTTTTTTATTCTCCTGATTTGGATGCTCTGCATGCTGAGTTGCTCGGACCGCCTGAGTTGCTCGGTACGCTTAAGTTTCTCGGAGCCTTGAGTTCCTCGGGGCACCTAAGCTGATTGGTATGATTGAGTTGCTCGGGGAGCTTGAGTAGCTCGGTGATAGTATGTTGTTCGTTTAAAGTGTTTGTAATTTCCATGTAGGTTGACACGTGTCTTTAAGTGAATGGTCCATGTCAGCAAATTTAATTTGGTATCAACGATCACCTTATAGGGACTCTTCATATTTTCCCAATTACACCGGAACACTCTTATAAAGCTTATCACTAGACCCATAGTCCCTCCTTCCATAACTCCCGAAGAAGCTATAAATATGGTTGGCTCCTTAACCTCCACTAGAATCCTTTCCTTCTCCAAAGAGGAAATTTTGAAGATCGATTCAGATCATAACTATGCCCTTAACATCTCTGTTGACGTGACGGGAAAGAAAGTCCCACTCTCACTCGTTGACTATGGATCAACTCGCATTGCTTGTCCATTTAAAACCTTTAATTGCTTAGGGTTGAAAGTCAATGACCTTACTCCTACTTTCATCGTTGTGCGTGCTTACGATAATATATGTCGAAAGGTCATGGTATCCATAAAACTCACAATAGGGTCTGGCCCTATCAATCCAATCACTGAATTCTAAGTTATTAGCATACCTGTATGCTTCAACTTCTTGCTTGGTTTACCATGGCTTCGTAATGTCTGAGGGTTACTTCTTCTCTTCATTAAAAATAAAAATTCGTCGCCAAAGGACAGGTCATCACCAAAGTTCAATATTGGAAATTCAGCATAGGACGAATGATATGCTATTCTCTGGCTTCAGAGTTGATCCACTTCCCCTTCCATCCAGAGATAGTTTCAAAGACCAAGTAAGTCCAAAATAGAGCCCTCACCGCAACGTCAGTGTGATACATATGTTCAAGAAAATACATTTCATACTTAGACTGGGGATGGGGCTATGTCAATAAGGGATACTTGAGCCCATAGTCCTAAATGAGGTATTTCCCCTCTGTGGCCTAGGTTATCAGCCTTCACTAGAAGAACTCAAAGAGCTCTACTAAAAACGATTGAAAAGGGGTTTAGAAGATGCAAAGGCTATTTTGAGAGTCTCTCTTAACGAAAGATTTATCAAGGAGGGTGAAAAATTCCCTTTCTGTCACTTCCTTGAACAATAGTATGACCATATTGACAAGAAGATGAAATCAAGGATGGAAATCTTGAGTCTAAACATTAACTCTTAGGTCGAAGACCGCCAGCATAAAGTGCAACCTCTCAATGAGAAAGACATAATAGTAACTGAGGTCTCTGAGGAAAGTGATTCTGAAGACTCATTCAACCTATAGATACGGGGGCTAACTCTCTGTATGATTCATTCAGACTCTACATCATCGAACTCGTTCACTCTAATTAGAGCACTAATAGGCCTCTTCTTAAATGGAATTCTATACCAGTCCAGCCTATTAAGATTCAACCCAACCTTGCTATTAACCCTATCTTTTCACCTGTTGTTGCTTCTCCTTTTATGATATTAATGTAACTGAGACCTTCTTTGATGAGGTTCTCACTACTATTTTTCCTGAAAGTGGAATAAATAAGGATTTGAGTATATGGTTATGCCTTACATTAATTATCTTGATCTTGGGGCCATTTCTAGTCATCAACAGATTGGTGCGATGAACAGAAAACAACTTTCTGTAACTATGGTCGGCGGTAACAAATGAAGTCACCCAGGTATCTTATTATTGGTCAGAGATAATTTTTGTTGATCGAAAACGTTTTTCTGTTGGACGGAGACATTTTCTATACCAGAGGTTGCACAGGTCGGCAATAGTGCTCGACCAATTTTTGTTTGTTCAACAAGCCATTTTTATTGGTCGACAAAATCTATCGTTGGTCCGCAAAACCCAATTATTGATCGGTAGCAAATACAACACCAGAACGAAGGCTTATCAATTATCCAACACTAATCTAATACTGGTCGGAAATCACTGGACTATAGCACCAAATGCAGAAGAGTATCACTCTTAGACCATTATCACTGATCGGACGAAACATAAATAAAATTTCTCAGGTTCGTGATTTCAGACATGATGGTCAGCGGCCAAAAAGAAAATTGAGTTGATGGAATTTCTTTGAAGCTTATGGGTTTCAAATCTTTCTAACTTTATTAACATTGTTGCTCTTAAATATTTTTGGTTTATCAAACCAACTCATTACCTCATGTGAAACCAAATTAATAAATATTTTGGAAAACCAACTTATATCTAAATTTTTTCTATATTTCAAATAATTTTACAAAAAAATTCTAGACCTTACTTATGGCATCTATTTGATAAAAAAATTTGCTCACATGACACACATTTGGCACAAAACATATTATTTTATATTTTGAAATTTTTATTGCCTTATGTCTGAGCTGATACACATCATATATTGTTTGGCAGAATAATTATTCTCATGATAATAACTATTTTATGTAGTCTCAACAGGTGTTCGGGAAACTTATTAAAATCCACAATAAGATTCAATCCCGACGAAAGCTCGGCCACAATCTTAAACTTCTAAAAACTATTAGTATTGCTCGGTACTATACAATTTTGCCTCGACAGAGTAGCCAGTCACTATTAATTATATGATTGCTCTGGTATATGCTCAAGCACAGATCATTCTTTATATCTATTTGGATGCATATTTTATATTCATCTCAGCACGAAGCTCGGAAAAATACTTATTATCATATATTCAGCTCTGAGGAGATCTGCAACATTTATTATTTTTTACCGCCAAATAAGGTTGGTTGGTATTAACAACCACTAACTAAGGTTGGTCGGCATTCAGCAACCACCAACTAAATGTTGGTTGGCACTCAACAACCGCCAATAAATTATTGGTCAGCACTCAACAACCACCAACTAAATGTTGGTTGGCCCTCAATAACTGCCAACTAATTGTTTGTCGGCACTTAGCAACCACCAACTAAATATTGGTTGGCCCTCAACAACCGCCAACTAATTATTGGTAGGCACTCAGCAACTGCCAACTAAATGTTGGTCGGCATTAACAGAGACGCCAACAAGGTTGGTCGTTAACAACTTAGTGCGAATTGCACCAAAAACTTAAGGCACAATGTTGCCCAACCCAGTGTGAATCGCACCAAAAACATAAGGAACAATGTTTCCGAACTCAGTACGAATCGTACCAAAAACCTAAGGCACCAATGTTGCCCAAATGATGATATCCAGTATGATTCCATACAAATCACGAACAGGAAGTCCTTCAAATATCCAAGGGGTGACAAGATAATATAAACAAATTTCATTCATTCATTTCAATAATTTTATATTATATCATGCCTGTTACTAACAATGCAGGAATAAAATACAAATACAATTTATTCTAGAAGACGTTTTATAAGCCCAACTGGGGGCTCCACATATGTTAATCAATAGCACATATCAGAATTCATACTCCACACTTGGGGCTTTTACTACAAAAGCAATTATTTATTCAGTATCATTCAAGCATCAGATTCAGCATTTACAACACGAGGATTTTCACAACTGACCAACATTTGTACTTATATGTAAATGTTTCAAAGACTTTTACTATCTCAGAACTAATCAGATTGAAGAATTGGGTTCAAAATCTAACATGTTACATCAACAAAGCACTCAGAGGATCAGAGATCAGAAAAATCAAACATGGACAATCCGCATTCCGTTGGTCGGCTAACCAACCAACCAACCAACATACTTGAAGATTAGGACAAGCTTCAAGATGTAAACTATATCATTACTGCATCTAGATTCCCAGGGGTGATACATAGCACACGGCGAATAGAGTTCCCCAAAAGAAATATTAGGTCCAACGTAACCATCAGTCAACCTGAATCATCCACCAACCAGAATATAAATCACTTGTATGTTGAGCAAATCAAGAAAGAAGATCAATAATTTCATGATGCACAAGCACCAAGCAACACTCCAGAATAAATACTCCATCCTTTCAGTGAACCATCAAGCATGGAGCATTGGGGGCTTCTGTTGATGCAAAAATTCTCCAACTACGCGGACCAATAAAAATGGACACTTGTCATCCTACGTGGTAATATTTATACTTGCTCATCACTCGAGGAAATTTGGTCGGCACCCGAGGAGAGTTGGTCGGCATACCAATAAACTCAAGGAATACCAACCAACTCAAGGAAGACCAACAACCCTAGAAGACCAACAGTCATATTCATTGTACATATATGTAAATGTCTGAATATATAAAGACATTCCATCTCTTGGACTCCAATCACTATAAATACATGCATTCCCTTAGCCAAATGGACAAGTTGAACAATCTAAACTAAGCAATTCTTTACACATCTCTCTCTCTCTACACCATATTGTGATATTATAAACCCCTTGGAATAAAATAACAGTGGACGTAGGCTTTCCTTATAGCCGAACCACTTTAAAAACCTTTGTCTCTTATATATTTGATGTGCTTGTTTATCTTCATTTCATATTCAATCTCATCCTCATCATTTATATGTTTTTGATGCCGATAAGATGGCTTGGGGTCATTTCTAGTCATCAACAGATTGGAGTCGTCTGCGGGAAACATTTTTTTTATTGGACGGAGACATTTTCAATACCAGAAGTCGATAATAGTGACTGACAAGCACAACATTATTATAGTTGATCTCATAAATATTGACAAGATAACAGGATAAAGATCATACAGTTCATTTATTTCCAAGGAAACAAAATTACAAAAAGATGATTTTTCTTCGTTACATAATCATTAACGAAATACAAATAGCCTATTCTATTGGTTTCTTTCCTTCAACTTTAGGTACATGATCCATTCCAGCTGGAGGATCATCTAAAGCAAAAGAAGAATTAGTCAGCTAACGTGGACCTGTTATGTTAAGACACGTGTCATCCAGCATGGCATAAATATACGTACCGAGCAACTTAACGCGTCGAGCTACTCAATGTACCAAGTTACTCGGTATACCGAGAAACTATTTGGGAATACCAAATGACCAAGAGAGATTCAATGAATATTCTTATTATGTATCGATACATATGCCTATTTAATAGCGGCGTATTGTCTATTCATATGGGCAGCCCAAGGGCTATAAATACATCGTATTGGTGGGTATTTTGCCTTAATCTTGATTATATTCGCTTATGATAGCTTACCCTGCCATGAAGATATTACAATGTATTTATAGCCCTTGGGTTACCCATATGAATAGACAATATGCCGCTATTAGATAGGCATATGTATCGGTATATAATGAGAATATTCATTGAATCTGTCTTGGTCGTTTGATCTTCCTAGATAGTTGCTCGGTATACCGATTAGCTCGGTACACTGAGTAGCTCGGTGCGTTAAGTTGCTCGGTACGTATATTTATGCCATGCTGGATAACACGTGTCTTAACATAACAGGTCCACATCAGTTGACTAATTTTTATATCAACAGAAGCCCCCAATGTTTCATAGTTGAGGTTGGATGCGAGAGTATGAAATATTATACCCAAAAGCTGCTCGGGCATATTTCCCATGTTTTGTTTAGTTACAGACCTTCAACACTTGTGAAATTTTCCTCTTAGCATAATAGTTTTGAGCTCCAAGTGGCAAACTTGTAAATATTTTGAATTTCTGGCGAACACTTGGGTACTTGCATCTTTAGTTGTCGGAACGCAATCATCGTCATCTGTGATCATTACTTTTCCCATTTTCTAAAGAAGCGTATATAAAGGCAGTAAAATCAGATTATCTTCTACCTTTTGCCATCTACATTCCCAAACTCTTTGTCTTCTCACTTTTCTGCTTACGATCGTCTTCTCTATCATCTGCCATAGCTGATTTCTTAATTTTTCTGTAAGAACTTCTTATTTCCTTCTTCTTTCTTTGTTTTAGCCATCATGGTTTACATAGATTGAATCAAATGTGGTTTTCCTGATTATCGAATCGTTTGATAAGTTTAGGGCCGATTTTGGGATTCCTTCTTAGGTTATTCCGGAGTAACCTTCTTCCCCTTATGATTTATTTTCTCTAGCCGAGGGACATTGGTTTCCTTCTATTTCTGGGCCGAATGTGGTTTTTCTTTCCCGCCCAATCCCCTGTGTTTGGAATTTTACCAATATTTTGATATTGTTCTTGTAAGAGTAGTTCCAAATACATGGAGGGTAGTTAATGGCGTACATAGATTGAATCAAATTCATGGAACTCGTCTAGGGATTCCTAAAATTATGTACTTTTATAAACGGCTTACCAACGACACCACCTTTTATTTAAAAACTAGGTTTTCTAACAGAGCTTTAGTGGTCAATATCCCTGATGCTAATAGGGATTATTTTGAACACGGGGTTGTGATGAAAAATTGGCAATACCCCCCACTAAAGGGGAAAGACATGTACCAAGGTCCCAGATGTCCACTTTATGGCAATGTGATAGGTTGTTATATTTTTCAATTTAAATTTATTTTTGTTTGATAAAATGTGTCACTGACATTTATTTTTTTATGTTGCAGTTGACACCAACAGAAAATCCCCAAAAAAGAGTGATATTAATATAAAATATTTGAAATTTATCTGGGGATTGCATCAAGCAATAACTGGGGAACACGTGAGGTCTGCTTCCCATTTGATGAGATACAAGAACACCACTTCTTTTATTGCTCGATCTCTTGCTCCTCCTTTGGTGATTGACCTTGAGCAGGCTCCAGCATCTTCTTCAATTGTTGAAGAATCTTCCTCTAATTTGGGCACTTATATTGCTGACTTGATGATGAAGAAGAGGAAAATGCCTGATCTTTTTACCAAGGTTTCCCCTAGTGATGATGGGGTGACGAAGAGCAAATCAAATGTTCCAGCTAAGGGGAATAAGAAAAAGGATGTTGCTCCATCTGGGGGAGTAGTCACAACTGTCAAGGAAGTCAGCAAGAAGCCCCCAGTTATTCTAAAAGAGGCATCACCTTTGATTGAAGGTGTTGTTGTTATTCGAAAAGAGACATCACCTTTGATTAAAGTTGTTCCTCTCAAAAGATTGAGAAGGGTTCTTACTAAGAAGACCATGGATGCTGTTGCTCAACCTTTTGGGGTTGAGGTACCTTCTTTGAGAGTTAGTTCCCCAGCACTCATTTCTCCTGGCTTGGCCATGAAATTGATCAGGTCTGGAACTCTTCCTGACTGTCGAGCCGCTGAGACTTCCACTACCCAGGAGAAGGTCACTGACTTGGAAGCCTGATTAGGCATAAATTCTTCACATTTATCCCCTTAATTTCGATATTTTTATGATCCTGTGCGGTGTAAATAGCTTGGATTTAGCTTATACTTATGATACTAACCCTTTTTGGCAAGTATTTCATATTTTGTGTATCTCTTATGTGTTTTACAGGTATTTCATGCAAGTTAGTGCCAAAGAGAACTCAAAATAGTGAAAGAAAACCAAGAAACGGGGAGTAAAGGGCATTTTCATAATTTTGCAGCCTTATTCCAGAGGTAGGGCCAACTGGAAAGTTGAAGATTTTTCAACTACAAGAACACTGGAAAAAATGGTACCTCAATCGAAGTCCCGGTGTGAAAGTTATGAGCAGTCAAAGATAGAAGAAAAAGTCAAATAAAGAGAGGACCGGTCCGCACAGAAATTAAAAGAACCGGTTCGCGCAGCCACATTCTAGAGAACCCCGGACCGAAGACGGATCAAAACTGAATAAAAATAAAAGAATCGGTCTGCCACGGACCGGTCTGCCCTAGAAATAAAAGAACCAGTCCAGATCCAAGGCAAACCGGTCCGGAGGAGGACAGGAACAGTTCGGATCAAGGCAAACCGATCCGGAGGAGGACAGGAACGGTCCGGCTATCGTAATTTTAATTTTCTAATCTTCCTCTAATGGAGAGTCCTAGTGAAGCTAAAACTCTTGGAGTCTTGTAGAGTATATAAACCCATTTTATTATCATTCTTAGCACGGAGAATTAGTATAATTTTCCATACTTTTCTGTAAAACCCTAGTTTAGAGATAGTTTACCATTTCAATTCCAAGAGCGAAGATTATTCAGATTTCTGTGATTCCAAGTGTTCTTAATTACTGTTTTTACTGCTTTGGTAAGATTAGGAGTTACTTTTATTATGTCCAATTCCTTTCTACACCATTCCACAAATTTTCCTTACTTCAATCATGGTTTTCTGTAATTCAAAGATTGTTTTCATTACTTTCAACATGCTAGGCTAGATTTTCTAAGGTCGGGATACATGAACCCATCCTGGTGTGATAGTTGCATGTGTATAATATTAATCCTCTGAATTTAGTGATTGATTACGACCGTATTGCGTAAGAACACGACAATTGTAGATCTTTAGATCTCGTTTGCTTCTGGGTAACCGAGATGCTTTAGAATGCAATTTGAGTGTCACTATCGCGATGCCGATTTACTCGTCCTCAGATTAAGTATGATGCGGGCTTGAACCTCATATACGTCATGCTTGGGAGTACTAAATTCTGGGTCTAATTAATCAGTTAAATTTATGATTAGTATTATACCTGCAATTCACTAGGGTTGGGGGATTGTATTCCCGTCCTGTTTTTCTCATTATATAGTTTAAAGTTTTAGATATTTCTTCATCAGTATTTTAGGTAATTTAGTATAATGGCATCTTTTCATAATTTCATAATTGCATCTAGTATAGTCATTCCACAAACCAATCATTTTTTCCTGTCCTTTAGAGTCAGAGTCAAGATTTCCTTATCTATCCAATGTCGTCACAACTCTGTTGTCCTATTTCCCTGTGGATACGATCCCGACTTATCGAGTTTATTACTAACGCGACAGGATTGCACTTGATCCTAAAGAGAACGCACATTAGAGACACTTTCTGAGTCGCGTCAAGTTTTTGGCGCCGTTGCCGGGGATCTAGGTAGACTTAGGATTAGATCCAGTCAATCTAAAACTTTGACCAAAAATTTCCAAAAATCCAAAAATATATAAAAATTTCAAAAAAAATCCAAAAAGATTCATCACCATCTCTCATAAGCTATTAATGCAAAATTATGAACTCACTCCCACACCCCATAATACTCCAACCAGCATTCACGAAAATCCAATCGTTGAGTACAACCCCGATAACCCTCACACTCCTAACGCCCAACAATTCTGGATTCCACCTCCCATACCGTCACACTCAATCTCAAACAACACTCCATTTTCCTTCTTAGGACACACCTCCGAGCACACTTTGAGCACACCAAGTGAGGATACCGAGTCTTTAAGAGAGAGAGAAATGTCGTAACACGATAGTGCAGCCGCCGGTGCGGAAGAGGCCCCATACCGTCCGCTGAGAGAAATCTTATATTCCGAGCGCACTGTCACTTCGGGATGCATTATACTCCCGTATAATGCCGGGCAATTTTGTTTTAAAAACGGTATGATCCAGATGTTACCCAATTACCATGGTATGGATTCGAAAAAGTCATATCTTCACATTAGGGAGTTTGAGGATGTGTGCAATACTCTTAATGATCAAACTTGCACACAAGATGTGATCCGCCTCAAACTCTTCCCCTTTTCGCTAAAAGATAAAGCTAAGACCTGGCTATGGTCTTTACCTCCAAGATCGATTCCATCTTGGAACGAGTTACAATCTAGATTTCTCAAGATATTCTTCCCACCACATCGAACAATCTCCTTAAAGGCTCAAATTCAAGCGTTCAGATAATCAGAAAATGAGCCATTTCATCGATGTTAAGAGCGTTTCAATGAGATAGTTACTTCATGCCGCCATTATGGATTTGATACAGCGAAAATCATTTCCTTTCTCTATAATGGGCTGAATCTTAACTCCAAGCAACTCATTGAAACCATGTGTAGTGGTCCGTTTGTCGAGTTAGATGCCCACGATGCTGAGCTTCACCTGAGGTATGTCGCCGAGACTACCCAATCCTAGGATACATCTGATCCTAGTGCTCAAAATCTAAATCGTCAAGTGACCACCACTCCAACGGCGTCCGGGCTATTTCACGTAGATAACAATTCTATGACGGACAGTCGATTAGATACGATTGAGTAAGGATTTAGAGACCTATGTGAAGTATATGGAAGAGGACCAACTGGATCCATACCAAACCCCATCGAGATGGTGTGTGTGATTTGTGAGGCGGGTCATTCAACTAAGGAATGCCCGACTATACCCGCCTACAAAGTGATGCTTGAAAAACAAGTGAGTGGTATAGGAGGATTCAAGGGTGATTTTGGTGCATCCCATGGGAATTCTTACAACCCTTTGTGGAAAGTTTTAGCCATGGGCAATAACATGTTGCGATGAATTCTAATCCACATGTTGCCCCTCCTCCACCACAACACTTTCAACAAGCTCCACTTATGCAAGGACATGTGCAAGCACCACCACCTCAAGGATCATATATCCCTCCACCGCGGAGAAGTCTCGAGGATACGATAAATCAATTTATCAACAACCAGACTGCAACTAATGCTAGGAATGAGTGCATGATCCACGGCTTGAATGCGAACATTTCACAGTTGCAATCATCATTGAGTATCCAAGAGAAGGGCGAGTCTCCTGCCCAAGGCCAAAGACCTCCACAAGGTCAAACTAGTGTAAGCTCCACACCCCATGACCATCCGAAGCAATGTAGCGAAATTACCACTCTACGTAGTGGGAGAGTAGTTGACTTGTCACCTCCCCCACACGATGGAACTAAAGACAAGGAGACTTCGCTTGGCACGAAAGAGGCCGAAGATGTCCCCTTGAATGAGAATGATAAAGAAGGCACTAGTGAGCTCGAGGTAGTAGTGACCCCTCCCCCACCGCTGCCCCATACCCTCAACGGTTGGTCCCGCACTCCAAAGGGACTTCTCGGGATGATGTTTTGGATGTCCTTAAACAAGTAAAGATTAATTTACCTTTTCCCGAGACCATACAGAAAATTCCCACATACGCTAAGTTCATTAAGGACTTACTCACGGTGAACCGCAAGCTAAAGGTAAATAAGAATGTCTTTTTGGCCCAAAATGTTAGTTATGTTTTATCGAGTGACCTTCCGTTAAAGTATAAAGATCCGGGTGCACCCACCATTTCATACATCATGGGGAAGAACCGAATCGAAAGAGCACTAATAGATTTAGGAGCGAGTGTTAACATTTTACCCATTCCATCTATAAGAAACTCGATTTGGGATCCCTCAAGCCCACAAATATGACTCTCCAGCTCGCGGATTGTTCTATGAAGATGCCTCGGGGAATCATTGAGGATGTGATTGTCCAAATAGACACTTTCTACTTCCCGGTGGACTTTGTCATTTGGAACGAGGATCCCTCCATTCTCCCGAGCAATCATGTTCCCATTATCCTTGGTCGCCCATTCTTAGCTACGGCTAATGCACTCATCAATACTCGAAGTGGGCGGATGCAATTAACATTTGGGAACATGACCCTCGATACAAATATTTTTAACAATATCAAGAACGAGGGTAACGAAGGAGAACCGCGAAAGACAGATCTTTTAGAAGCAGCACACGAGCATGGGAGGACCCACACGCGAGAGCCGATAGGGGTATGCCTTGTTACATCAAGTGAGAGCGACAATTTAGAGGGCATAGGGAGAAGTTCGTATGAGTGCTTAGAGGAGAGCGAATGGAAATACACGATAGATATTTTTATCCTCGAGTACTACCCACCCACACCACCTAATAATTTTGAGATGAAGCGAAGGAGAAATAATGTGGAAACAATGCAAGAGAGAGAGAGGAGTTGAGCCTAACGGAAGTTGAGAGAGAATTCGCATAAGTGGATGAGAGGCTTCACAACAAAGTCCAACCTCTATTGGACTCATGAAATCATTTAGGAGAGAGCGATTGGAAAGATAAAACTGATGAGTTTCTTCGCAATGACCATCCACCCATACCATTTGATGTCCCGAAGGTGAGTGAGGAAAAAAGTTATGTTTCATCCGACCTAGAGCATGACCCATGTGTTCCAAAAATGGAAAGAAACATAGGTGTTCCCTCCGAGTCGATGCACGTAGGCCACGCTTTGAGTAAGCATCACGAGGATCCCTTTCCAATTTGTCACGATGAGTCTCCTGATCTATCCTTTATCTATGGGCGAGGTCCAAACTTGTTCCGATTATTGGATTATAATCCTAGGATGGGAGAAATAAGGAGAGCATCGGATCCTGTGAGTGGGGTTGGGTGAGTTTGTGGAGAGATAAGAGGTCGTCGCACCCCCGACGCGTATGGGGTGATTATTGTTGTATTTTTTAGTCATGCATGAGTGTCATATAGTGTCTTGTTGCATTTTAATAATTTGTTTGTTTTATTTTCTCGCACTTTTTATTCTCTTTGAGTTAGATTTCAGTCCTTTTTGCTTGAGGACAATGCAAAAGTCTAAGTTAGGGGGGTCACAAGTGCGTATTTCTAAAACTTCACAAATTTTCAAAAATGCCCTGAAATTTCCAAAAAAATCAAAAAATTTTGAAAAACCCAAAAATATTTTTGTTCAAAATAAATAAAAATTGGAGTTCAAATTTTTCAAAAATATCATCAAAAGTCGGATTGAAGTCTCAAGTTGTAAAATTCAACATACACAAAGCCGAAATTGACTAAAGATGTAAATTGAGCGAAAATTGACGACTTAACGAATAAGTGTGGAGATTAACAAACCCGGTGGGATTCGAGCCTATCACTTTTTGCGAGTTTTTAAATCAATCCGAGTTAATTGTTAACTCAAAGTTCTTTTCAGAGCCTAAAAAGTCGTCGAGGATCTCAATTCTTTCATTTTGGTCGGTTATGAAAAACGTTTGTGATATTGCTTTGAAAAATGTGCCAAAATTGATCTCTAAACTTAAATTCATCTCGAAATGCATATGGTAACGCAATTGGTATTTTGGACAATGAAGTAGGCCATCGTTTGTTACCCAAAAATATTGGCCAGAAAAAGTTGTGAAAAATCATCCATTTTGTAACCCAATTGAGCCGAATAAAATTTATCCTTTCGTTTGACAACCCGAAAAACTCAAATAGCCCAGAGGTGAGAAAAATGAAAAAATTCAGAAGTTAATTTCGAAAAGTTCATATAAAGGGGCAAGAAAAAAATAGATACGCTCATCAAAAATAGCAAGAAAAGAAAAGAAGTGAAAAACAGAAAAAAAAAATAGAGAAAAAGAAGAAAAAATGAGCAATAGCCAGAAAAAAGCACAAATGGACATCAGAAATGACTTTTCCAATTCCAATCCTCCCTACCATTTTCATTTTACCCCATATACCTTAAAACCCGAAAAAGTCCTAAACCGAGTCCGAATTGGAAAATTGGTTACCGCGTGGAGAGATAATACACCAAAAGATAATAAAAGAGATTGAATGCACGAAAAGAGGCAATGTTTCTGTTTTTAAAACCGTAATCCATTGATGAGATCATATTGCTATAAATTTTTTGTCTTTCTTCTTGTATGCGTGACTTTGTGTCCAATATATTTACTCTTTATATCACGCATACCGAGAGAATAGCCATAATCCGAGAGATTCATTTTTGAGAGCATTCCGTGAGAAGTTGAAATCAAAACGAATTTTCGGGTAAGTAACGTAATGATCAATCGGTGGAAATTGGCGGTTATATTTCTGGCTTCGCACACACGCGCTTTGATTTGAGACTATTGAATATGACTTGATGATGACTATTTTCTGGGAAAGTTTGATTTATACAATTTGTAGGTATTTTGATTTTTCTTTGAGTCGAATTTTGTGGGTATATTCACTGCAAACCCTCAGAAGACACAACTCTTCCTACTAGGGTAACCTAGGGGTATAAAGCTTGTTGCATATGCTAAATGCAATCGCTTGCCCACGAAAAATTTATTATATCCCAATAAAATGACTTTCAACAGTTAAGCCTTGCTAGGATTCTTTTACACTGCTAGGGATGCGCAAAGTTCTAAGTTAGGGGGATTTGATTAGGCATAAATTCTTCACATTTATACGCTTAATTTCAGTATTTTTATGATCCTATGTGGTGTAAATAGCTTGGATTTGGCTTATACTTATGCTACTAACCCTTTTTGGCAAGTATTTCGTATTTTTTATATCTGTTATGTGTTTCACAGGTATTTCATGCAAGTTAGTGCCAAAGAGAACTCAAAACAGTGAAAGGAAACCAAGAAACGGGGAGTAAAGGGCCTTTTCATAATTTTTCAGCCTTATTCCGGAGGTGGGGCCAACTGGAAAGTTGAATAGCTTTCAACTATAAGAACACTGGAAAAAACGACACCTCAATCGGAGTCCCGGTGTGAAAGTTATGAGTAGTCAAAGATAGAAGAAAAAGACAAATAAAGAGAGGACCGGTCCGCCCAGAAATTAAAAGAATCGGTCCGCCCAGAAATTAAAAGAACCGGTCCGTACTGCCACATTATAGAGAACCCCAGATCGAAGACGGATCGAAACTGAAGAAAAATAAAAGAACCGGTCCGCCACGGACCGATCCGCCCAAGAAATAAAAGAACCGGTCTGAATCCAAGGCAAACCAGTCCGGAGGAGGACAAGAACGGTTCGAATCAAGGCAAACCGGTCCGGAGGGGGAGAGGACCGGTCCGGTTGTCGCAATTTTAATTTTCTAATCTTCCTCTATTGGAGAGTCCTAGTGCATCCATAACTCTTGGAGTCTTGTAGGGTATATAAACCCGTTTTATTATCATTCTTAGCACGGAGAATTAGTATAATTTTCCATACTTTTCTGTAAAACCCTAGCTTATAGATAGTTTACCATTTCAATTCCAAGAGTGAAGATTATTCAGATTTCTGTGATTCCAAATGTTCTTAATTACTGTTGTTACTACTTTGGTAAGATTAGGAGTTACTTTTATTCTGTCCAATTCCTTTCTACACCATTCCACAAATTTTCCTTACTTCAATCATGGTTTTCTGTATTTCAAAGATTGTTTTCATTACTTTCAACATGCTAGGCTAGATTTTCTAAGGTCGGGATACATGAACTCAACCTGATGTGATAGTTGCATGTGTATAACATTAATCCTCTGAATTTAGTGATTGGTTACGACCGTATTGCGTAGGAACACGCAATTGTAGATCTTTAGATCTCGTTCGCTTCCGGGTAACTGGGATGCTTTAGAATGCAATTTGAGTGTCACTATCGTGATACCGATTTACTCGTCCTCATATTAAGTATGATGTGGGCTTGAACCTCATATACGTAATGCTTGGGAGTACTAAATTATGGGTCTAATTAATCAATTAAATTTACAATTACTATTATACCTGCAATACACTAGGGTTGGGGGATTGTATTCCCGTCCTGTTTTTCTCATTATATAGTTTAAAGTTTTAGATCTTTCTTCATCAGTATTTTAGGTAATTTAGTATAATGGCATCTTTTCATAATTTTATAATTGCATCTAGTATAGTCATTCCACAAACCAATCATTTTTTCATGTCCTTTAGAGTCAGAGTCAGGATTTCCTTATCCATCCAACGTCGTCACAACTCTGTTGTCCTATTTCCCTGTGGATACGATCCCGACTTACCAGGTTTATTACTAACGCGACAGGCTTGCACTTGAGCCTAGAGAGAATGCACATTAGAGACACTTTCTGAGTCGCGTCACAACCCAACACCTTGCATCAGTAAGTGTAATTATATTTGTCATTTGGATTCTTTATACAACATTCATTTTCTAATTTGGGCTTCTTTTCATCTTGCAGTTCTTGGTGTATTTTAATAATATTCTAGAGAAGGATGAAGCTATTAAAGCTAAAACTTCTTCCAGTGGAGTAGAAGAAGCCCTTGCTGGGTTGTCAGAATCTTTGGAGGAAACCCGTCATAAGTATGAGGATGATAAAGTTTCTTGGGAAAATAAAATCAAGTCTGCTGAGACAGCTTGACAAAAAGCTGTGGAAGCTGCCAAAGAGGCTGATCTAGCTCGGCAGGAATCTATGAATGCTGTACAAGAGGCTATAAATGCTTCCAAGGAGGCAGAGGAGAAATTAAAGATGGTCGTTTCCAGCAAGGATGAAGCTGAGGCAAGCTTGAAGAGGCTGAATGGCGTAAGAAAGATCTTGAACAGAAAGTATAGTCTATTGAATAGCTTCTTAGGGAAAATACTTCTTCGGAAACGGTGAAGAGAAAAGTTGCTATGAATAAATCCTTTAGCTCTGGCTGGGACAAAGGGTGGAACAGAGCCATAACTATTGCCTCTACCCAAATGGAATATGCAAGTTTGAAGTTCTTTAAGGATGGATGGGTTGCAGCGTTGAAGGAGTTGAACGTTGCTGAAGACTCTAAACTATTTCAGAGACATATTAATGGTCCTCCTCCTGCTATTGAAGAAGAAGAAGAATATGAAGTTGGATCAAATGAATCTTCTTTATTGATAGTAGAACAAACACATGCTTCCATTATCCCTTAGTCCTCCGAGCAAGTTTAGTAGGCAACAACCTATACCAAGCAACTCCGACTGCCCACTGAGAAGCCAACTCCTTCGCCAAAATCAGCTGAGGATGTTGTAGGGAATAAGGTGAAGGTGTAAAGTTGTTCGGCCATTTGTTGTTTTTCTCTATTTTCCCTTTTGTTTTATACCTTTGGTTTTACCCTCTTCTCTTATGATTAATAAAATGGACTTTGTTATTTATTGTGAGCTTCCCCTTTATAGATATGTTGTTTGTTGATCAATTTTTACTTTGCCTTGAAAGTTTATTGCTAGAATGGAATTATTGTCAGCTCATGATACAGAGTTGATGAAGAAGTGTACTGATTACTTCAAAGCTGGTCGTGCAGACTTCTCTTAAGCACAAATAATTAATATTCTTAGGTCTGATGTCTCTAAGTGAGAAATTGATGCTTACTAATATTTAAAGTGTTTACTTGATCAGACTGTAGCGAATAACGTGGCTTACTATGAGATGATTGAAGACCTTTAAGGAATGATTGAAGAACTTCAACTTCAACACAAGGAAACCACTGCTCTTCTGCATGAAGGTTATGAGAAGAAGTACCAACAGTTAAGCGCTGATCAGGGTTATCAAAAATTTATCTCAGCCCATAAT